>MU270032.1:0-544143 GCA_021432635.1 Thozetella sp. PMI_491
TTTTAAAATATAAGGGCATACGATCTTAGATATGGTGGTTGCAGACCATCCCCCTCCCCCCCCCATATGGGGGATCCCAGGGTTAGGGTCCACGCTTACGTAAAATCGACCGGACCGGTAAAATAATAAAACGACCGGTCCGGTCGATTTAGTGATCCCCTGTGAAAGCACGCGCAGTGTTAGGATTCGACTACGATGACGTGCAATGCATAACTTTCTCCCTCCCCGTCTCCCATGCCCCCATTGTCATCGCCACTTGGAAATAGTAATGGTCAACCCCGGACATGCCAGCAGAGGTTGCACTACATGCAAGCTAAGGCGGATTCGGTGCGATTCAAGCCGTCCAATATGTCTACGCTGTACAAAGTCGAAGAGGGTTTGCCTCGGATACGATACACAGAAGCGGAGTCAACATCTTCATGATGTCCACACCGCCAAGACTAATACCGAGCCCATCGCTCCAACGCTCGGTTCGCCCCTCGTGCTTACTGATCCTTGCCACGCTATCACGCGGGTTGGGCCCGGAGCTAGTCGGCTGTCTCTCCTGGACCCTCTTGCTCGTAGCGCCGCCGGGATCAGAGCCCCAGGAGTCTTGAGTCTTGGACCGTTGTTTGAGCCGCCTATTTTTTATGAAGCGCCAATAGGAGTGAACATATCGGTGCTGAAGGTAGTCAGGGCAGGGCTTTACTCGCTGCGGGAGGGCTCGCAGACTATTGAGCATCGGAGGGCGCTGCTGGCCACGTACGGCTCTGCCACGCGTGAGCTCAGTGAAGCTATTGGCTCTCAGCCATCATCTCCTCCGCTACTCATCGCATGTTTTCTCTTCGCGCTGTACGAGGTAGGACCTTTTCGCGCCTATGCGAACCTTTTCTCCGCTCCCGAGGCACGGTTAACAGGTAAACTAGATGGTTGTCAATGTCAGTTCCGAGGATAAGACCTGGAGGATTCACCTTGACGGACTTTTAAAGCTACTTCAAACAGGAACGGGGAGAAACACGTGGCCTAGCCTAACCAGAGCTATGGGACTGATACATACCAAGACTGACGTCTACGAAGCTATTGCATCCTCGTCGCTCGAGGGCTTTGGAAAGGCATGTTTACTCCTCGACGTCGCAAAATTGCGTCTCTACAGCTTGGCCTTGGAGATGGAAGCTCTGTTGAACGACAAATCGAGGATTCCACGGAAGTTGGACGTGCAGAAGCTTCATGTCAGTACAAGGCAGATCGAAAAGAACCTCAACCTTGTTCCAGTAATGCTTTCGAGCGATCCACAGCCAACGATGGCGGCTGAGAGTATCGACACTTGCCTAATGTATGCTGGAACTGGCAACAGGATGAACCTGCTTCTCCTAAATAGTAAGTTGTTTTTATGTGGAAATGGTATATATGCCCACGGACTACTGACAGTTGAGACATAGTCCTTGTTCATGCTCGCTGGAATGAATGGCGAGCTCTCCAGATCACTGCCGCTACTATGCAGCTTAAGACTGGTGCCTTTCTTCATCCGGGTCAGGAGAACCAAAACACGAAGGAGTTCAAGCAGCTCCATCAGGCCGCCCGAAAAGCAGCCGAAGGTATATGCGATGCTTTGGCCCCCAGCGTCTTGTTATACTTGGAAGCCAGCTCAACTTGCTCCAAACCGGTTATGAACGAGGTATTAGAGGCCATAACGTTGCTGTGGCCTTTATATTGTGCCATAGGGGCTCCAGATCTCGCGGAAAGCCAGAGAGATTGGGCCGCGAATTCTCTCTGGCAGATTAGCCAGAAATTTGCCATTCCCAAGGCTGGGGCAATTGTAAGCTTCCCATGTTCCCTTCTTCCATAGATGTTTCAGGCTCACTCTAACCTCAGAGTCAGGCAGTATTGGAGGACAGTTGTTTTAGCGAATCTGATGCTATAGCCGGATTGTTATTGGCTAATATTGGTTCTTCACTGAGGGGTCCATACACAAGTTTATAGAACGAATAACCCGGCGACTTCACTGGGGAATAGATACCCACTGAGATGCGATCTTAAACTGTGACTTCTAGCAGATAATGAGTCTACTAGCGGTTAGATCTTCGAGTTATGCTTGTAACTTCATCTAAAGGAGGTTTGTTGGTATTTTCTTCTTTTCTATTTTTATTAGAAAATGAATTCTAAACCCTTGCCCTCTCTTCCCACACGCCAGCAAGAAACTCGGCTTCGCGTCGTGTGTTGAAGCGTACAGATCTCACCCCCTCGTCATTCAGCCATTGCAGCTCGCTCGAACTCATCTGTTCCAAATCCATCACCACACAGCCTCGGGCGTGGCGCCTCAGACTCCACTGCCTACCCACGGCTTCGGTCACCATACCGCTGTTGGTTCCGTGCGGCCCGGCCATGACAACGACAAAGTTGTCGGCTGGTGTAGCAGCGATTACTTGCGTCACACTACGTGGAGGGGGGTTAAAGACAGTGTATGGTACGTGTTTGATAAGCGTACGAGATCTCGTAAAGCAATAAAGCAAACAAACTGTGTAAATCCGTATCGTGTATTAGTATCTATCTTCCGTGATTCGTTCCTAAGAGCCAATAAGCTCAGGAACGACTTTTATATGCTCCCATTGATCACGTAAGAAGAATCCACGTGATCAATGGGATCCTAATACTACAGATCCTCCACAGCTCGCCAGCGCTGCGAACGGCTATTCCAACAGTACGTAATATATTGTGCTAATCTCGAGGCTCACCACCTGAGAGAGGAATTTTTTCTGCGGCTCTCGTTGTATGGAGTGTGAATTATCTCTGGGCCTGACTGAATTTCTACGGCGCCGCAAGTAAACTTGACTGTCATTTGTTTTCCGTTGATCATGTTCCAGCGTCATACCTGATATCCGTCCATCTCTCCGATCTCTCTATCAGGATGTCTGGCAGCGGGCCTATTAGTATGTCCGTTGCTACGTCCATTGGTATGTCCGTTGCTACGTCCATTGGCGTGCCCGTTGCCATATCTACTTGCGTCACCTGTATTCCGAGCGCGACTACCCCGGAACCAACGGGACCCGGTTGATTGACCTTCGGGTCGCGTGTGCCCGTGTTTAGTGTGCGACTCTTCTCGCTCCATCTTCCTGTCCCTCATATACTTCACCATTTCTTCTCGCTCTTTCTTCCGCCAAATCTCGTTGTATATGACCCTAGCTCGCATGCTCTCGGCAGCGATATCGATGGCTTGCGTGAGGTCTCGACTGAGCTCGTTTAGACGCAGCCAAAAGACGTATATCGAGTACCCTGGCCATGGAACGTTGACCAGCAGGAATGTGGAAACATAAATGATTGGCGAGAATATGATCGAGTTGAACGGAAACAGGCCCCTCACCCACCGATTAAAAGCGAGAAGGATGGCAACAAAGGCGATGCCAGACGATATCGCGACTGGAGATTTGTGAGTAAACCAAAAAGGACAATCTTCCTCGCGGGAACTACCTACAGATCAGCTTGATCTGGAAGTCGAATGTCCAGGTTGATGATAGCTCGTTCTGCATACTGAAAATGGCGCACATCAAGGAGAGGGGTGCCTAGCATGATATTAGTGACTGTGCACCGGAGCTTGGCGGCAGAAGAGTTGCTCATACAAAAATAATGGTGATAACTGTGAACACCATAACCGATCGTCCTTGGTTGACCGTCACCTCTGCATCTCGAGAGGATTGCCACGATTGAAGGGCTGATGCCTGTTGTTGCTTAAGAGCAAGTATATCCTTTATCTATAGATTCGTTAGACGAGCAATGCCCGCAAACTTCGAGATCTCTTCGGAGCAACTTACACTCTCCGCTGTTGTCTGGGCGCTTGTTCTAAGTCGATCCAGCTCTTCAACATGGCTGGAGAGTTTAGCGGCCAGCTCACTGGCGTTTTTCATAAAAGAACGGAAAACAACCTTGTTCTTTATGTGAGATGGAAGCTCGTTCCGAGGTGGAAAGGTCGTTTCGGCCTTCAGTGGCCGCCTAGTCGCCGCACTCGGTGAGTCGCTTTGGAATTCTGTGACTTGAGTTTCTTCGTCCACTGTCCAAGTGGTTGCTCTGGACCCAAACTCTCCGTTCGGATTGAGTATTTCCTCGACCTGGGAGATATAGCTCTTGAGAACTTCTTTCTGGCTCCTTATTATGGAAAGCATTATGTCAATCTCCTCAATGATATCTTTGATCTCACTCTGGAGCTTGCCTTCGGCATTGATATCGAGTAGGACGTTGACGCTCGGCTTGATGTTTCCTTGGTACCATGACTTGACGTGCTCCATCCACCTCCAGAGCAGCAGTGACGCGTCAGTGTGTCGACTCGTCTAGAAAGAGATTAGCCAACCCCGCCTTGCTCGTTTATACCTCTTGATACTTACCACGTCCGCAATGGCTTCTGCAAACAAGTCGATAACAGGAGGTTGCTTCGGATCTGGATTTCTCGTTCGATCGAAAAAGGTCCCAGAACACTCCTCTATAATGAGTAAGCCTAGGTCAAAGGCTGACCTAATGCGGTTTTCAGGTGCCGCCTTCAAGCGTGTCCGGATAGATTTGTGCACCCCCGAGATATCGTGCTTGTTGGTTCCATAGCGTCGAGGGAAGAAGGTTAGGACCGTATTGGCGTCGAGAATCCACATCCATAGCTGATCAACCATGACAAGCTTCGCTACCTTGCGAATGTTTCGACGGCAATGGTCGCACCCATCCTGCAAATCTCGATCCTTGTGTTCCTTCCATTCTTTTGTCTCCGGGTTATACTGATGGAAGGACCCTGCGGTTGCCCTGGTAGCGCGGTAAACTACCTGGTCTCCGTCGCGATACTCCGTGTTCTCCAAGCTTCCGTAGTACGCCTGGTCCAAGGTGCGGCGAGGATGGAGTGGAGGATCTGCGTGCAAGTATTTGGACATCAGCTCCTTGTCGCGGTAATTCCCCATGCTTTCGTACAGCCTTGCAGCGTCCAAGAGATATTGCCCAAGAGGATGGGGGCTGAGGACTCTGCTCGCCTTTGGATCTAGCTTGGGCATATTTCGCTTCTTCTTCAAAACTCCAAGCGATTCCAAGAGGTCCAAGAGATCTTCCAGTCTTTGTTTTTTCTTGGCTGTTCCCCTTCGCTCCTGCTCTAAGCCTTTCATCCATGCCGGTCTGGGAAGACTTTGACGGTTGGCTCGACGTCTCTCTTTGTTCTCTTTTTTCTTATCCGATATTCGTGTGTCGCATTTATTTGTGTTTATCTCCATCCAGTCGGAAAACTGGTTATATTGCCTACTAGTCTCCCAGTGGAGGTACGGCATCTGGAAAGTTAGATGTAGCCAAAACTCACAATTTGGATGACTTACAAATAATGTTATATTCTGGGGGTTGTCCTCTTCGTTAGGGTCTTGGTTTCGTCAGGATAATGTCTAATATAGTAAAAAAGGGAACTGGTTGCTTACTAGAAGGTACCGCTTTACAAAGCGGCCGGAGGTGCCGCATATGGACCTTGGCCCCGAGGTTTCCATGCTGCTGGCCGCGCCAGTACTGGGGACGAAGCACCATGTGAGAGCGTGGTGCCTGGCCGCTCTTGTTCGGGTGCGAGATTTGGAAGTTTGTTGTGAGCTCATCATAGTAGCTTGCAATAGCTCTCTGTAAATACTTCACATTAGCTTGTACCCACTTGGATATTAGCGCGTCGACCAAGTCCATACCTCAACCCACTATGGAGATATCAGTGGCCGTAACTCTATAAGGTTGATTTGGGTTGATATGGGACTTACCATCATGTTGTTAGCTGGAAAGTGAAAGTAGCGAAGCATCTTTCCGGATTTATCGGCACGGAGAGGATTAAGTGCCCTATACATGGAGGTAGGGCTTGGGGGGTCGGTCGGTTCCTCATCCGAATCGAAGCCCTGAGAAGGAGAATCTTGTAGAACCGTATTCAGCGGATGTCTCTGGTCCGGAAATCGTGCTTTGATAGACGTGTCATTGTTTGGGACCAATCTATGCCCTTTATACTCCCACCGAATTGCGTATGCCTTGATATCGTTCTCAGGGTTGTAGGGCTGCGCTTCAGCAGCTTCCACTCGTTCAGTAAGCGTCCGAGGCGGGTGATGCGCTACGTCACAAAGAGACAGTGAAACGTCTCGTAGTTGCTTGCAGGTCGGGGATTGCGTGTTACCCCTCCGGCTCCAAGCCTGGACCAGTGGCAGATTTGTTCTGTACTCGGTAGATGATCTCCATGCATCCCTGCTTTCCTCGAGTTTCGTGACCAAGTCGCGGTCTCGCTGATCTGGCGACTTTAATAGTGTAGCCCGAAGAAGGTCAATTCGGAAGAGTTCGTCGATGCAGCTCTCAACCTCGCGGTGCATTTTCTCCGTCACTTTGATTTCGAGCTCCTCCAGAGGCTTCTTCTGCTGTACTTTGCGCCGCTCTCGCTTGAGTTCCTCCGTCCATAGTCTACCGTCTATCTTGAACAAATCTAAGCGATCCCGGAACTCAACACAGCCGAGGAAGTGTGACAGATAGTCTCGGATGGAATATTCAGCGCCCTCGTCATGGGGATCCGGGCTGACGCAGGTCGGCCTGTCGTCATTTTCGGCCATCGTGGTTGCGCGATCGCGCCGGTGGCTTTGGAAGTAGGGTATTATATACAAAGCAGTGCCTCTTTAGCCGCTAACTTGGTCACGCCGAGAAAACCTGTGATAGTATACACTCGTAACAATGGAAAGAGGAAGAGAGAGAGACCGTGTAGCTTCGCAATCGCGAAATGATTTGCTATCGGCGGAGGACGAGGCTCTGAGGGGTGTATTAATAACCCAATGCCGACCCCCTGCATCCTCAGCCTGATTCCCCCGATTAGGCGAGTATTGGCTCAAGACGAGGTGGCGTACATGCATCAGCGTAGCATAGTGTCCATATTCGGCTAGTGGTGTCAAGCTCCTTCGTACTCTCTTCCGAGTATTGGTCAGAATCGCGGCTGTCGCCCCATTGCCAAGATTAAAGCTGAAGTTCTAGCGAACATGTCGCAGATCCCACTCGCTTCCATGTTGTCAGCACGTCATTAGTGTACATTCAATAACTATGGGTGGCCAATTTACAAATTCCGATCGAGTGTGCCCTTCCCGCAGGGTTGTACATACCCGCTGAGCCTCATGGTTCTTCTGCATGGTAGATACCATACCTTTGTTGAGTCTTCTGCCTGTCCGAACTTCTTAGAGAAGGAAGGAGATGCCAACAATGAGCATTATATTTTCGATACTTATGAGAGACAGCATTGAATTTGAACAGTTCATTAATATATTTCGACGCTACACGATAAGATCGGTGGAACAATCCGCAGGGATACTGAGGCGACGCCCCGGGAGCCTGGTTGTAAGCATGTGATGGAGAGCAAACAAACAGCGTGTTGGATTGCCATGCGGCCAGAAACATAATATTCTGCTCAGCTATAATAATTCTCAGCGCCGCTAAAACGATCGCGCGAAGTACTTGTACTCATATTCCATGCTTCCAATATCGTAGAAGTTACAAATCTAAGACGTGATGGAAGTGTTCAAAATAGAAGTTTAGTTGAGGCTAACGTACTTCATACGCGAGCACCTCACCCAAGCAAGTGCCCCACCAATGGATAACTCTAGATCCCTCTATATAATGAGTACTGAAGACACTCTTCAATCACTGTTCTAGTAAGACTCTATACAGGTAAAATCTGAGGTCAAGAAGCAATACTGCATCATTTTCACCTCATAACCTAGCTCCGTCTTATAAACAGGACTCTTATAAAAGAGGCTCGTAAGCAGTACTCCGGGTGACCATTTCTGTACTCGAAAAAATCGGCTTGGGCACCCATTTCTCCGAATCGCCGAACCGATCCACAGTCAGTCCGGCGTACCCAGCATTCTTCATGCCAGCTTCGAGTTGGCGCTTGTATGAGTACTGGCGCAGTCGCTCGTGCTCCACGGGTGTGAGATTAAACTGACAAATATTGTCAGTTGTGCAGTAAAGTATTGACAGCAACGGAAGAATAGGGTTTGCTTACATAGATCTCGACAGCGAGGAGATGGAGAAGAGCCGCCATCCACAGTCCAACTCCGAACCCAACACTGAGTGCAGCTGCCGCCTCGGCAGCATCTTCTGAGCCCATGAGTCTGGCCCTGACAGAGGCGAAATGGCCCAGCTCCTGGTTAGACAGGAATGGTGCGCACTCTGGATATGACTCGCGCATGATAGCGTCGTCTGCCACTGTGAAAGCTAACTTGTCGCACGGCATAGCGACGTAGTACGAGTCAAAGGACGATATGATGTAACCGGTAAGGATTTGGATAAGCCGAAGAGTAATAACTGCCCCAGCCTTCCGGGGCAATTTGAAGTTAGTGGAGGTAAACAGGAAGGTAACTTTCAGCATAGCCTGGGCTGTACTTACGTAGACCCAAGCCCGCATCATCCAGGCCCGATGCTGTTCGATCTGCAGCTTCTTGATGTTGATCATGGCCATGGCTAAGGCACCCAGGAACATCACAGCAAGTATTCCGATGCCAGCCTGAATATCGACCGTACCACCATACGATACGGGTGCAATCATAAACACACCAGCCATCCCCACCAGGGTTAGGAGGAGCACAATGTAGCCATTGACGCGATGGAGGATGATGAGCTTGTGGCGAATGGCGGGCACGAACTGGAAGCAGGCAAGGACGCCAGCGGGAAGGATGCAGGCTAGGTGGAGCACGATACCGATGCTGTATGGGGGCTGGAGGTAGTGGAAGCATTCGCCCGGGCCGGCGGCGCCGGTCGTGTCCTCATTCAGGTTGCAGAACTGACCATAGAGGTCGATGGCAGGGAGCTTCGCGAGCGAGAAACCGAACAATGCACCGCAGGTGATGAACCAGAGGATTGCATTGTAGCCTTTGGAGAAGCCGATCGGGTTGTATATGTGGCGGACGGCCTTCACGAAGGCGTTCCGTGGTGGTCGGTCTGCCGTGACCATGGCGATGATGGAAATTTAAGGGGGCGGTCGCTAGCTATCTCGGCTTGCTTCTGGAGTGTAGGTTGGAGTGTTGGGACGATGCGACAAACTGGGAGTTGCGAGATGCCCATGAACCAACACATGAAGCCATCTCGAAGGAAGTAGCAACCTTCTGGCTTTATATCTAAGCCCGTCATCCGCGAGCGCCAATGTATCAGAAAAGATTCTCGCATGGCCCTGCCCAGAGGAAATTGAGACTACTCATACCTGCCGTGGCGCATTAGAGAGAAAGAGTGGGCGATGAAAGCTTGGCCAGAGCCTTCGGCACGATTTACATCTATTTTGAGCCAACACAATCCTCCTCCCACTTTCGCTTTCAAGCGCCTAGCATCCCAGTCTGATAGCCTTGTCTGTCTAGCTGGGGTTATACGTTGCTCCAGAGGCATCTTGGCCGTCGCGGCACGGACTGCGCCAAACTCTAATTAGCGATGCAGTTGCGACCGGTGTTGGCGCTGGGATACTATCTCAGCCTTATGCCTGCTCCGATCCCCTGGTGCGACTCATAGTATGCTAACTGCGGGATGCACACCTGGGGCTCAGCTCTGACTGTTGGGCTGGTCCTGAAATGGAAGTCCAGTTGCGAGCGACAGAGCTCTTACTAATAAAACTGCTTGTCAGCTTGTTTCCCCCGGGGCAGCACGCCGATCTACTCCGCCGAGGACAGGACCCAGTCAAAGTCAGTCTCGTCTAGAGCTCATTGTGGATACAAACAGCAACATCCGATACCCCAATAGCCAATGAGAATGCACTCTCTGCGACCCAGCGCAACCGACGCTGCGTTTTGCCTAGTTGGGCTAAAGAATGGCGGGGTGCCAGGATCGGCAATGCGAATCCGAGTCTTAGAATGCAGCAGCCTTACAAGTCTAGGATCCTTCATTATGCTCTGGCCGTGGTTACCTACTCGCTTAATCTTCCTTTCACTGTTTCATTACCTGTTCTGTACCACCCAGGCCAGTTCTATATATTTCCTTGTTGTTGTGTAGCTGCTGTCCCATCTAGCCTCAACCATCGTTAGCTCTCCGCAGCAGTTGTTTCGCAGGTCGTGAGGATGGCGTCAACACAGGACAGCATCACGCCCGTAGGCTATAACAGCCCGCCTCCCTCATATACTGCGACTCCAGAACGCCCGGAAGACTTTTGGAGAATTGCAGAACAGGAAGCAAGGGCACGCGCCAGCTTAGTTCCAGCTGGAGCAGCAAGGCAAGTATACGTGCAAGAATTGCAGATGCTGTAGTAGAGCTAACCATCCCAATGGAGTAGGGTTGCACCAACTTTGATCGATGATGATGGCCTCCCCGAGGTCGTGGTAGCAAAAGAATCAGAAAAGATCGTGGCAGAGTGCCCCACAGACAAAATTGTGATCGCTCCCATTGGTACCCCGACACCGACATATAGTTCAGCGGCGGAGTCAACCCCAAACATGACCCAGACTGTGACACCACTTCATCTACTTGGCGATCAGTCGGACACTGTGGACTGTCCGTTTTGCCAGCGCCGCGTGGTAACACGGGTAAAGAAAAGTCCCTCCTTGGCGACGCAGTAAGCCAATAAGCTTCCCTACTTCCCAGAACCGACGTGGTCTGACCTTACCTCCGCAGTGCTGCTGCCACCACTCTCCTCTTAACGACAGGCGTAGGAGCTGTGGCACCCTACGCGTATCAATGGAAAGGTCATGTTAGTCACTACTGTTTAAATTGCAACCGGAAAGTGGCACACCGTCGTTATAACCAGCAAGTCATGCAACCCCTCGGCACGCCGGAGCACTTGAGAGAATCGTCCCGGTTTCCCGAGGCAGATATGAAGCAAAAAGAGCAGAAATGGTGGAACTAGTTATCCCCGTATAGCACAACGCATTCTAAATGATTGTAAGACTAGATCTATGAAGTGGTATCCATGCAAGTACTTCTGTCCGTCGCAACCCCGCTATGATGCCCAAAAACAAAAGAAAAAAGCAACGAACCGCGCTAGCGCCCATTCGTTGAGGTCTATAATCCACTAGTCATCTTCAACCCTTCTCTTACTTTTGCGACTAACAGCTCTGCATCTTTGGGATCAGGGCTAGGAGGTTCTGGTCCTGCATCACCAAATCGACTCTTGGGCAATTCAAGAGCTACCAAAGCACTCGTCCGGACAAACTGCTTCCGGAGCCAGTGAATCTGCCCGGGCCGAAGGCTACGGCTGAGAAGCACGGTGCCCTGGCTTTGCCCAGAGAGCAGGTTCATGATCGAGCCCAGACACATCATCATGTGCCATGGCCCCTGCATCACCATGTGGCCGCGGTGAGATTGGTAGCTCATGTAATTATCACTCGCCTTGTACCTGAGAAAGGGTTCGCTGGTCGGATCGAGATCGAAGTAGGAGGGATGGACAAAGGTTGGGTTCGTAACATCGGAAAGGGCGCCCCGTCCAAATCGGTTGCCGACGTGGAAGGGAACACTATGGCAGACCGCATCGAGGATCTCCTGGACCCGTTCCTGGGCGAGACGGATGAGCGTAATATGGGCTTCACTGACGTCATCGCTTTGGTCCGGTGGAGTTCCTGCCGCCGGGGAACTGAAGCCAGTCTGGCAATGGAGAATGGCAAGTTTGATTTTGAGTAGAATCAGCTGATAGGATCGCCAGATATTCCAGATTGCCGCCACTTGACTCGCCGGGTAGATGTGGCACTCTCCCGCATAGGTTGGTATCGGTGGAAGGGCATCTGGTATGTTCGGCAGTGGCACCGGGGCCCAGTGGCTGGGCAGAATGCTCGGCCACTCTAACAAGCGATGTTCTATATCGTCTACTTCCTCGAGGAGGGTATGAAGCGTACGCTCCGAGGTCGAAATCGCTCGCTTGGGGCCGCTTATGTGATTGGATGCATACTGGAGGTTCGCGATAGAGACACCGATTAGGTCAAGGGTCGAGGTGGGACTGTCGATCACAAGATTGCGTCTTATCCACGCTTCCATATCTGTGGGGAAAGCTGTTCCGGACTGCAATCGGTATGACACCTCGGAATGCAGTATACGGCGCACCACGTGGAGGCCGATCGATTCGTTGGTGATACCGAGGCCGTTTCGCATAAACATGGCGACGGCGCCGTCGTGATGAGTTCGGCTTGCTTCACGGAAGCCATAAGTGGCGTTCATGTTCTCGTAGAATTGCAAGATGATGGCAGCGAACGGCGTCGCGGGATTTTGCCTCTCGTCTGGGTTCTGCAACGCCGAACCTAGCCGCGCTAGGGCGGCACCGAGCGGCGGATGAGGTACTGTGAAGCTGCGAGCATCCCCACGCCAGAGCGTTAGCATGCGCGTGGCGAGGGCGGTTACGGCGGCGGTGGCTGCTGAATCCCTAGGTTCCATCGTGACGACAGAAGGCAGGGCTTCGAAGAAGCCCCGGGTTGAGGCCTGCGTGCGACCGACATCGACAAAGTAGTTGAAGAAGAAGCCTAAGGCGAGGTCTGGCTCGGGATAGCTCGGCGAATGGGCTGGCGCGGTGCGGGCGGCGACTGCGTTGGGATGGTAGGACGCCGGGATTTGTGGCTGCTGTGCATCGGAAGCCACCTGGATTTTAAATCGTAGCTTGAGCGGCTTCTTCTCGTAGCCGGCACAGCTGAAGCCCAGACGCTGGCAGGTTTGGCACGTGGGCCTGCCTTCATCGCACCGGACCCGACGCGCCTTGCAGGTGTGGCAGCCCCTAGACGGGCCCCTATTGACCATGCTAGCAAGGATGGATGGGACTTGGAGACTATCCGCGGACCCGGATCGGCTGTTTTGACACCTTCGATATGCGGCAAGACTACGAGCATGGGCAGAGGCGAGGTGGTCTTCAGTCAACTGGGTGCGTGAGAAGGCCCATTATCTGGGGCACGACATTGAGAACTAGTCCGATTTAAGCTAATCTTTTGCGATTGGTCAAGTGCAGGGTCGCTGACCCGCTCACGGCCTATATAGCACAGCCATCCTGCAAGTCAGCGGTCCGTCCCAGTCATCAGAGGCTTGATCGACAAAAGGGCTGACGGATGATCTTGGCAGACTATGTGCAACGTAGAATATCTTGGCAACTTTGCTCAGCAAGAGAAAGGATTTGCTCTTGACACGCAGAGCCACAATGAGGAGACCAGAAACGGGGCAAATATTCCCCGGCTGATAGGTGAGACGCATGTTTTTTTTTTTTTTTTTTTTTTTTTTTTTTTTTTTTTTTGGAAAAATTAATAATAACAATAAAATGACCTTATGAAGAGCTTGGACCACATGAAGGATACACGACTAGCCCCCGAGAAAGGTGCCTGGAGCGGGCTTGGAGTTGGCTGGCTCTGCTCTTGAGCATTCAGAAAATGGAACACCTCTAAACTACCCTTGCGCCTTTCTAGCTTCCCAGCTCTTCCGCTATCACACCTTAGGCGGTGGAATATCCGGATGTAGCTTGCTTTAATCGCCATACGTTTGATAAAGATCAACACACCAACGCTCCGGCCCTCCAGTCCTCTAATGTAAGTCGTGGATATATGTAGCCCGTAATATTGACCAGTGCTGATAGCTGGCTCACCTGTCCATGAGCAGGGAGAATGCTACAATCTCTATTAGTGATACTTATACTTTTGTGCCATAGAGAGCCGACTCACATCGCGTCTTCTGTTAGTCCATCCTGGACAAGTTGGTCTAACCACTGTCTCATGATTGCCTGGTCCGACTGCTCTGCTGGCATCCCAGCTTGCCAAGCATCTGCTTCGAAAACGGCTATAGATGAGTTGGGATGAGGGCACTTGCTTGCGATCACAGCATAAGACCAATCAGCTGCATGGGTTGCCTCTGGTTGCCACATGAACCAAGCCTGAATGTCGTCGTCGGCGTAAACGAAGGGATGAGTATCGTTGAAGGTTTCAAACGTGGCATTTGGAATACTGGACCAATACTTCACAGCCATGTCAGGGACAATTAATTTAGCTCCCGCGGCGACATATTCTTGAGCCCCGCCACTGTGGTCTCGGTGGTGGTGAGAAGGCTGCGAGATCCTAGTTAGCATGCGAGCCAAGGTCCTACAAGTATTCGCATGCGGGAAAACGGACCCAGAGATGTGTAATGGGCTTCTTCAAGTTTTCTGAAACCCATTGAATAACATTGCTCGTCCACTGGGGAGGTGCGTCGCCAACAATGACCTGATTCTGGAACTCAAGGACCAACTGTTTAACGCCGAGGGTGTCGTTGTCAAGGATCAACCAATGGACAGTAGGCAGCCCAGGTACCGGTTGTTCTGCCCGGAGGTCGTCTACACTAGACTGGGTTATTCCGCCCCATAGCATGTTGGAACTGAACTCGGTTATGCGGGCGTGAGATATTCCTTGCACCCTCTTCGGGGCAGATTTCGGGAACATACTTTCGTTTGCCGGCAGCCCGTCAAAAAAGTCAGACGAAAAGTCCGGATTCACAATTATCTCCTCAACGATGTAGTCCTCGATGGTAGCATCCAGCTTTTGCGAAGATGAATTGTAGATCGTTTGAACGTGATGAGGGAACATGATGCCATCAACAGCATGGTAATCGCTCAAGTAGAGGTCGTTAGTGGACATTCCGTATACAGGGTGGTCCTCAAGGGTGCGAATGATGCGCGGGAAGTATGTTTCTCGATCGAGTACAACGGACACGTCAAGGGCAGGTGCGTGCACTGTTTGAATTTTTAGAAAAGAAGACATACGGGATTTTGTCAGAGAGCCGCACCTGCTACCATTTGTTCATCGTTCACCATAACCGATGTCATGAAGTTGCCATTACTCTTTTTGATCTAGGGAGTTTAATAATCAAGTCTGGCCCTTCTGGATTCTACCAAAGTTGACTTACTTTGGAAAGCAATTTTGGTGATAACATTTCTCCATGTAACACGAGATATTCCGCAAGCGCGGCTAGTTACGTGAGCGAACTCTCCATGTAAAGTACTGACAAATTGTTTGTAACAGCTGGTGTGAGCGACTTACCATCCGTGTATCCGGAAGCTAGATCCGTAGGAAGCCAAATTTGGTTATTTCCACGTACATAGCAGGCGAAGCCGTCGTCTCCACCGCGAACAACAAGAGAGAAGTCGATGGGGTCCAGTTTGGGAGAATCCCAAATCCAGTAATCTAGCAAAGTGTTAGCGACAATCTCCAAAGAGAGTCAATTTTGACAGAGTGCACTTGCTCGAAGGGATGAAGTGTCTATCGATCCGCTGCTCGAGCACGGCAGAAGAAAATCGAAATGATATGTTCTGGTGGCCGGCTATCGCCACCGCTGTGTCTGCTCTTGTGAGTTCGTAGCTTTGCATCAAGCTACGCGACCTGTACGTGCTTTGGTCTGTTAATAAATGGGAAGTAATAAAAAGATGGAATATAATACTTCGGAACATGGTACGTTACTCCTGCTAAGTTGTTGATCGCGACCTCGCCTCCTAAGGCGTTCAAAGCATCGTTGAGCAGAGCCGTCGCAGAAGAACTGTTGGACAAAGAAACAGAACTTCTGATACAGACTAAAAGACATAGCGTAACGGCCGTGGTTATTCTTTTGAAAGCCATTAGAGCTCGTTAGTACTTTGGTGGGATAAATGTACGTCTAGAAATATTTGTGTCTGTTTTGCCGCTGTTGATGAGTAGACTTACCAGGGAATGGCAGGCGCCCTTTATATCAAGCATGAATGATACCTATCTGTCTATAATATTGAAAATTGGAGCAAAACGAACGGAGCGGCTCTGAATAGCCCGCCGTGTTGCGCCGAGAGCAACCTGGCTACTAGGTTGCCAGATACGTGGTGACCTCATCCCGGCCACGTAATCTCTGTAAGAGGAAAAGCTTAAATGAGCCACCCTGATTCGTCGCAGCCTTGCGTAGACTTGGACTTTAAAGCCTCTCAGCTTCCCACATTAGTTGGTACAGTCTGAGTCAGCTGCTTAGGCGCGGCTTTGAATAAGACCCCGCCCTCCGCTCATGTCAGGAGGGGCGGTCAAGTATAATGTAGATTGAGCCGACCGAATTCACCATGATACACACCAAACCCTGCTCAACTTACGAACCGCCATCCAACATGACCATATCTCCTCCTTCCGAGGTCGGTCTCGCTAGCGGATCGGTTCGGTTGAATCGGAGCTGTCGAGAATGCCAACGACGCAAGATCAAGTGCATTGTTCCGGCGACGACCCTCGATCCAATGAAATGTATGAGGTGCTCAAAACTCGCTATTGATTGCGTCTTTCTTCCTCCAATTATTAAAAAGAAGAGAAAAAGGAACGAATCACGGATCAAGCAGCTTGAACAGAGGCTAGAAGAGTTACAGGAAGCGATCGCTGCTGGCCCGGGCTTGGTAGCACTCTCTCAAGAAATTCGAGGTCAACATGACAACGCGCCGCTCTCTGTCACATCGGAAGTACCGAAGCAGCTTAACTTAGTACCCACGACAGAGGAATGCTATCCGCGGACGCTCGCCAGCGACTTAGACTATGAGGCCGAGCATTCACTGGTCTTTGGAGGCGTTGATCCTGCGATAGAAGAGGAGCTCTATTCAGCATTTTGCACAAGTCTTGCACCAAATTATCCGCTATTTCAACCCCCTGAGCCATCCTTTTGGCAAGATGTAAAGATGGAACGGCCCGGTTTCTTCATGGCCTCACTCGCAGCAGCCAGCGGTATCATTAAGCCGAAGCTCTCAGCGCAACTCTTCCAGTCAGCGAGCAGATATATAGCAGAGAAGGTAGTCATCGCTGGACATAAGTCACTAGATCTTGTGCAGACACTACTTATTCTATCAACATGGCATCCACCTCCGGCCAGGTTCCAGGAGCTCAAGTTCACCCAATACGCCCATATGGCAGCAACTATGATGGTGGACCTCCGCGCTTCTAACAAATGCTATGACGAACAATACTTGCACGACGGGCTCAGATTCTCTATAGATGAGAGGATGGAAGCATGGAGGACTTCTTTAGCATGCTATTTTCTTTGCTCCAGGTAAGTGTCGCCAAAGGTGCAACACACATAGCACGTAAGACTAACGTACCCATGCAGTATATCGCTCTCATACCATAGACCAAACGTGCTGCGTTATGACCAGTGGGTGGAACATTGCCTCGCTGGCCTTGAGTCATCGTCTTCACTAAGCGACCGTCGGCTGGTAGAACTAGCGAAGCTCCAGAGGCTTGTTGAGGAGACTTTTGAGGCGCTTGGGCTAGACAATGAGACATCTGCAGACATCTCGGATGTGCGTGCCAACTTCGCACTGGCTGCTTGTGTCGAGCAGGTAGAGCAGTGGAGGCGGTCCACTGCACAACAAATCATGAACGGTGAGAAAAAAGTTTGTTCCGGAGCAGACGTGCTCAATACTCACATCTCTACAGGCCCGATGATAATCCACTGTCAAATGATACTCATAAAACTCCACGAGCACGCCCTCTACGACGGGCACGACCTTAGCGATTTCCGCCCTCCATACATTATACGTTCCCACCCACAAACGAAAAAGCCCTTCGCGGAAGCTGGCTGGGAAGCTGCACGATCATTTGCGCTTTGCGTGACTTCCGCTCACAGTCTTATCCATTCATTTCTAAATCTCAGCACGGATGTCCTCAAGTCAGTCCCGGTCATCATCTATACGAGGATGATGTATGCTACAGTGGTCTTAATCAAATGCCATGTATCGATGAAAATGTCCCTTGAACTAATGAATGGAGAGGTTGGAGAGGACTTGGACGTGAAGGGCGTCCTGCTGCGACTCTTAGACAAGTTGGATTCTGTTCAGCTACAACAACAAGAGCCCATACCGGTGCCGGCCGTCTTTCGCAGCATACTGTCGAATGTTGCGGAATGGTGCAAAAATCACCTGAATCACGGTCTACACCGAATCGAAGAGGACATAATTGAGCCATTGATACACTTAAGTATTAACTGCGCAAAAACGAATATCTGAGGTTTTAAGACAGATCATCTCCCGCAATGGCTAGCTCGATGGAACTAGACGGCTATGTACCTTGTTGCTGATTTCCAGTGGGAAAGATACTGACGACTAAAGAGTTAGCGCCGCTCATTGTGGCAAACGTCTCATACATAGGATTTGACTAAATTCCTGTTCCTTCGATTCTACAAAAGCTCTCTGAACGCGACCGACTGCTCTAAGAAGATCACGCTTCCTATGCTTAGTGCGTTGTGTGTCTAGGTCGATCACGCAGTCCGAAATGTGTTTTGATGAGGTGATTGTTTTCTTTGGGAAGAGTTTGAGTATTGGCTATACCCTAGTACTAGTTCTTCTGGCTGATAGAAGGACAAGCTGTGCAAGTAGGTGTATTGTTTATCGAAAAGAATGCAGTGCGATAGTTACATGTATGCTCGGTAGTAGCTGGGACGTGCCTCAAACTATATCCACAAGCGGACTCTGGACCTGCATGTTACAGTACAAATAACTATAACTATCAGGCGATTAGACCTGTTGTTCCTGATACTTGGCCTAGCCGCATTAGTGTTAGCTGGCCCGATTGATGGGAGACAAGGCCCACTCCAAGGTGCTGTTGGCACTAACCTACCATGGTAGAGGTAGAGAGTTTCATCTCAGGAGACTACGCTAGAATCTGCTTCTCCATCAATATCAGACTCTAGCCTAACGTCCTATCTTCGGATGGTTACATGTTGATACTAGATTTCAGCGTTATTAACGACTAGGCCCGATACCTTTCGTCTTTGTTTTCCTTATTGATAGGTAAAATTCCTATCAGACTCGATCTTGGAAAGGGAGCCGCAGTGTAAATCAGCTGAGAAAAAAGGAAAATGCGGCAAGCTTTTGAGCTTAAAGGTACACATAACTGGATCCGATGTATTTAGCTAGATTGCATGAGCAAGGCGTTCCCTTTCAATGAGCTGTTCTCATGTTTCGAGAACAGCTAGCTACAGCTAGGCTGAAACTTAGGCCTCTGCTATGGCCAGGCGCGATTCCTCTTATGTCCAAATTTGAAATCGCACCTGACCGCAAAAATCTATATAGTCCAACAAGGAAAAGGATGATAAGATATAATTTGTGTTACTACTGGCTTCGTTGGTGGCTAAAACAGATGACATCTGCTGATGCGACGAGAAAGCTATATGGGTGCTATGTGGGCTCCATCAGCTGTCAGTGATTGTCACCGCCACCTTTCCCTTTAGCCAATTTTGTGTATGATTTTCATCTCCTCGATGTACTCTTATGTGCGATACTAGATGCTGCTTCGCACCTAGACTGGCTACTGTCGCGATTACGGCATGCAGAGACAGTAACTCTGGCGTATCACGCGAGCCGAGCTTCCCAGAAACTTTCATGAGATAGAATGACCAAATTTGACAATACTCACCAGACACGGAAAATAGAGGAAAACGACTCTATGTACATTACAGCTTCAACTACCGCTGCCATCCTGGAAGCGCGTCAAGCACAACAGTCTATACAGGAGCTGCAGGCGTCCATTCAACAACTCCAGCAAAGTATTGTGACACTCGATAGGTCCGCCAACAGTGCGATAGCGAGTGTACGTTCTACAGCCGACGCGAGACTCCGTGATGTGGATTCCAGTGCTGCTTCGGCTATTGCCAGCGTTCAGGCGGCCGCGTCTTCTGCGGCGAAAACGGTACCGGCCATTACTGCCACAGCCCTGGTGACAGCACCGGCTATTACCGTCACCGCCCTAGAAACAGCACCGGCCATCACCGTCACCGCCCTGGAAACAGCACCAGCCGTCACCATCACAGAGTCGGAAACAGCAGCTGCCATAACCATTACGGAGGTGGGAACAATAGCTACTATCACTGTCACGGCCTTAAAAACAGCGCCTGCTATCACAGTCACAGCATCGGTGACGGCACCCACCATTACAATTACCGCTTTAGAAACGGCAGACGCAAGCACCATTACAGCCGTGGTAACAGCTCCAGCGACT
Organism: Thozetella sp. PMI_491; assembly: GCA_021432635.1. Lineage (NCBI taxonomy): Eukaryota > Fungi > Ascomycota > Sordariomycetes > Chaetosphaeriales > Chaetosphaeriaceae > Thozetella > Thozetella sp. PMI_491. The sequence continues at coordinate 19,872 of MU270032.1, forward strand.
ACCATCACGGCCTTGAAGCCGTCACCCGCTGTAACAGTCACGGCGGTAGGAGAGGCACCACCGCCCGCCGCCACCGTCACGGCCTCTGCAGTAGTGGCAACGGCCACTGTCACAAGCTTTGCAACAGTGACCGAAACTGTCACAATTGACAACGTTTCCCCCAAGAGAGTTTCTCCATCTTCTCTAACCATGGTATCGCCAGTAGAGAGCGATGCTACAGGCCCTGATCAGGTATGTATATTTGGTCTTCGGCCTGCAAGGATTGCCTGGGAACTGACTCAAGTATTTGAACTCTTTCAGTCGTCTGATTCACAGCCATCGGTCGATTCCGGCACGTCCAACACTCCTGTCAACGCCGTGGCGATTGTAGGATTTATTGTGGGCGTGATAGGACTGATTGCGCTGGGGTTGGCTCTTTGGAGTACGTATCGGCGACGAAGTCGGAGCTCCACGATGGATTCCTCGAAGATCGGAAACGTTTCGAGACCATCTAGTCCTCAACAAGGCTACAGAGACACGAAGGAAAAGTGGCGGACAGAGTCTGAAACGTCGCCGAAAGAAAGAAAGTTTATGCCCTTCAGCCTATGGCCTAGTGGGTGGCGACGAACCAGTGATCGCCTATCATTCCAAGATATCGGACTCCCGTCTATGTTTATCATGAAGGCAACAAAGGGGGCGGGGCCGACGGATAGCATCAAGGGAAGAAGGGAGGGCAGGTAGTGGGTAGTTGTCTCGATCGTGGACCATGCCCTTGATAGGAGTTGCGCTAAGAAAGCAAGCCCGATTGTGGGTATATTAAAGGTATGACCCGTCGGAGAATTTCTTGACCCAATGCCGTACTGGCTGTAGTAGGGCGGTTTCTGCGACACACTGCCTTGTTTCGTTCTGTTGGTCTAGCGCCAGCACAAATTAGGTTGGCATCCGGTCTCAACACCAGTATACGCTTAGCGGTTGGGAAATTTTATAAAATGGGTAGCGATTCTATCTAAGTTCTCGTATTTTCTCGCTGGGTTTAACAAGAATATATTTAGGACTACAGCCTATAGCTGATAAAAGATAATTTTTCAGTGCGCTTCTCGTGACACCGCCATGTCTCAGACAGCTGATTGCGGGGTGGAGCGGAGCTAAGGTATGCGCTAGCAGCGGGAAAGTCGGTCAACTAATGAAACCAGAAGAAGTTAGAGACGCCCAAAAAGTGAGCCGTCTTTGCTAGCTTGCTGTTTATGGAAACAATCGCCATCAGCCTCAGATCCGTGGCTGAGACTGTGGACATTTTTATTGTTAATTGCCTTTGTGCACGGTCGGTATTGCATGATCGGCATGGGCCGATCGACATTGGACCGGAATATAAATGTAGCCCTCGGAGTAGACCTACTTTGGCTTGAGGGTTTTCAGCGAGAAGTAGTTCTTCATTAGATCAATCTTCAGGTTCCTCTCCTTAGGCCACCAAAGGAAGAAATAGCAATGCGTCTTCTCAGCCTCCTTTCGGTATTGCAACTGCACTTGTCGCTCGTGAGCCGATCACATGTTAGGGCCACCACCGTGAGCAGCTTACCTGCCAAGGGCGTTGTCGAATATTCTCTCCCCGCCGCTGCCGAAACTCACGAGATCCTCGCCGTGAGCGATAACCTTTTGCTCATCTCCCAGCAAACTGATGGAAGTCTACTAAAAGTGTCCCTTGACGGCAATGGACGGCCTGCTGGTGCTCGCAAATGGACCCCGACGAGTCAATGGTCCGGTTTACACGGACTGACACTACACTCAGGATCCGGAGGCAATGCTTCTGGATCCACCGTCTGGGCAACTGTCCAGTTCGACAATGCTATTCTCCAAATTGACCCGAGCGGCGACGATATCAACTCACAGCCGAAGGTCATCAACACCATCCCCATACCTTCTCCGGCATTCGGGCCCCACGCGGTATTGGAAAACAACGGAAACTTATGGATAACGTGCAAAGACAGCTCCCACGTAGTCAGAATAAGCATCAGCAACCCGGATGATCACCAAGTCTGGGCTGTCAGCGGCCGTCCAATCTTCGTCGCCGTACACCCTACTAGCGGGGACGTCTTCTCTAGTCTGGACCTGAGCAGCAAGATCTGGCATTACAATAACGATGGAGGGAGTGGCAACGAGATTGCCATTCCTCCAGAGAAAGGGAACACGCCTGTCGGCCTGGTCGCAGGACCAGATGGGAATGCCTGGGTCGCTCTATTGGGTAATTCGACTACTGGCACGGGCACGTTCGGGCGCATCAACAAAGACGCGTCTATCAACTGGTTCACCTTGTCCTCTGCTATCGGCAGTACTGCAGGTCTCATTCACATGGCCTTTGGCCAAGATCCGACGCAATTCTGGCTCCTGGGATCATCGACTGCCTGCGCCTCTTGCGTCAATGCCGTATTCACCGTGAGAATCGATACTCTATCGACTGGTGGCACCGCAAGCCCGAGAATCGCAGTACAGAACTCAATCGTGCTGCCCACACAGAGGAGCTGGACTCATCGTATCATCTCTCATGGGGGAAGCCTATACCTGACCGAGCTGAAAACTTCAACGTTCGCTCATGTAAGTGGAGCCGCCATGAATGGATTAAACGTCAGTGAGACTTGGGACCAGTATTCGGACTACGGTCTAGGTTTGAAGGCGCAGGGCATCGATTATAATAATACTCTCTACTAATGAAGTTAGAATGTTAGCTTCCCAAGAGGAGTACAAGCAAGCTTTCGAGTAGACAAACTAGCTGCCGTAGACAATAACCTAAGTACTCCCAGCAGTGATCAAACTATTATGAACACTCGATCGCTTCCCACTGGGCCAGCTCCCGGGTTGCCATAATGTTTAATACAATTCTATCTATAGGGCGTTTAAGTTATGTCATGGAGAACAGCTATTAGCCTGAAGCTTCCAGGGCTGTGGTAAGGACACAATACATTAGGCATCTCGTGACTTGGAATTCCAATCACCTCTCCTACCTCATTCGCTTTCGGGTAAATTATATCCTTAGATCAACCCCGCGAAACCCGGCACTTCTTGCTCTGCGCAGAGGGAACCGGAAGGCCACTTGTATAGATTCTCAACGGATCGCTCAATGACTATTTCCACGACATCCGCCAAGTCCAGATCTCCCAAGACACACCCACCTCGAACATCTCCCAGTGAGTCTTGATCTAAACTATAACCAACATGAAGATGCAGCTCGTTCTTGTCCTCGCACCGTTTCTAGCAGCCGCTATACCATCACACTCCTTCCACATTCGCCAATTCAATGAACCTCAAAACGTGGCTGGTTGCCAAGCAACGTTCGAACAGTGTAAGACACATGCTGGACATCATCATCCGGGCGGCATGACGGTCCAGCAGTGCAAGGATGCTCTCAGTGAGTCAGATATCCTTACTACTCAAGTTAAAGAGCCGAGTTAACGGGGATGATTGCTCCCTCTTTCCAGAAGCTTGCATCGCGGCCGCCCCGCCCGAGACACCGAATCCTTAGAAGCCAAACGAGAAGTCGAAAATATTAGCTGCTTGCGGTATTTCTACTGGTTAATGAGAATTGCCGCGTATGGGATACTGGTTTTTTTTTTGGATATAATATTGCTTGCAATAAATATACTCGTGTATTATCATGATCGGAGCCTCGCGTGACATCTCGCCTGCTAGGGGTGTAATTACAGCACAACTGTACAGACTAGTGTACACACCCTTTTCCCTCGTATAAAGATTTCGTAAATGATCCCATGGTCATGTCACGACGAGGTAGTGTTGTATACAACGGTTCTGTCGCCATGAAAAGGCCTGGTACCTCTCACTCGGCCACGTCACGACACCTCCATGAGTTAAAGCTAGACAATCTACCCGCTGAAATCACACTTTGTCGGGCTCAAGCTGGAATCAACGATGGGCGTTAAAAGCGGCACGGTGTCGTTGGCAGGAGTTTTATGGGGAACGACCCTCTTGTTCTTGCTGCTGCCACAGGGTGCTGCCGGACCCATACACTCAATTCCGCTGTGCTTGGGTTAGCCAACACTCTTACTTCAACTATGATCACCCGATATGGGACTGAGCTTACTCGTTAGGCCACCGATGTTCACATGTGCCGCCGGGAATTATGTTCTGCCCGAGGAATCCCTGAACAGTTGCATACTGGTGGAAGATGTCATGCCAATTCGGCTCAATCCCACCAAGACCCAGGGGCACAACCTTGTCGAATAGACCAATGACCGTTTCTTGAGCAAAATTCTCGTGCTGGTCTTGTTTATCTCATAGTTAATAGGCGTCCAGTTGATGAGGAATTCGTGTGCATAGCTTACTAGTTGCGGCATAGCCATCAGATATCTTGGGGTCCATGTTGTAGTTGTCGAGCCAAATCTGGGAGTCTGTGGCGTGTTAACCATAGCTGTGGCCACCACCAATTCCGAGTATTAATTAAAGACTAACCCGAGAAAAAGGTGTTATTGAAGCCATTAACCGCATGGTAGTCCATGATGTGCCCGAATTCATGGATGAACAGTGTTAGCGCTTTATGGGCATCGCCCCATAAGATGGTGTCGCCGAGATCAACACTGCAAACAAAGTCAACAATAATCCAATAGACCACCAAAATGTGGCACTGGGTGTGAAGAGGCTTGTTACTATGTGAGGCCTTGCCTGTTCCCCGGAAGTCCGATAAGAGTGCGGACCCATTGCCGGGTTCTAACAGGAACACGCCCAAAGACATCCCTCATGCTGGTGATATCCATTGGCGAGGCGTGGTGTCGGCAAAATACCCAAGCGTTGGGACAGTCGCTGTAGGTAACATCGTAGACCTCGATGTCGTATGGGCTGAGCCCCTCGGTTATAGCGGTGTCATGGCAGCGCAAAGGAATCCCTGAACCGTTAGAGTGAGATGCCGAGAGTGTTTCGCCAACAATACTCACAGCCCCATTCCCACTGATGAAGTGTGCTCTGTACAGGGTTCAACGAATTGAATAGCCCTGGGTCCATTCCTGGAATACCAGGAGTGATTTCCGGTTTCGTGAGCATCTGTGCCCTGGCCTTCTGTGCGAACAGACCCGCCAAAGCCCCCCAACTGGCGAATGCTAGAACTGACCGCATTTTGATCAAATTTTGATGCAATAAACTTCTAAAGACTTGGCTACTCCTGTGAATGTGAGTAGAGGAAATAAATCACATTATCTCACCCTTTTATATATTCATTTACCCTTGCCTCGGCTCCGGAGTAGACGGGCTAAAACATGTGCGTAGTCATTCGTACTACTTGGCTGGATATTTGATTCTGCTTACTCGCTGCAGGGAAATAGCTCCCCCCACAAGGGAGAACGTCCAATGATCGGTTTTCCGTAAAAAAGTGAGATGTAAGCTTCGTCGACTAACTTATGTTGGAACACTTTGCTCGGCCTTCCCGGGCATGGGCTGTGGTTCGTGCGTCAGCATGATCTGTTCAGCCATGGAGTAGACGTCTGGGAGTGTCAGCAAGCACCGTAGCATTGACAGGGTTAAAGTCTGAGGATTAGAACTGCACCCAGGTGTCGGGAAGCATTACCAAAGTAGAGGGTCCTAACCAGTCCTCCCTAGAATCAGGAGAGAAGTTGCTGATGTCAGAGAAACATCGCGCTGATGTCAATGCTAGCTTCAATAAGTGTCTTTACTTGATTCGGAAATGATTTGCCTAGTTTATAACTCTACAGAGCTAATAAGAAGAAGTAACTTGGCCTTCCTCAAACTGCAACAGTGAAGAGCTCTCCCTCTGCGACTTACTATTTTCATATAGATATCGTATCTGTAGAGAGAGACTAAAAGATCTTGCTAGCCTAAATATGCGCGACCTTCAACCTCAAGATTATACCTAAACAACGACGCAGCTATTTGACAAGGCATCATACAGCCTAACAAAATGAAGGAAAGAACAAGCATTGGAACCCTAGGCACCGAACTTCATGTGCTCCAATCATGCTTATATTGAATCTATGAGTGAGCGAATTGCTTACCAGAACACGTCACATCTGCAGCACAACTATCCGTTCCACAAGCCCCTATGAAAACTGGATTGGCCCGCAGGTACTGTTTCAAAGGTTAGGACGCGAGGCAATATAATGCATGAACGAGCGCCTCAATTTTCCCACCACCCTTACGTATGTATGCTACACCCGCCATTTACATCGAAGGGAAACATGCCTGCATGCGCTAGTTACGCAGTTGAATGTTGACTGCACCAAAATACAATCTTTAAAGTCTAAAGACAAATTACCTTTCGCAGCACCCTGCAACATGGAGCAAGACGACCTAGTAAGAATACCGATCAACTCTACGAGCGGAAATTATTTGTATTTTACCGATACTTGACTAGGCATGTCAGCGCATGGTATCCGCAGAAGTAGCAGTGCGAGATATCATCGGTCTTGCTCAGACGTCGATGTGATATAGACCGAACATTGATATTCTGCGCCTAAGAGCAGCTGTCTGAAGGGAATAGCCAGTTCAATCCAGTTCCTTCAAACGGATCACCTGCTCCCCAGTTATCGGGATCCAGATTCTCTAACCCATATCCTAGGTCCATAGTCCATAACGGCATTGGTGGTTCTTCAACGGAAAACAATTCGCGGTCCTTATCGCTGTATCCTAGCTCAGTACTTGTGGCTGCCAATTCGGCCGGGCTTTCGCTAAAACTCCTGGCTGGCTTTGTTTGATCATGAAGGTTGGGGCCCTGGAAGGGGTAGCTCAGTTTTATCGGCAATGCAAATACTACCTTCCAGCGATTTGCGAGCTCCCGCAGCAGAGCAATGGCCTTTGAGGAACGTGCTTGCGTAGATACCATCTCCTCAATAGCCTCTACGCAGCTGCGAAAGCGGAAAACAGATCGTCGACGGACAGTATTATCCCTTGACGTAGCGCCAAGGAGATGTATAATAGCTGCGGTGAGAACATGATGTACGAGGAAGAACGGAGCGACTGTAAGGTCACCAGCCTTCCTGTATTCCCGAATAAGGTTCGTAATTGAGACCGCGGAAGTCGACATAGATCGAAGAGCTAGTCGGTATAGGTCTCCGTTGGGTTCTTGCCGGAGTAGTGGCCGTTGGACTAGCAGAAGGCTCATGTGGCAAAACATGTGAAATATGATGACGTTGATGCACCCTGAGCGGCCTGGCGTCGCGAGCCGTGTGTCTATGTCCTGATAGAAAGAAAGAAGTTGCTCTCGACCGTCCAGAAGTAGCTTTGTTCTAGTTTTCGCATCTAGCTCGTAAAATTCGAAGGAGTAGCTGGTCGGGTCAGCGCGGTTGCAAGGGAAGTAGAATCGTTGGAATAGGAGTTCGAATAGGAAATAACCCACATTTGCTCCATGAATTTGTCAAATATGAACAGAAGCCTACATTCGTAGTCAAATGCCAGCTGTGGCAAAGACATAGAGTCATCATCTAGCGCGGTTTCGAGGTGCGGAGTCCGGACGCGTCGCCAGGGAAGAACACATTGCCTCCCCAAGCTAAAGGTAGCAATTCTACGAATCATCAGTGACATGATGCAATAAGAAGAATGATGTAAACGTACCGATCGACTCTGAAACACTGCCAGAAAGCTTGGATACGAGCTTTCCTATCCTCAAGCGGGACGCCATTGAGGTTCTGCAGCGCCATGACGTGTAGGCCCAAATGGGTCGCAAGACCGCTAGCCATACCTAAAATGGTCAGAATCTATCAGTTATGGAGCCATAGTGAGGAAACCGTTACAATTATAGGTCCATGCCATGTGTTCGTTGTCGAGTGTCAAATCTCTCCAGCACAGAATCGTCAATGCCTGCAAAACCGCAACACAGGGATGGCTTCGACAACAATGCTGAACAATACTCTCCGCATAGAATGAAAATGCGATACCAATGTTGTAGGCGTCTGGCCTTTGGGCAAGGCATGCGGCAGCGGCGAGAATGGCTCCCCTGAGAAGTGAGGCTGGGGAGGCTATTTTGAGGTCTAAATAATGGGTTACTGTCTCTAACGTCGTTGGGTCCACAAAGAAATGCTGTTTATTGAGATGATCCGAGAAGATGGTTACGAGTTCTTGTTGGAGGCAAATATCTTGTCGGTATTGTTCAAATAAAGCTGCTCGCGAACCATCAGGAGCGTCTAAGCTGCGCCTGCCGTTGCTCCCGTCAGCATCCCATATTGACGAGGAAAGATGGAAGTTGTTTGATGGTCCAATGAAGGAAGTATCTCCTTTGGTCCCGAATTTCAGCTTCCATGTGATGGAGCCGATCTCGTCCACCGCAGAAGCCAGGCGCGTCTCTGAGTCAGGGGGGTGATCTGTTCGATAACTCACGGCTTCTGAGGATGCAGGCAGCGACGACACAGTGCGGTAAGTTTCCTGGTGATTCTCCTGGAAAATCTCTTCCGAGTTCGGCTGAAGGGCCCGCAAACTTGCACTCAGTTGCTGAACCTGCTCCTCTAGCCGCCCAACGTATTCTTTATTCCGCTTGCGCCTGACGATCCCACCGTTAGGGTACGAAAAGCGTATGGTATAAAGAGTACCATATATCGAAGGGAGTCACTGACTTTCTCGAATCTCGTTTATCAGCATAGACGCACTCTTTTCCCTGCTTGATACAAGACAAGCAATGTGGCCTCGCGCCATCACACCTTCGCTTCCTGCGATGGCATTCCTCGCAGGCTAATGAGATCCTTGTTTCGCTCGTCATCATTCACTCTTTCTCAAGGCGACCCGAGTCTGCGTTCGATAAACGTGTAAGAAGATTTGACCTCGCGTCTGCTGCGACAGCCTCCAGAAAAAATGGGCGTGGGGCTAGGCTAACGCAGTTCGGTGGCAGAGGGTTGAAACTTAGTAGCTGGGCGGGGGCAGCCGCGATATATAAATGGGAGGGGCGATAACACCGCATGACATGCGAGTGCGGGTAAACCCCGAGTGGGTTCGGTGAAGGCGAACTTAGTGCACCTCTTTACAGCACTAGCTGAGGTACTGATTCGGTACGCTGCTATCGGAATTCCACTGTGCGTCTTTGCACTACAATTAGCCCTTTGGGTGTTTGGTGTCAGCTGCACACAGCGACACAGAATCTACGCAGAGTGCGTGCGCTCGAGGTGTTTAGTTGACACGTTCTCCGCTACTCAATATCCTATTCTATTGCTTGTATGATATTTTCGAATTTAAATAACGAGGCAGCCTTCATAGCTCGTCTCAAGAGCTCGCTTTTCTATGAAATAGATCTTGTTGGTCTCCCCAAGCTCGGAGTCGCTTCCCGAATACATATAATGGTACGGTTGTCAGCATTACCCCTACAGTGACAGCCCCAAAGGTAGAGAAAAATGCTAGCGGGCCTATCCTAGCGAGGTAATCGTTGAGGAAGAAGGTCAGCCCGAAGGCAAATGCACTCTTAATGACCTAGCGGAATGGTCAGTCCAGCTCGCAGAATCCTAGTGGGGATAAGAACATACCATGGCTAAGCCGAATGCCTCGCCGGCTTTATCGGCGCATACGTCGTTCGTGTACGATACAATCCCTGTACAGCCCATCCCCACGGCAAGATTGATGATGGCCAGGAATACACCGCAAACGTTGTAAGAGAGCTCCTCACGGACGACAGCACCGAGACCAAACGTGCCAACGGCCATGGCGATAGTTGCTGGGATGATCACCAGCAAACGGAACTCCGGCTCATATATTCCTTTGTTGCGTGACGCCAAGGATCGAGCAAGTAGATCGCAGAACCAACCACCGACGATGGTACCTAGCGCGGACCCAACAAACGGAGCAATGCCGGAGAGATTGCCTATGGCTACGGTGCTCATGCTGTATGGAGGTGCAGCAAAGATCTGGGACACCACGGCGCCAAGGAGAATGGTCCAGGTGAAGGTGACGGACCACATTAGACAACCCCAGATCACGATTGGGTGGAGGAGTAGCGGAACAGGCGCCAGGAATGATCCCATGAGGCCGTGCTGTTTCTGAATTCTCAGAGAATTGCGCCCCAGTACCATGCTTAATGGTGAGCTCCCCTGCGTCTGATTTAAGCCAATTTCTGGCTCGTGTGCCACGCTGACGCCTGTATCATCGTTGACCTTCTCGCCAGCCTCCCACTCGGCTTGTTCTGGCGGGGTGCCTTCGATGACACTTTCGTTCTGTTTGCTGCGCTGGAATGTTGTCTCTGGGAAGCAGAACAGTACAGCGCCTAGCAACAAGCCAAAAAGGATCGCCTCAACCCAGAAGCTCCATCTCCACGATAGGCCTGAGATTATGTATCCGCTGATCACTGGTGTAAGATTGACAGACACGATGATGCCAAAATTCCATAGGCCAACGCGGAAGCCCCTTTCGTGTATGAAGAATATGTCATTTATCGAATCGGTGCCGGCGAGAGCAAAAAAAGCCCCCATACCGAGTCCTTTTCGACTATTTAGCGATGTTCAGGGGATGCTAAAGGGCATTGGGGCTTGAGGGCAGTCAGCGGAACAAAGACGCCGACGTGCATACCTTGGAATACGCGAGATGCGACAAGTGAGCCATACGAATTCGACGCGGCGGCCCAGCAGCAGGAGACTAGCAGAAGCACCGTAGTGAAGATATAGACAAGCCGCTTGCCGTATATCTCGGCAAAACAAGAGCACAAGTACGCACTCACGCCGAGCGCCATGACAAGGCTTCCATTTAGCAGCGTCACGCTAGTAAGGCCAACCTGGAGATAGACTGCCACATCGGCGAAGCCGGGAACCAACACCGGGCCGAGCGAACCGGTGGCACATGAGCCGAGGAGTATAGTTGCAAATAAGACTTCCTTTTTGAGCCTCGTCCAGTTCAAGGGGTCTTCGGGGGACTTGGATGGCGAGGGGACCAGAACAATGCGTTTCATAGACTCACCACTGGGAGGTGTGTCTTGGATAATGCTGGTGCCAGATGGGTGGGCGCCGGACGCGACGTCCAGGATACCGAATGTCATGATGGTTCTGAGTATAGTGAAGTGCCCTATTTTCTCGCGGAGACTACGAGTAGTGATTTGACGACTTCCTGAGAGGAGCGGCCATTGTACAGCCCCAGGTCAGTCACAGCAGTTGAGCCACTTATACCCCCAATGTTGCTTCATCAATCCAGCAATCACGAGCTACCCTGCATTCTATCACCGCCAAGGTGCTGGACCCCCGGTCCACCTTATCGGGCGGCCCAAACTGAGCCGCCGCTAACGAGTCGTAAAGTGATCCGCTCTAGCACGAGACGGGCCAATGGCCATCTTCGTCTTCCTCGCAAAGGGTGGATACTCCCCCCATGTGTTTTGCCCGTCATGCTATCACGAGAGCTTATCTTGATTCAAATGCCGACAGCGTGATCTGGTAGTCCTAGCACTAACTTTATGGTAAATTATTGTTAATATGAATTCTTATCATTGCGTTATCGTGCGGTAGAAACTGGGCCGCCTCTAGCAATTCCTTCGAGCTGCCCGGTTTATGTAATATCACTCGTGCGGTGCAAGGGGATAAGCTTGGGGGTTTGCTTATAAGCTGCCAGAGCGCCGTTGCCACCGCGCTGCAATTGCACAGACGGCATTCCTCTGAATCCTCTCATTACGTACATAATCGGGAATATGAAGCAAAATGGCTTCCTCAGCTCCCTCGTCCGTTCGCGTCGCAGTAGCACAGTTCGAGCCCGTGTGGCTTGACTTGCAAGGGACTGTGGACAAAACCTGCCGGCTACTCGAAGAAGCCGCCGTAGGAGGCGCGCAACTCGTTGCGTTCCCAGAATGTTGGATTCCAGGGTATCCTGCATGGATCTGGTGGGCCAAACTTCTTCCAGCAGCCACGATCTGTAACTGATCGCTCAAAGGACACGCAGCGTCGACTTCGATCTCTCTACCGCGTACATCCAAAACTCCCTGCGTGTTGATTCCCCCGAGATGCAAAGAATTTGCGACGCCGCTGCTAAGCACAAGATTTCGGTGGTCCTTGGATTTAGCGAGAATCACAGAGACTCGCTGTACATTTCTCAAGTAGTCATCGACGCTGACGGCATTATACAAGTCAACCGTCGGAAACTGAAAGCGACCCATATGGAGCGGACGATTTTCGGGGAAGCGTCGGGCTTGTCTTTAAAGAACGTGGTTGAATTGGAGGGGATTGGGCGGGTTGGTGCACTTTCATGCTGGGAGCATACCCAACCGCTCCTTAAATATCACACCTACCACCAGAACGAATCGATTCATGTTGCGGCGTGGCCGCCCCTTTTTGCGCACGGAGGGGGACCCGACCTTTGGTCTATGAGCAGCGAAGGTGGGTACCCGAGCTTATGTGGGTTTCGCGCCATACAGCCTTGTTAACTTGTAACTTTCAGGTGCCCGCTGCCTTTCGCAGACTTATGCTATCGAGTCGCAGAGCTTCGTGCTTCACGCGACCGCCATCATCAGCAAGTCCGGCATTGAAAAGCTAGGCACTGGCGGCGGACTGGTAATGAATACGCCTGGTGGTGGTAGCTCCGCCATATTTGGGCCAGATGGGAGATTGATCTCCGAGCCGGTGCCCGAGACGGAGGAAGGATTCATATTTATGGATCTGCCAATGGCTGACAGACTGAAGTCGAGAGGCTTTCTAGACGTCTGCGGCCACTATAGTCGATCGGATCTGCTGTGGCTTGGGGTAGACGACCGCGACAAGACGCCTCTAGGATCATGAGGGACTGTTTGGGCTAGAATGTCGACTTCTACATCCGGCAGTTCTACACATACGTATACACTCAGCTGCGCATTTTGTAATGAGAATTTATTTTTTCGAATGTATCAAAACATGTTCAATCGATTGCTTATGTCTGTTTGAGTAGCCATCTTTGTTGAGATTTGGGCGATGGTCTGTAATATGGCAAGGCTATCGCATGCCCACGCCAAATCTGCAATGGTCTAAGAGATTGTGGTGTGGTTGTACAAACCAGAAAAGTTGGGCAATCCGCTAATTTAGCCGAGAATTAGAGCCTTGCCGCTGTTGGATGCAGTTCCAATGCCGTGCCACAATTACGCGCCTTGCACATGACCACGCCCCTTGTAGATCTTCACAAACCAGGCGTGGAATGATTCCGACGTGTCATCCCAGTTTCTCCTAAAACATACAACCAATAATCAGTCTTTTCCTTCAAAATATCTACTCCCAGCTTGAAACGTAGCTGGTGTTCGCGATACAATCGTCGCCATGCATTTGATCCTCACCGGTGCGACAGGGCTCGTGGGCTCGTGCGTCCTCGATGCAATGTTGAAGACCAAAGAAGTCACCAAGATTAGCATTCTCAGTCGACGACCTGTTCAGATGGCCGAGGATGCGAAAGACCCACGGGTGAACGTTATTATCCACAAAGACTTCGAGGCGTATCAATCAGATGTACTGGATCAGCTGAAAGGCGCAAATGGATGTGTTTGGGCGCTGGGGACCGCGCAAAGTCAGGCTTCGAGACCGTAAGGATATAAAAGCCGGCGAGCTAGTGAGGTACACCTTTAGCGCCCCAAGCTGACAAGCAAGCAGGGAGTATACCAGAATAACGAAGACGTTCGCGCTTGCCGCGGCTGAGGCCTTTTCCTCCACTCTTGCTAAAGAATCTGAAACCCCATTCAACTTTGTCTACGTTGCCGGGGGCGGCACAACTACAAAGCCGGGGCTCACGACCATGTTCCAGGGTCGTATCAAGGGCGAGGCGGAAATAGGGCTCTCAGAGCTGAGGAAGGCCAACCCCTCCTTCCAAGCTTGTTCTGTTCGACCTTTCGCGGTAGATATGTCGACTCATCTAGCCATCAAACCATATGTTGGGCCTCGACCGTGGGTCCATAGAGCCGGTGACGTATTGTTCTCGGGCATAATCCGTTCCCATGTCAAGGATTACTGGGCGCCGACGCAGCAACTGGGCGAGTTCCTGACCGAGCTTGCCATGGGGAAACATCAAGAGCAGGCTCGGCAGCCTGATCTAGGGAATGAGACTCTGGGAGATTTCATCATTTGGAGCAATGCGGCACTGAGGAAGATCAAAGGATACTGATCAGGTCCTTGCGAGACGTACGGGGCTCGATCTGCAACCCGACAACAAAAACAGTAGCTTGCTCGTAATCGCTCCCGGCTTTCGGGGACCAATAAATGCCTACCCCTCTTCCTTTGTTAGAATAAATCGATGCTAGCGTCTCTGTCCAGGGCTTGTGCGGAGGGAATCCCTATGACTGGGGCTATTTTGGATCCACTAGCAATCGCGGTGGAACATTCCGTCTAGGCCCGGAGAGGCAAAAAAAAAAGTCCGGGCTGAGGGGCGATGGGGCGGGAGAGACAGGCTTATGCGCTAAAGCGATGAAACTGAACAAAGAATTTATTGTCCTGGAGTAGAAAATGCGAAATCTTCCCCATTCTTCGAAGTCCACATCTCTCAAGCTACCACGCGTAAGGGACCACCTGTCTAGCATTCCCATTTGGGCGAGGCGGGTTAGTTTCTCCGATGAATCTGTATCTTTTGGGTGTCGGCGGCTATAGGTATCCAGATGCCGGAGACCGAATGCAGAACGACAACCGGCAAGGACTAAGAAGGGGCTTATAAGAGCCTAGTTTCGAAGAATCGCCAATGCAGCATACCGAATTCGGTGGATCGTAGAACCCCATAAGTGCTCTAGTTTACGGGGTCTGAGGTCGTCCTGCGACCATAAATTCTACGCCATGCCATCCTACTCATGTTCACAAGCTGCCTACTCATGTCAAGCATTCCTAAGGCTTTTCGAACTCTCCTTTTCATGTCTTCCCAGCTCACCATGGCACCTCAGAGACTAAGGATTACGGCTACTAGGCTTGGCCGCATAGGTAAGCGTCATGCTATCAACTTCCTCAATCGCACGCCCCGAGCCGAGCTTGTCGCTGCATTCTCTCCGGATCCCGAGGAGCTATCATAGGCAAAGCAGTATCTCGAACCTTACGGAGTGACACTATACGATGACTACAAGAAAATGCTTCGTACATAAGCCTTATGTTCCATGATTGCAATTCGAGAGACATCGCCCCTGAGTAACATAATCCAACCCCTGTCGGTGCCGAACGACCGCTGTGCCATGCAACTCCGCTCTCGGAACATCGCTGCCGGCTAGCTCGTGCATCTGAGGTACACTACTTCCAGCCAGCTCATAGGCGCTCAAACCAGTGGGCCCGTTTGTCTGTTCGGTTCCCATGGATATATGATGAACCGCGTGGCCGCGGCTGATTTCCGAAAGCGTACTTGCTCTTGTTGGCGTATCAACCTGGTAGATAGATCCTTCATTGCCGAGCTCTGAAAAGTGACTCTGTCTTGTAAACAAGAGCTTTTCATGGTCGTGATCATCCGGCCACTTCAAATTGGACAATTCTTCGGCTCCCGGAAGCCCGGGGGTTGGCGGTGGGACCTCGTCTAGTGAGTCGTCTATCCCCGCAGCAGGCGCCTGGAGTCGGCGGCGGAAGAGAAAAATCCCGCCCAAGAGCAAGGCGAGGGCTGCTGCCGCACCGATAGCGATGCCGGCGATGGCGCCCGCGCTCAGGTTGGCTTGACTCGCATTCGGCGCTTGAGAAGAAGACACGGAGGGGGAGGCGGATGGGGTGGTGTTCGAGCCAAGCCCATCCCCGAGAGGTGGGATAGCTACTACATGCTGAGACGTCCCTTCAATCCAGCTGCACTGTGAGACATTAAAGCGCCTGTGCTCATAATCGGCGGTAAGGTATCTAAATCGGATGTTAAAGCTTGCGAGCTGAACGGCACAACAGAGGAATGGACCACCTACGCCTCTTGCAGAAAGGTGCGACCAAGGGTATACTGCGACTCGTTCGCCGCCCGTTTCAGCGGAAAGAAATAGCTACTTGAATTTCCTACCAGCGGAGGTCCAGCTTGCAAGTCAAAGGCGGCGTAAGGCAAAACCACGGTTATAGACGCCCCTCCACTGAGGCCATCCGCTAGCTGAAACACCACTTCAGCGCCGGAGCTTTTGAGTTGCAAATGGTGCGTGTCATTGACCAGATAGAGCCCTGTCTTATTCTCTATAGTCAGGCCGAATGCAGATTCGAAGCGTTCGCAGGCGCTTTCTGGAAGCCAGATAAACGGGTCGGTGGAATCGATGAAGATGTTAATTGGAGCGTCGAGCAGGGAAGCCTGCGTCGATCCGGTATAAGAGATTGACTGCAAACCAACTACAAGGTCCCGGGTTGTATCATCGGCCATAGTGAAAGACACCGAATTACTGACGAAGCGGGAGTCATCATAGCCGCCCAAGATCAGCTGGCCATGCACTTGCTTCAGGCCTTGTAATTCGGTTAGAATCGGATATGCCGATAGAAGAAAGATTTAGACCTACGGTACCTGGCCCCGGCCGTATAGCTCCAGCTGATGCTTGGGATCATGTTCTGCCCCTTCAAGGACGTTAAATACGATGGCGTCGAAGAATTTCCCAGGCTTGTGAGGTTGACCGGCTCGATGTTCAATCCAAAGATACCTCTGCGACAGTGAGAACGAGACCATTATCGTCAGAGGCTATTGGGGTTCCCATACAGGTAGAATGGTGATGGATACGCGACACCAGCCACGGTCTGGTTGTAAAGGGTAGGCCCATTCCCCCCGGCGACTAACCCAAGACCTAGGGTATCGAGGCCAAACTGCATGTTCTGGGAGTATCCGAGATTTGCCTCGAAGCCGAGGCCATCGTGATTAAGCGCGTATATGCCTTGCCCATACCAAGTTGTAGAGGCGCTTTCGTTAAACATCATGCCCCGAGACACTGCGCAGTTGCCTGGTACAGCGGCGGGTTTGAAAACGTCTGGCGAGCAGCCGAGCGACGACAAGACGACGATTGTCTGAGGAGATGCTGTAGATACAAGCGCGCGAACATACTGCTCTGGTGTCCCGACGCGCAAGTTGAAAGTGCTCCACGGTCCGTCGTTACCTTCACTAAGCGGGCAGTTAGTACCAACCCTTCGCGGTCGATAGCGGGATGGATGACGGACGTATACGTACAAATGTTGGCTTGGCGGCACCACAATAGGGGCGGGAATCAGTGTATTCTCTCTCGTCGAGAGCGCCATGCCGACGCGCCTATCATTGTCAGAGGCTAGAGAAGAGTAAACTAGGGACGGTATTAAGAACAACACTGTCCCTCTGGAACGCATGTTCACGAGCATCGGGGGAGGCGCTGCAAGTGATCAGCACTGAATATCCGTCCCGGGCTCGCATGTGAAGGAGGAGGACACCACGGCCGAATTGATAAAAGGAGTTGGGGGTGCGCTCGAACACCAGGACTGGGAGATTGATCGGCCAGTTGGGGAGTAGTGGTATATCGACCATTGCTGGGCACTCTGTGGATCCTCTCCGCTCCCCTGTCTGTTCAAATTATGGTTATAAGTATGCATCAAGGATTTGTCGCCTTCGCCTCGTGGCTCGTGTCCTTCTAGCCAGCCCAGTGCAGGGGTTTTGAGCCTCACAGGCCAGTCCGTAAGGAATTTCTTGTGCGTACAAGCTAATATAAGGGAAATAAAAATTCTTTTAAAATTTTGTTCTTATTTTTCCTTGGCGGGAGAGCTACTCGTGCCAGTTTTGTCGAGCTCAGTTTCACTTTTTCAGAGCTGGATGCCTCCCAGCCCCGACTAATGCCAAGACCTAGGGCTAGAAATGGCTGAAATCCTAGTCTGCTGAGACCCATCACTGTCAGATACGAGCTGTCCCCTAAGAGGACAGCTTTTACGGAGTAAAATTACTTGCCTCATCTGGCACACAAATTTCGAAAGAGGATGCCAATGCATTTGCGGCCTAGTTGACTAAGCGAGCTTTAGAGCATCCTGGCGGTCACCAACCGCGTTCGCGAGCCATCTTATAACGTCGTCGTCCAATCGCCACGTCCCTTGCCAAACTCATCCATCCCTCCAACATCAACACAGTCTTTACCTCCTGTAGTGGGTGTTTTCGCTCACGTGACATTCCTTTTTGTCGTTCATTCCTTATTTGCTCTTTGACGCCGATCACGATGTCGTGGGACTCCAAAACGTGGGTGTTACTCCAGGGATTGTTCATGGGCGCCACTGTGATTGAGGCGGTTGGTATGCGAAGCAAAGGTTCCCATCGCCGGGGGATGTGCAGCTGCTAATTTTCCTTTGCAAGCTGTGCCATTTTCACCCATCAGCGATGCCGCCTCAGCGAGCTCCAATGTTCCATCGACGACCAGCCACATACCTTCCACGATAACCTCTGCGGCCAGTCTTCCGCCGTGGGGCACGTTGCCGGTACCGCTCAATACCTGCTCGTACACGAGCGTCGACGAGAGAAACGTCACGGCCACTCTGTGGAATGAGCCGTGGTGCAGCCTGTACTCAATGATTTTCAGGAGAATATAGACTGGACACGCTTCTGACGATCCCATAGTGCCGCTGGAACCGTTCAGCTTCATTTCTGGCCGACTATTGACAACAAGACCTATCCTGCCACTGTCTATAACTCCGAGCTCGACTACACCTTGTACGTTGGTGCTCGGTCACTGCCCCAAGCCGGGCTCAACGCATGCATGCAACTGACAAGAAGCAGTACATCCCCATCTGTGTATATGATTATCAATACCCTGCACGCCTCTAATGAATGCGGGCCACTGGGACCTGCGCCGACCAGCGCGATATTTGCATTTGATCTTACCGATGTTTCCACCTTGGTTCCCTTTACCGACGCTACTGCACATGGGCGTATGACCAGCAGGCAACTCGAGCTGAATGATCTAGATATTGGATGTTCGCAGTCTTTCGACATGAGCCAGATCCAGACGCAGACGTACTACACGGAGGATGATGCCCACCGGTGTAACCCGAGGCTAGCAATACCCAGGGACATCAAGCGCTACGGATATCCCTACTGGAAACATTGCGGCCACGTCGGGGAAAGGTTTGGGCTCTTTGACCCGCCGTTTGCCTTTCCTCCGGGGGGCGGCTCGCTGCTTTCGTCCACGGAATCTATCGGTTCAACAGCTGTGTCGACGACAGACTCAGCCGGGCCCACCGCGTCGCCTCCAGCCACGACACTCCCTACTCCGTCGACAGAACTGGCTCCGTCCACCAGCGCGCAGGTGAGCCTGCAGCCAACCATCAGCTCACCTGCGCCGCCTGCCGGGTCAGCCTCAACTACACCGACTGTAGTCTCTACCCACGACTCTGCGTCTTCGCCTGCTGTCATCCCCTCCAGCACGGAGAAGCACGACGATCAAAACGGCACCCCTTCCCAGCCCCCAACAGCCACTGGAAGCCACAGCGACCAAAACGGCACCACTTCCCTGTCTCCTCCTCCTCCCGCATCCATTACGACAGTGAGCAGACAAGTCGTCAGCCTCGGGCCTAGTGGCGTTGTCGTCGTCAACGAGGACGGCACGAACACACCGACGACTTCGACATACATTGTCCCGGCCTTTGGCGCAACGGGACAGGGATCGGACGTCCAACAAGCCTCGGTAGTGGTGTACCATGACCAAACACTGACTCTCGGCGGCCCTGCGGCGACCATTTCCGACGTTGTTGTTGTACTGCCTACAGGCAGCGCAACTTCGAAGCCATTCAACGTGGTCACAGCAGCTGCCCCGAGAACAATGACTGGCGGTCTTCTGGGTCTAATTCTCAGCGTGGTGACTATGATGTGTCTCCACTACTAGGCATCGGGGCCGTTGGTATTCAATGTGTTATACGCGTGTGACTCTGGATATATTTGACCCCGGTTGTTCTTATAGAACCATGAGGTTATTTCTCGTCAAGGGTTTTTCCGCGATCGGAGGGCTTAATAAATGTGGCGGATATCTGGATGGAGCATAAGTCATTCCTTTCAAGGCCGGGATATAATTGAACCTAGCTTTCCCATTCTAAATATACCGCGACCTAGTTCAGGTCTGAGAAGCCAATCCTGCAGTGAGAAATATTTTTCCGGACCGCACTTCGAACTCCTGCTGTCTGCATGGTTAATAATTATGCGGCTGGCCCTTCCCGACATCAAGGTACCTGGCTCTCTTGAGTCTCTATAAACCCGGATCTGCTTGACACCCTCGCTGGTTCGCTTCCAGTTTCATTGATAGAGGCTAGTCCGGCGCAGACGACCAGAATTCCCACTGACAGTGTGGACAGCTATATAGCTACAGACGCTTATACATCGAGATATAGGGGGCAGCTGAAAAATGTCAGCGAAGCGGTGTCTCTACATTTAATGGCTAACTAGCTGCTGGTTCGCACTACTCGCTATAGACCTGTATCAGGATGATTGGCCGATCGTCTTATTTACAGGCTAAAAAGGTTCCCGCCCTGTGATTGGCCAGCTGGATTTCCCCTTTTAGCCACTAAATGTAACCCTGACTCGAGCGACGACAGAGTGGCGCTTACAGCTGGGTAGTAACTAGATCTACTTATTTACAGCTGGATAATCTCGTTAAAGCTAGCTCATAAATTCGTTTTTTTTTCTTTGGCTTGCTTTCCTTCTTCCTCTTTTTCTCTTTGAAACTCCTGCTAGTGTAGTTGAAGCTGACCCGGCGGGCGGCGCAGGTGGGTTGATGGTTGGCTGCATGCTCACCTGCGCACTTGTTGCTAGTTCTCTAGGTAGTGATGCATAGAGAACTACAGCAGGAATAGCTATGCCCGACGATAGTACCCCGGTAGCTATTGGGAATACGGGCTTTCAGTCGGGTTCCGTCTGACAGGTGCTGACGTACTAACCATATCTAACAGTTCCAACATGATCTGGTAAGGACTAGGAAACCAGAAGTTACAGCTCAGAGTAGCATCCCACAGGATGTGTATTACAATCGGGTTGATATAGACTAATCGAGAGAATAGTTGAGTACTTAAATGTTATAGTGGAAGAGGGTGCTGCTGAGGAACGAGAATTCTTCCTTAAAAGAAATATCTCTGAGGCTGAAGGACCAAAGAAACAAATCGGATAATAAGCTGTAACAAGTGCATAAAGGACAAGACCTCAGGCTCAAGGCCGTTAAAAAACAAATAAAGGCTCGGCGGATGCTGCTCAGTTTGGTGCTTGCTTGTGTAGCTCTACATAGGTCTTTGGTTCTATGAGGGCGTGCCTATGTCCCCGGAAATATCTCAGTTAGTATCTCCGCTCTAGTAGCCCACCGAGACGAGTCCGTCTTCCCAGAGCCGGAGCGCTACATGCCCGAGCGGTTCCTCGGAGAACAGGGGAAACAGCTGCAGTCATCGTTCCTTGCCTTCTCCGCCGGAGCGCGCGGCTGTATCGGGCGCAATATCTCGTACCTGGAGCAAGCAGTTCTGCTGGCGTCCTTAGTGCACCGATATGAGTTTGCTATGCTGGAGGGGTTTGAGCTAAAGAGGGAAGAGACAATGAACCACATTTTGGGGGATATGCCATTACGGGTGTGGCATCGGGAAGTATCATAAGACGTGGCGGTGGGGAGGGTAGTAAGCGGCAGTTATGCGTAAATGCTAAAATACACATGCCATCTATGGACATCCAGCTAGATATGACTGTGGACTGAATGACTTACGGATTACTCCCGTCAGAGGGGCCGGTGGAATTAGTATCTAATATGTCTATCTTGAGAAATTGAATTGTCCGCTTCGATGACCTTTTCCTTCCTATGCATGGTCCCTACCTAGTCTATCTACAATGCCGTATACCTAAAGTACTTTAACTGCGCTTAATATGCAGTATTTTGTTGCGATTTCTGAATAGAAATAGCATGTAAAGAAGGTTTAAAGGTAGTAATAGCAAAACGGCGTCCCGCCCAGGGTCGAAAGTGAATCACCGATGGTTGTTTCGGGG
This sequence comes from Thozetella sp. PMI_491, assembly GCA_021432635.1. Lineage (NCBI taxonomy): Eukaryota > Fungi > Ascomycota > Sordariomycetes > Chaetosphaeriales > Chaetosphaeriaceae > Thozetella > Thozetella sp. PMI_491. The sequence goes on from MU270032.1 coordinate 41,622, forward strand.
GCATTGACACCGAGGTTGATAACATCAGTCAGGAGTGCATCGCGGCTGGGCGGTGTGTTCAGAATCGTGATGGTGCCGGCGATGTTCTTCGCGATGTCAAGATGGAGGGCCTGCCACACCCAGTACAGGCGGTCGACCATGGCGTGATGCAGGAAGAAGATGGGGTCGCTGGGAGACGAAAAGAGGTCGGATGAATCACCCCCCATGACAAAGTGGCCGGCCGCATGCATACCCAGGAACTGGTCGCCGAACCGGCCTTGGAGCTCATTCTGGAACGTCTCGACACTGACTGATGCGGCGCCAACCGTGACGTTTAGGAGGTTCGAAGCAGTCATCCACGTGTCGATGGAGTACTTGGTAAGGTCGCGTCGCAGGCATCGGGGGTTGGGGCCCAACGGGCCGGTGGCGCTGGCTGCCAGGCCATCCATACCGGGGCTGACTGGCCCAAGGTTGGCGGTCATGCTAGTTGTGTGTCAGCCATCTCGTGCCCGGAATTATATTGCGTCAAATGCTTACTTAACAAAGGGTCCATCCTTCAAGCAACCTCCACCATTGCCAGAGGGCAGGAAGATGTTGTTAGTCCCGGACAAGCTACCGTTATGTTGCACGAAAGAGCCGTCACCACTCATGCTGGTTGGGCTTCCGTCGAAGAGCGGAGAGGAGGCGAAATCCTTGCCATCAAACCAGTTCCAGTACTGCGTTTGGTTAGTCCCTAGGCACGAGTCCACAGAGGTGATTATGAAGCTTCCTTACCGGCTGAGCTCCTTTGTATCCACACTCATCCCTCAATGCTGTCTCGTAGGCCCAGGTGAAGTAGCGATGCCATGTCAAGAAGTTTCCCTGGAGGTGAAGTTAGCACAAAGAGCGCGCTCGAAAATCGCCGTGACCATCGGAGCTAGACTGGCTTACAGTGCCGTGGATGGACAACGTCTGGTTGATGTGGACGGCTACGAAGTCGTCGTACCGAGTCTTGGCGCCGGGCGCAAAGGTAGGATCCGCCTTGGATGGCTTGCTCATCAAGCATTGTACGGCATCGATGTACGCAGTCCTCTGGCAGGACGAGAGATTGTTCCTGGACCAACACTGTCAGTGCATGTCGATCAGAAAATACCCGATGGTCCAAGCTGGAAGATGCCTACCAATCCCTTCGCGCATATGCGTTAGCCAAGGAGCAACCCCGGGAGGCGATCGCACTGCTAGTACTATTCAAGGCAATGAGCGACTGGCTATTCAGCTGCTGCAAGATCTCATCGGCCGACAGGGTAGGCGCAGGCACCGCCAGTGCCTGGCCAGCCGCGCTGAAGAGCGCGATCGCTGCTGAGAGAGTGATCTGCATTATACCGAAGCTAGCGCAGGGAGTTTGGGCGTGCAGGTAGCAATCTTTACGGACTGAGAGCTTGGCGGCGAATGAAGGGGGCATTGCGGCTTCGGTTATATAGTCACAATGCCCCCCCGGAGGACAAATACGTGGATCCTCTCAATACCTCGATCTTTCTAGAGTGTAGCGGCGGACAGGCAAGATGACGCTAATCCCGCGAAGTTAAGAGGGTGATGGAGTGGAGATGGCTAATGCACAGTAGCCTGCGCCGGTGCTGTCCGTTCGACCAGACAAAGCACCAGCAACCGGTGGTGCAGCGTCTACCCCTGCGAACCTTCTGGGCGTCCATTCTCCGAATCGGGAAGAGGTAGCACGGCCACTTGCCTGCTCAAGTGCCGTATAAACCCTCCCAAGAGTTAACCGACAAGCCGATGAACCACTTCATTTCCGGTCCAACAATCACGAGAGGATTCTTCCCATGGAGCTAGATACGGAGATTCGCGGCCATCTTGACATCTTCCCTAAAAGGTGTGATTCAATTTTGACGATACGCGTGTCCTCTGAATATACCGTAGCTTTGCAGCCTAGAATCTCGCAATCCGGTCCTGACCCCAGGCATTTTCGGACATTGGTTTCAAGCCCCTCCCCGAGTACTCAAATGAGAACTGAATCATGCGGTTATTAATCTAGCAACGCAGATAGACAAGGGCCGGGATCGAGCCAAATCAACCTCCATAGTCAGGAGGAGCGAAGTGTTCGGATGAACTAGAAGCTATCAGAGAAGCTTAGAATTATTCTTCGACCTAACGCCGTTGTGGCTTGCGAGATTGAACAGCTACCCCGAACCATTGTGGATAGAGGCTAGAAAAACTGCGGGATTTGCGGTACGGGCCTACATCCCCGATGCGGGAGGTCGCTCTATTGACCTAGAGCGTGAGACTATTGCTGCACCGGTTCATTGTCTGTGTTGTCGTGCCGTCCTTCCCGGCCCCCCGGGGGAAACGTCTTTTAGTGGAAATTGCTTCAACGGGCGCTGCGCCGGCGGCGGGAGGCTTTTTGGCCAGCCAATAGGTCCGGGGCCACAGCTTCGGGAGCCATTTCGGTCTTTCGTCCAAAGCCAACCTTGGGTCGCTGGTAAGATCACGTATTCTTGCGGGCTATTGGCTCGTCGCGGAGCCTGAGTCAAGACGCTGGCGTCTTAGTCGCATTAGCCTTGGGCTAGTGTCGCGGACTCTGCACAAGCCGACTCCTAGCCACGCGCTAGAGCCAAGAGCTGAGACTCCTAGACAGCTCTAGCTGGGATGTACCTGCTTTTCTCTTCACTCATCGGATAAATACGAGTTCGCTCTGTCTTGAAAACAAGAAGGGTTCTTGTCGTGTAGCATCGCCATATTCAGGCTAATTGCTGGGCGATTGCAATCAGCATCGAAATACGCAGACATCTTCGTCGGAGATGGGCGGGAGAACTTGTCAGGCCCCACTAGAACCAAAACAACATCTTCAAACAGATAGGAGAAGATGCTGACATGGAGGGTTTCCCATTGTGTCGGATTAGATGAGCGGCGGGTCTCAAGAGTTCAGCCCCTGATATCTTCGATGTCGGAATGCACCGTAGGTATTATCTCCTTCGGTGCATTAGCGTCAGTAGAGCACGCTCTAGACTTGTTCGAGAAGGAACTCCTGTAGCGGAGTCGATCAGGGAAATTCATTGCAGCGAGAAAAGCCCAAGATGTGGAAACAGGGCCGCAAGCAGGCCACACCGAACGATCCCGATGGGTACACCGTTTCGGGGCCGCACCACATTTGCCATTTAATTGGGGCATCGCCACCTCCTTGCCAATTCATGAGATCGCCCGTGGGAACTCCGTCTGCGGGGATGCAAACTAAATCAATCAAGCGGCTTTTAAACAGCACCGGCGTGGCTTGGAATTGTTTTGAAGATAGCGCGAAACCGGAACCTAAGAGTTCAAGACTTTGGTCGGTTCCGTTCCCGATGCACTACGATCCAAACATCGCCCACGCAGTCTCGCGAGGCAACCCCCTTCAGGAGAAATCCGAAAGAATAGTTGCGAGGATTCTAGTTGCGTGCGAGTGGTCCTACTAATCCAGATCGAGATGGCCCCCTTCGGTCTTGCCAAGAGCAAGTCTAGCTTAATATTGACGCCTTCGGCCTGTCCTAGTCCACGCGGAACCCTCCCGGTGTTTTGGTGCGGCTCTCCCCACATCAGGTTCAGCTAGGCTGCAGGGTGGCTACGGAGTAGAACTGGGAGAGAAGGAGAGGAAGAGCGAGCACCCACCCTGTCAGCGATTGACGGTTTTAGCATGTCAGGGGCGTCCGGGGGGGATTCAAAAGATAGAGAAACCCCGCCTGCCGATCCTGCTTCCTGTCCGCGGGTCCTCGCTCGCTTTCTTGCCATGGCTTCGCCAACGACTGGGGAGATTGACCCTGCCAGGGCCGCAGAGAGCCATGCTCCTCGGATCTTGGCGGTGTCGGCCGTCATACACTTCACGGCACTGTTGGTTGTTGCCCTGCGATCTTACACCCGGGCCGTGCTAGTTCGGTCTTTTGAGGCACGAGATGTGGTCATGTTGCTAGCCGCTGTATGTTATTCTCCCCGAGTCATGTTTTCTGTATGCAATGTGTGCGCAATGACCTAGCGCTCGAGCCTATCCACTGACAGCTGCACAAGCTTTGTGCCTTGGGCGGAGGAATGATACCGCTTTTCATACAGGCCAGCCACGGCCTAGGACACCACCAGGACACGATATCTGAGCCGGACTTGCTCATATTCAACCAGCTCTCGTTTGTTCAATCTATTGTTCCCCTCATTGGCGGCATCGCCCTGCTAAAGATCGCCATCGCCCTCGAGATCCTTAAGCTGTTGAAGAGCACTGCATGGAAGTGGTACACCATAATCCTCTGGAGCTTGATAGGTAATATCAATACTTCTACTGTATCTGCAACCAAACATCCCTAACAGATTCTAGGTTTTGTCTGTGCATACACATTCATGGCGTGGATGACCTTCTTCTTGTTCTGCCAACCGTTGGCCTTGATTTGGGATCACACTCTCGAGGGTCACTGCTATTCGATTGACCTATTTGTCACCTTCGGCTTGGTTAATACAGGTTCGTCACATATATAAATGGCTTGGCAGGCCAGGTACCCTAGAAGGTTATAGGGCTGACTTAGCGACTTCAGGGTTCAACATCTTCACGGACGTAGCATTTGCAACGTTGCCGGTGCCCGTTATCTGGAATCTGAAAATGCATCTACGGACACGGATATATCTTATTGCCGTTCTAAGCCTCGGTTATGTGTGGGTGCATCTTTTGCCGATTATGTTACACATCTGACAATCTGCAGTGCTGTTATTATGGGCATCATCAAAGCCGTGTATCAGATCGCGTTCTCTTCGACGGTCGACTTCACTTTGTACGGGTGATCTAACTCCACGCTCCATGAACTGTTACTAACAATTTAATTAAACAGCAACTATGATGTTCAGTTCTGGGGACTGTAAGCTACTCATCTTGATACTCGTTGGCAAAGCACAAAGAGTTGATCGCTAATCGGCCCGGTCAATAGTATGCAGCTCAACCTAGGCATTACCGCCGCTTGCGCACCATCCCTCAAACCACTCGTCGGAAGCATCCTGAACCTCAAGAGCTTGACTCCCAAGTACAACTATCCAAACTCCGGGGCATATGGGACACCTGGCCGGTCGGGCCGAGGTACCGGAGCGAGAGGAGTAGGTACTGCTGCCTCGCGAGGCTACATCAAGCAGAACAGCAACAACGACGGCCTAGAAGAGTTCGAGTTGAGAGACAGACGTCTCCACGGAGATCATGCTGGCGCCTATAGCGTGTCGGCTAAAGGGCCTAACAGTCCTGAGCTGTCTCACTCGGATGGCGCATCTAGGGACAGGGCTGGCAGTGAGGAGTCAATTCTGGCGGGTACCAGGGATTCCCCCGGAAAAGGAATATTTCGGACGACTGAAGTCACTGTCACATACTAGAGTTGCATTGGCGTTTCTGCGCGAGTTATCATGGCGGCCGTTAGGGCATGGTTATAAAAAAGGTCTTTGGTTACACGCTTCACAAATATGCACCTTCCAACCTGACTTTGGTCCGTCTACTCTGAGGGCGGGCTTTATACTCCTCTCCGGAACTGTCTTGAGCAATACGACCTTGGATTTCTAGAGGCTCTGGTCTGGAGGTGACGCGCCTGAACCGACACCATGCTCACCACATCACCACTGCAACTTCCAACCCTGCGAAACCATGAGCTTTGCCGACGCTGCCACAATCGCGGTAAGGGTCGACGTCGTCAAAAAGTCAGCTACGCCCGATCCGACTACGCTCTCGAGCCACGAGAGGCTCTTGGCTCCAGTTGGCTGGCGCTTTGCCATGCCGAGAAGAACGGTGAGGATGGTGGAAACGATATAGACCTCCAGAGAGCGCCGGCCCACGGCCTGCAGCAGGCCCTGGACGCCAGCCGGCAAATAAGGGAGGCCGGCCTCCACAGCGAGGTACTTCAAAATCGAGACACCGGAGGAGACGAGCACGAAAGAGGGCGTCCATAGGCTCTTGGAAATGGGTGCATACTTGGGAAGGAGTCCGTGGAGAGTCTCGCCCGTGGCGATTGCGCCTAGGGCGACCGCGGCCTTGTGCCAGATGTCCAGGTCGGAGGCTTCGACGAACAGCTGGCCCACAAGCATCGAGACAGCGGTGGTCAGGGAACCCAGAAGCCCCTCGGGGTCGTACGACGGTTTGTAGATGCGTGAGCCAAAGAAGAGCTGATCAATCCGCGTCTGCGCCGTGCCGGCGGCGTCGGCGGCGGCGTAGTCCGGATGGGCCAGAGGGTTGCTGCGGTTCGTCTCGGAAGCCCCCGCCAGCGTGACGCCATACCATAGGCCGACCAGAGGCAGGCCGTAGGTCTTGCGCAAAAAGGCCGACTCGGGTGCATTGGCGATGAGGCTCGCGAGACCTAGTCTCTGCAGCACGCCCGGAATCCGCACCGGCTTTCCGTGGGTTACAGCCACCAGCGCGTTGAGGCCGAGGCCCACCCCTACAAGCCCGAGGCTTCGGCGTACCGGCGTAGGCGACATACCAGAAAGGAACGCGAAACAGGGGAAGATGGTGTCGGCATAGGTGATCTGGCCGACGTATGGAGAGTGGCTCGTCCACCACAGGCCGCTGGCGTTGACGAACGTCATCTCGAGGCTCGTCAGGCCGCGGACGACGTCCCTGACCGGGTCGCGCGACATCTTGCCGATTTTTCGTGCTTGTCTTTGAGATATTAAAGAAAGGCGGGCGGACGCAGCTCACCAAGGTGTTGTAGGCTCCGAACCGCAGGCGAGGCGTGCAGCGGTGACGTCTGGTTTCGTGGCGGAAGCTTCTCACAGAAAAAGGAGGGGTCGGGTTGATCTCTGGTGGTCATAGCGCCGTCCACACGAGATGCGGAGCTTGGAATGCGTTTCTCCCAATTTGGAACGTTACTTTGCCTACCTTCGGTACTCGGGTACCCACATTCTCTTAGCGATCGGTCAAGCGACAATTATTCCTGTAATAGGTTTACAGGCTCGCTTGAGACTGGTCTATGCTGGTTTATTGTATATAGCCGAGGTTGGTGAGGTTAATTGTCGTGATCATGCGGTGCGTGGCTGTGGCTCGAGCGGTTAATTAAGGTAGGCAGGCACATATAAGTGCTGCATGTATTGTTCAGTCAGTGGCTTTGAACGCTATGTGCACAGAAAGCGCGGTATGTATAGGGCTAGTGCAGAAGTTCGAATGCCCCCCTCAAGTATCAATTATCATGGACTAAGGGAAGATGCGATGAACCATCGTCTCGAGTGACCGGGCAGTATTTATACCCCTATATGAGTAACGATCATGCGTACCAGCGCCAGACGAGCGATGTTCGCACTAGGCCCAGTGGCAGGCCTCATCGAAGAGGGCATCATCCATCCTTAGCTCGTATACTTGGTATTTCCTGTCTACTATACTTCTTACTCCCAATATTTCCCATCATAACCCTCCGATAGGAGATTTATCTGATTACAGTTCCTATACTTGGAATTGTCGGTGCTAACGTCTAGTTGTGCCACTCTGGATATTTGTGCCATCATTCCGCAAGTGAGCATCTGTAGGTACCGTACGATCTACGGGTGGAGACGTAAACGAGAGGTAATGAAGGTGAAGTCTTGGCTACGTATTGGAACAAGGGAACACAAAAGTAGTCGCCAAGCTATATCCATGACTACGTACGAAGCCCCGAGGACTTATGAATTGCTTCCAATTAAGGGGATTGTCGTTCTTCGCTACAAGGGTTTTAGTGAAACCGTTTTTGTGGGGCGAGGATTGTAACGAGTAGAGCGGGAGTGTGCAGGTCTCTATCCTTTTCAAGCCGCGCCAAAATCCTAACGCCGTATTAATAGCAGATTTAACATTGCAGGGGCAAATCTAATCTGCAAATGTCCCTCGTAGCGACAACCGGCGCTACTTAGGTACGGTAACGATACACTTCTTATAGATATGATATCCTCTGCGCAAAGCTTCTCGTTCTCTCCTCTGGTGTAGTTGGCCCAAAGCTGAACAATTGAGAACCGCTGTCTCCGTTCTTTCCTGTCAAAATGTGTTCCCTTCGATATCTTTGCACGCTTAGTGTTGCCTTGGTTGTAGCTGCCACTTTCGCCGATGCAGAAGATTGCAATGATCCCGAGTCCCATGGGCGGCGCACACGTACCGTGACAGTCTCACCATCAGATACGCCGTCCAGGCCTGCTCCAGAGAACTTCACAAAATCGACAATAAGGAATGGAGTCTCGGCGGTTACCATTAGCACGAGTCTTCCAGCCCCAACAACTTTGTTGTCTGTCGCCAGCTCGAACTCAGCAGCCAATGTTGAGCCAAGCCCAACCGCGACTTTGGCTGCAGAGCTAGCCGATGCTGCAGCAAGTACACCTTCAAACTTGGCATCTTCTGTGGTCTCGAGCGTGTTGGCTAAAGTGCAACCTACGACGCAATGCGGGACGGACGATCGTGTCAATTTGCCCGGCACGGGCATGTCGGTCGCCAACTCGATGTACGGCGCCGCCTTAATGAGCGGAACACAGTGCACCAACTACGACACCATAAACCAGGCGGGCATTGTGTGGACGAGCGTCACGAATGTCGATAAGACAAATGTCAACGACGCCAAGGGCTACTCTAACATTGGTCTCGGTAAGAACGTGAAGAACCGACTCTCCAGCATCTCTTCCATTCCGGTTTATTACAAGTGGGAACGCACAAACACCACAGAATTCAGGGGTATGTGCCAGTATTTTTGCAGTAGTATATCATCTAGCGGATTACAATGCAACTTCTGACACTAGCTTGATATAGGAAACAACTGCTTCGACTTTATCACTTCCCCGACTGCTGGCCTAGCTGGAGACAACCCGGGATCGTCTGAGTTTATGCTCTGGATCGCGATATGGGGGAATCAAGTCCCGATTGGTTATGCGCAAGGTCCAATCGACGTTGTCAACCTCTTCGGCATATCTTGGAATCTCTACTCGGGCACTAACCCCGGGAACGGTGTTACTGTCAGGAGCATGCTCCCCAACTCTCCTATCAACGGAGAATTCTCGGCCGATCTAAAAGAGTGGCTGCAGTACATGGTGACTAAAGGGTTCATCGCGGCCACTGACTATGTCAATATCGGGAATGCAGGGTCCGAGATCTTCTACGGAAACGCGGTTATGAACGCTACTACATTCCTCACTATTAATCTGTGATGGTGATGCCGTTCTCAAGGCCACCTAAGCTCGAGCATAGCTTTCACAAGCATCCATCGAGGAAAGTCCATGACACCATCAGGCTAGATTCTAGGAAAGGTTAATTTATAGAAATGGCCACCGTCAGTATTCTCTTCCATCGTATCTGCATCGAAACTGCGAAAAGGCCAGATCCGCACTTGTCCTTGAACTGTGTTCAATCCGGCCACGGTCCTCGAGCACTGCCTTGGGTGTCGAATTCTCTTTACATTCATGCATTCAAGCCAATGCTCGTGGGCGAAACCACTTTAGACGCTGTGCAATACGAGCGGGGAGTGTGGTGTGAAGGCTGGACGACGTCAGAGGGAGGCAGTATCGGGACCCGGGCAACACAATTACCTCAAATGGGTGATATCTTGGCTGCAGAGCTACTTAACTTTGCCTCGTGACTATAGTCCATCATGGTAAAGGTGGCAGCAACCATTCCTGCTAAGTTTAACTCACGATGTCTAGTATCAAGACCTACCATTGTCTATATAACTAGCCTGAACCTGTAGGCGATGGGTATTCTTAGCACTCGCATGATCCGCTATGTCAACGAATGATTGATATATGGTTCCAATGTCGCCGCTGCCGCCGGAAACTTGAAAATTATTCCATGGCGCCTCTTTCACACTTTCCGACACCCAACGCCGGACTGAGTAGCCTGGCTTCCTTGTATTTGACCTATCGGCCTTCCTCCAGCCCGGACCTATGATATGTATCAAAATGTGATGTTTGACATGTTTGAAGATGTATTGAAGTTCATACCCTCTGACCGAGACTCTTTTTGGCTGTTAGTGCCCATGTTTCGCGGAGGCTGTTTTTAGTACTTTGGCTAGGTCATAGGAGCCGCCGTAGGTGAGCAAGTAGGCCGAACGAAGGGTACATGAAGGAGTAGGTGCTCCGTAGAAGAACTTTTTGGAGGTTGTAGATGGAGAGCATCACACTTCATGAGCGTGGAAATGAAAGGCGACTATTCCTCGCCGTGCTAGTTCCGGGTCCGGTAACTCTCTAATATCTTAAATTGTCAAGCTTCCCTGTCTCGACTTGAACTCAACACTGCACATTTCTACAATCAGGTATGGGACCAGCATTTTCATTGGTGAAAGAAGATTCCTGTTGCCCGTGCTGGAAGGCGTCTGATAGACAGCTTCCGTCGTGCCTTGATATAGCGTCAATTTGCAAGCCTTAGAAGGCACAATTGGTAATTCTCTAGTAGCCATAGACCATTCAACAAAATGGCCTACGACGCATAACAGTAATCTTGACACAGTACTGCGTCACCAGGTCTAGGTGTTCTAGTCCGTCCATGGCTGTTTTTCTCACATGTGCAGTCCTAGTAACAAGGAGTGATTTCTTTGCGTTGGTTTCCTCTGGATAAATTGTGGCAGTAGGCCAATATTTTGGTTGGTCTGCGAGATAAATTTGCAGAATCTCGATGCTTTTGAAGATGCCCGGACGAATCAGAAATTTGGCCTTAAGCCTACAGGCTCCCGAACGCAGGCGTTTCATCCACCTATCTTGGCTATTAGGTGTAATAATCGTAGGGAGGTATATAGTGGACGGTGGCCTTCATGCGACTTTCATGCATAAGAGTAGAATGACCCCCACTGTGTTCATTGGCTAGAAAAAATGGCCTCGCTGCCTCCATGGCCACATGCAGGAGTGGGGTTGCATGGAGCTGGAAGTACCAGGCTCTGACAGGGGGGCGTTTGTTACCACGTGTGCGCAAGGCGGGTCGGTGCCGGCACCTTTTATTAAGGTCGTACCTATTAACCATCTTTCATAGCGCTGTTGGTCGATAACTTCAACTTTGTATCCGAGCATTACAGCAGGGTAGTATTCAGCCTACCTGGTAATTAGAACACTTCCGTGCTTTGAGGGAGTTGTCCTGACCAACTTTATCGAGCTGAACGGGTATTGCATTTCCAACGAGAAGTATGGTATATTTCAATTTTAAAGGAGCTATATTCAAATGGTGCAGTGGTACTTATTTAACCACCTATTCACTGCCCCTTGCCTCCCACGACGCGGCCATCCTTCAGTCGCCTTAGGGTCTTACCCGCTCTTATACCAGTCATTTTGCCTTCGTCAAGGGCTATCATCCCGTTAACAAGCACAAACCTAATGCCTTGGCTCGGTAACTTGGGCTCTTCAAATGTCGCCATGTCTTTGATCGTCTCGGGGTCAAATACAACGATGTCGGCGGCGGATCCTTCGGCAATGAGGCCGCGATGGGGATAGATTGAGAGACGTCGGGCTGGGCGGGAAGTCATATGAGCTACCATCTCAGGGATGGAGACTAGTGCGAGCTCCCGAGCATAGTGGCCTGTTTAGATTGGACACATGTGTTAGAATCAAGTGTAGCTGGATTGAAACATCACAAGAAGGCATGGTGGAGGGAACGGGACGATCTTGCCTAGAAAGCGAGGAAATGTGCCATATGCTCGCGGATGAAGCGCTTCTCCGTGCAGAATGGCGTCGCTACCTGCCATGTGCACGCTATGCTTCAGAATCTGCTGGACATTCTCCTCGTTCCCGACGTGCACCAGGCAGCTTGTCGCCAGCTTGTCCTTTTGCAGTATTTCAAAGAAAACGTCGATCGATGTCCTGTTCTCAGAGCGTGCCACCTCACCTAGCCGGCGGCCAGCGTATGAGGCAATCGACTTGTCGCTAGGCGTGCCTATCTATAGTACAATCGATAAGGGCCTGGAATTTTTGGAAGGTTTTCTGGAAGGGGAGCAGCAGCATACCTGAACCTCATCCCAGTGAACCGGTATTCCGTGACCACCGTCAGATCCTTTCACCTCGATGGCGTAGCGAATCTTCTCCCTAATTTCTGGATCCTGAAGCCGCTTCAATGCCTCAACTGGCCCTCCAGAAGACGCCCAGCTCGGCATGAGCGAAGCCAATGTGGTGCATCCCGGAAGGTATGGATAAGTATCGAGAGTGATCTCAACGCCCTTTCCAATACTCTGGTCAATCATCGAGATAAGTTCTGGCGCCCTACCCTTATTCTCCGAATAATTCAGTGTGGCGTGTGTGAGGTCTGCAATTAGTTAGCGCTTCTTCCACTCACGAACCAGCTTGGGACGTGGCTCACGGATAGGGCACCCCGTGAGTTCGCCGAGTTGGAGCATCTCAGCATAGCTCTCAATAGCTCGTAGACCATAGCTGCGATGATGTGGGGCGTAAAAAGCACCCGGGTACTCCGACTTGAGGGTCTTGCAGAGGACAGCGAGCTCAGATGTTGACGCATACATTCCAGGAGTGTACGTGAGGCCACTGTTTTACCAGCATGGTCAGCCAGAAATTCTCGGAGTCCGAACGAATTGAGATCCCTAGATGTGACAAGCGGCACACGGAGACCGGGATGCTCGCCTTGACATGCCCACAGCACCTTGTTCCATCCCCTCCCGCAAGAGTTGCACCTGTCGCTGGATTTGTTCTTCTGTTGCAGGGGTATCGCAGGGCCCCACGGCAAGTAAGCGTAAATTTCCCTGGGGAACTAGCATGGCAACGTTGGTCGCAGTGCGATTCCTCTCAAGACAATCAAGATATTCTCCTACTGTCTGCCATTCGAACATGCCTACCCCGTTCAGCTTGGTCTGACATTCCTCATCTGTCGGGTTCCCATTCCAGCCGGCGATCTGCTGCCGTATGGCCGTGAGTTCGTCTCGATTCTGGATTGGCGCATAAGATATTCCGTCCTGGCCGACGACCTCGGTCTGAAGACATCCTGCGTTAGCTACAAAGTGTAGCTGACCATGGTCCGATGATTACTAGGCGCAAGTATAGTGCCAGTGACGTACAGTGCATCCCTGGGTGATCTTTGCCTCGTGCTCCGGGTGCGTCAACAAGTACAAGTCGGAGTGAGCATGCATGTCGATGAAGCCGGGTGAGAGGTAGTAGCCCTCGGCCTTGATCCGGCGAGCGGAGGCGGGGGCATCTACCGAGCCCGGGTCGCCGATTTTAGCAATGAGCCCATTGGAGACAAGCAGGTCGGCGACGAAGGGCTGTACGGATTCGTCGCCGGTGATGATTGTGGCAGAAAGAAAAAGAATGTCACTTTCAGTCGCCATTGTAGCCGTAAATCGAGCTGAGGGTAATCAGATGAGGAAACAGGGATGCTTACTCCTCCTCTCACGAAGAATCCTTCTTGGAAGAAAAGAGCCTAGGTAGTTATTGGGGGACCGGTTACCGGCGTCTTTGTTGGGCGGGTGGGGCCGCTACTGTGCGAACGCCGTGTTCGGCTGTAGACGACGGATGGACCCGCTCTTCCGAAGTCAGCTGAGCAGAGTTAATACTAGGCTTCTTCTAAAGAAAATGCCAGCATGAATGGATCATCTATTGCTATAACGTTGATATATAAGTCTAATACTCCACGGGAGAAAGCAAAGTAGCTGGTGCACTAACACTAGCTATTTATTGGCTAGAAAAAAATGGCCTCGCTGCCTCTCTAGGCACATGCAGGAGTGGGGCTGCTGGAGCCGGCAGCAAGCTCTGGCTGCAGGCACTTTCGGCAGCGAAACAATAAGACGCGTACTCCAAAGAACAAGATGTCCAAGACGCCTATATGACACCTAATCCGCTGCCTAGGATTAAGGCTAAAAGCGAGCTGCTCAGCGGAGATTCTCACTTCACTACTTGCGAACATGCAGCAACGAAAGCTGTTTACCAACTAGATAGAATCAGATGAGGGATCAATAATTATTAAAAGAGTGGAAGTTTTACCGTAGACCACTAGCAATGTGCTAAACTAAGATCAATTATGTGCTCATACCAAGCATGATGGCCTTTGCATGTAGTACTCTGATACTCTCTTCTTGCATTACCGAGCTCAATCCGTGTTGCTTGTCTACAGGTTCACGTTTCCTCAGTCGGGTCGGAGAGTTTTTGGGAGTGTTAATTCCCATATGTCGTGTTGTCATATGCCGTGTTCACATGTGTCGAGGTATTGCGTGGCACATCATCCTGGGGGATTGGCAACAAGCCTTGAGCTTGTGGGAACTCCATATCCATCTCCTTCGGAGTCCACCTAGGCGCATCGCCCAGACGATCGGTAGTCAAGCCAGCGCTTCCAGGGTTCTTCATTCCAGCCTCTAGTTGCCTCTGGTATGACACCTTGCGCAGCCTTTCTGTCTCGGCAGGGGTTAAGTTCAGCTATACAGAGTGTCAGCAGTTATTCTCTGGCTTCCGTTGTCGTCATTATCGCCATGCTCACATAAAGCTCTGCTAAGACGGCATGGATGGTCAGGGCTAGCCAGGCCGCCGCTCCAAAGTTGAGTCCAAGTGCAGCGGCGACTTCATCTCCCTTCCCGGGGAAAGTGGCCTTCACCGCAGCTAGTGCGTTGGGATTGGCACCGGAGTAGAAGTCCTCACAGCTTGGGTACTTGGCCAATGTTGCGTTCTGTCCCCCAAGAATGCTGTCGATTTCATCGCAATGTTTCGCCATGTAATAGTCGCCAATGTTCGAAATGACCATGGCAGAGATGGACATGATAATTCGCAGGGTGATAATGGAGCTTGCCTGCAGTAACGGTCGGGTCAGTCTCCGCGACAGCGCTATGGATTGGCTGGTATGCGGGGAAGCACAAGGGGGAAACACTTACATATGCCCATGCCCTGATCATCCAGGCCCGGTGCTGCTCAATCTGCAGCCTCTTGATGTTGATGTAAGCGAGGAGCATGGATCCAAGAAACATAATGGACATCCCGCCGACCGCGTATTGGGTTGCCATAGTCCCTCCCATGGCGTGTCTTGCAACCAGGAAAACTCCCACAACGCTGACTACTCCAAGGAGGAGGATAACATATCCATTCACGCGATGGAAGAGGATGACCTTGTGTCTGATGGCCGGAACGAACTGGAAGCAAGCTAGGAAGGCGGCCGGCAAAACAGCAGCGAGGTGCATGATGATGCCTGTCTTGGCGCTCAGCTCTTTGAGGTAATAGAAGCACTCCCCGGGTCCCGCATGGTTGATGCTGTATTCACCACTGCAATAGACGCCATAGAAGTTGAGGTACATCAGGCGGGAGAGCGTGAACCCCATGAGGGCGCCGATGCAGATGAAAAAAAAGACAAAGTTATATCCTTTACTGAAGCCGATTGGATTGTAGACTAGCCGAGCAACACGGACGAAGCCATTCGCAGGAGGTCGAGCTGGGGCTACCATAGTTGCCGTCGGAGTGGAGGATTTCTGAGCTGGAAAAGGTTCGAATGAGATTTTAAACCTTTTTAGGCACTAGATTCGGTCAAAGGGTGGGAAATCGTCTACTGAGAAATAGATAGCTAATGGATATGGGCATGGAGGCCTCGAATGCATTTTATTTCGTTCTTATACTCCGTCCTTTGATATAACCCAGTCCACAACAAGTTCTCGTGTTTCAAATATCTTAGACTTGCACTAGTTTCGGCGGCTCATGAACTTTCGCTCAGTTCTCGGGCGCGAGAACCACGCGAAACGGGGACACCACCTGTGGTAACAATGCGCGCGTGTGAGGTACTCGTCCATTCCCAGCCCCAGCTGCGATATCATCGCCCCCGAGGCGCATGCCGTCCGTAGCCAATCCAACTTTGCTATTGATTCATTGTACTTGGGGTTCTCTGGGAGATTAGGATAGCCATCCTCCTTCTCATCCCGTGGGAGATCCACGGCCAACTTTTGCAACGGCGACCAATTTGGCCAACAAGACGCGCCGTTGAGCTGAACTGAACCCTTTTGGGCAACATGGCGCGCTGTCGAGCTGACATTAGTGGCCCCTGTCGGCTCCACCTAGCCAGCCCCCCAAAGCTGACGTCCATTGCCGAGATAATCCGCTATTCCTTGATAGCTGCCGGCCATACCTTGGTATTGTCGGTTTAAGCACATCAAGTCTTGGCTAGGAGTAATCCGCGTTTTCGGTCAAGCTTCGTCCAGGGGCAGTGCGTGATGCTGTTGTTCCCTCTGGCCGCACAGCCACAGCGTGTGCGCTAAAGGAGTGCTCGCAGACGCCCCTTGTCAAGTCAGCGCAGTATCCCCGCCTTGCCAACGCCACACGAATCCTTCTTGCTATAGTGGCCTAAAACGGTAGCAACACGCGCGGCCCCTTCAACCCGCAATCAACTGTTATCCAGGTCGAGTGACCGCTTTGAAACGCTGATTAAAGTTCTGAATTAGGCTAACTAGCGGCTTCTTAGAGACAGTGCGTGCTGGGGAGTCGAAGTACTGCTATCAGGATTGAATTAACAGCCTGCATTCACAAGTGCTTCCGGCTATTGGTCTATGGTAAGTTAAGCACGTGAGCGCCTTTGAGCAGTGGCTATATTCAATGGGAGCCGTAGCCAAAGCTGAGCATCACATCAGGCCTTCCGTGCGCAGCACCTCGCCCAGCCTAAGTCTTCATCAGAACATTCTTCATAGCTCAAAGATCTACTACCACCTTCTCCGTATCAAGCGGTAGCCAACTGATACCTAGCCCTAGTTGCTTCCAGAAGACAACGATATGAGACCAAGATATTTATTAGCCGGATCGAGCCTCTATTGCTGCCTGTGTTGTTTATATACTCTTAGGAGCTAAACTATTGTCCTGCTAACTTTAACTCTTTCTGATTATTTGGAGACCCACATAGTCTACGCTACAGTGCGTACTATACTCCCAGCCAATATCTGAACATATGTTCCTACACTGGCCAAGTTCCCCAAACCACAGTTCGATAAGCTAACAGTTGTGTTCATAGCGATAGATAGTGTTATAGCAACTTGGAGCTACGATGAAGTGAATAGGCGGTTTCAGAGCAGGCCATGTATCGCTTTCAGATATCGACCTCCGTACAGTCGCGGGTGACACGCATATACCTGTCAAAAGAGGCTTGGGACGAAGGAGAAGAGTCATTATTGGAGCTAAGAAGATGATGCTGCTAGCCTGAGCCTTTTTTTAAATGGTGACGTAGAGGTTAGCCGGCTCTGTCGGACGGAAATGTAAGAGTTACAAGTGTGGCAGAGTAAACTCTTCTATCCTTCCCTTAACCGTGCTTCTCACCAAGGAAGCCGCACTTCCCCAGGGGAAGGTGAATATCAAATGGTTCCTTGGTTCCCGTGGGATCTGGGAATAAACTTGAAGGGCTTATTCTTCCTCGGCATCACCTCTCTGTATTTCTTCCCACCGCTCTTGCCTTCCAGCCCACGCTGCACGCCTTTTGTTGAATGATAGACTCAATCTTTTCTTTTCAAATTTTACAATCTGTACAATTCTCGATAGCTGAGGTCGACTGCTGTTATCTGGAAGCTGACTGCACGCTGTTTTAGAGGCATTAGTTGCTTGCGTGACATCTTGGGAAGTCAATTTCGCCTGAAGCATAGGCATGGAAGGTGGGTTAGGTGGCATAGAGTGGGCCTTCAGCCACTGCAGCACACGACTTAGTGATTCGTGCAGATCCGTATTGCTCATCTTAAGCGGCATTAATCGGGGAGATAGTAGCTGCAGAAATTCCACAGATCTAACTTCCTGTGCATTGGTGTTTGGGTCCTGCGCAAGATTCTCAAGCGGCCGTAGAAACTCCATCACCTGCTGCTCTAAAGTTTCGATTTGCCGAGCATCTACAGCTTCGATGTGTCTCGTAGAGCATAATTCGATAAGAAATATGTCCCAGGAAACTAAGGCTGCGTGTTTATCCAAGTTTGATGTTGTTCCAGTCACGGCTTCGAGTAGAGCTTGCCCAAGACCCGGAAGAGCAGGCATCCGTAGACGTAAAGTAAAGGTTGAGTTGAGTAGCCCCAACCAGAATTTGAGAAAGTCTCGGAGTGCGTCATGGGTGCTAGTGGCAAGCTCGTCTGCGAGATAGGTTTTAAAAGAGTATATAATAGACACACATAAGAATCCGAGAGATTTGGTTTGCTGGAGGAGCTCCGGATGTCGATCTGTTGCCACTAACCACCGGAAACTATTATCGCAGTTTTGCGTTTCGTCGACCCAAGTTGCGGCATCGGAGCCATAGTTATCAAGGAGCAGGATGGCCGACCAGTGCGTGTCTGAAGTTGCCTTATGATACCCCATTTGGGCGTAGGAATCGGCGAGGCACCAGTGCTTGCTAAGCGTCATGTCGAACTCTCTGAGGCACGCAGTTGGGATGGGGTCCTGCTGCTTCTCACTCAACTGCGCATACCTCAATCCAGAGTACATGCATTGCCAAACCAAATTCCCCTGTCGTTGTGCAACTTGCATAGGTGAGTGGCTCTTGGCCATCATAATGCAAGAGAAGAAGAGGGCATGATACGGATTATGTTGACTCCAGGACTTGATCTCAGCCCACACGCCCTGTTCATCCAAGAACTCGGCAACAGTTCTGTGTAAGAACTCGATATGCGGCCGGACAATTGTCGTGTCTCCTATCAGATGTTCTATCATGGCCTTAGGTCGGCGTCGGTACTTTCTTTTCTGGAGCTCTAGGAGCCCACAGCACCGACTTCGGATGCGCCTGTCGATTTCGTCCAGTCTTCTCTGTTCCGCTTTACGAGTCATTTTCTCGAACTTTGCCTCTCGGACAGTCGTCCAGTCTTCTTCTGCGAATGATAACTGGATTGCCAGAAGCGGCTGATTCCGTATGCCTTGTTCTACTGCTCGACTTCTCGCGTATACCTGGAATATGTTTGACGCTTGCTCGCGGTAGTTGATAGGTATTCTTCTCAGCATGTGTGCGTATAGATCGGCCAGATCGCTAGGCAGCTCTTCGAGTCGCGCACGTAACTCGCTGATCTTGTCGCCATCCTGAAGCCCGACCCGAACAGACTTGACGACAAGAGCGATCCAGAGAAATATTCCCTGTGATTTCGCTACAAGCTCATCGAGAAGCCCGAACCACTCAAGGCCCCCACGCTTAACGAGTGTCTTTCCAATCATGGATTCACAGTACTGATGCATGTCGTCCCAAGTAAGGTCGTGTAGTCGGAGGCCGGGGGCGGAGGCAAAGAAATCTGTGCAGGATGGAATAGGCCGGCTGGATACGACAAACTTGACGTTGGATGACGCTGCGCTTGCGAGGAGCTCCAATAACTCAAGATAGTCTCCTTCATATTCGTCTATCCCGTCGATAAGGAAGAAGAATCGGTGCGATGGGCTTGCCTGCCCCGCTAGCCGCCGAAACCAACGCTTCAAGTCAGGAAGGGTGGGTTCTCCAATCACTGGAGAAAGCGAGTTGGCCGCTTCTTTGCATAGTTCTTGGAACACTGCAGGGATCAGCTTGGGCTGACGCTCGAGAATGTCGTGTAACAGGGATCTTAGAAGGCCTTCTTGGCGTTTTTGCAGCGGAGTACCGAGATTCCAAAAGAAGAACGACGCGCAAACCAGCGAATCTCCTTTGGCCCACTTCTCGAGATGAGCCCAAGTTGTTGGATCCTGCCATACGTATTTCATCAAAGTCGACTTTCCAGATCCAGCTTTTCCATTGATCCAATAGAAGTCGCCGCAATTTTCGAGCCATTGGGGAAAGTTGGACCAAGGCTTGGCCAGCTGACTCGGCTTCTGGAAGATCCAGCGAAACGTAGCATAATGGGCCTCCTGAATGTCGTCCATCCGCGTCTTGATGTGACGAAAGTAAATATTATCGAGAATCTGGTGCTGGAGCTCATCAAAACGTAAAGATCCTAGGCAAGCTTGCAATTTGTTATCACTCTGGTGGCTGCTGATCTGTAGAACACCTTGTTCGAAATCACGGGAGTTGAGCGTTGTGGATGATGACTGTGGATGAATAGTTCTTGTCTCCCCGGTAGTCAGAGTCAAGATGGCGGCGATTACTTCACCGTGGTTTCTCTTGATAAGATCTAGGCTGTCGTCAACCCTTCTCCTGAGTTCCTTGGCCTCCCCTTGGTTGAATGCAAGGACTTCCACAATTTTGGTGTCGCGACGCCTCACGTTCTCCAACTCGTCGGACTGGCGGCCTAGGTAAACGTCAATCTTGGAGTTTAAGCAAGAAAGAACTCTGAGAACAAGTTGCTCGCGGTAGATCGACAGCCGCGCTCTCAAGTCTTCGATATGGTCCGCTTTCCAGATTGTACGAAGAGCCTGTAGGAAGTTGGTCCACTTGCATCGCTCTACCGTCTTTCCTTTTCTTCCCAGCTCTTCAGCTTCTGCTCTGTCTATCTTCTTGGGCCTCAGAGACCGTAGAGCGTCGGCGAGATTCCGAGCGATCTCGCTGCACTCGCCTAGCATCCTGTCAAGTGCCTAAGGGTTGATTAGCGCGCAAGTTTACATGGAGAGTGGAATGTCAATCCCTGACCATCTCATCCTCTGCCGAGGGACCTAGTGGGCCATGCGCCCGTCGCGATCGGCTTTTTAAAGTCGCATTCAGCTTCAGAAGGTCATTTGTCGTTTGCTCGAAAGCCTCGTATGTCAGCGGTTGGCCAACTTGGCGAATGTCGCGGTAGTCCTTGAGAAGACCAGTCGTATAGTCAACAAACTGGACGACAGCCGCCGCGATACTCAGGGCACTGAAAGGATCCATTCTTGAGGCGCCAAACGGGCTGCTAAGTATGAGGGCGTTGTTGAAAAGCCTGTGAATGGGGAAAATGTTGGTGATGATTGAAGGTGGTAGGTGATAATGCGGCTGGGCTGCGCCACCGCCTCCTCAGCTGCAGATAACGTGACAGGCTGCCTGGTCTCTTTTTGCTCACCAGCTTCTCACCAGCTGTAACATCCCTGCTATTAATGCGCCAAGGCATTGAGAAAGGTTCAGCCTTCTACGCCCAGCAGCCAGAGAATGGCGGGTTGCTGGACGCGATAAACCTCGGCCCGTGTGATTAGATTCCAACCGGCAGAAAGTGGTGTATGCTACACTGGCTTCAGAAGCATCAGAGCTAGTGACATTCATGGTGCTTCAACTTGATGCTAAGAGTTGAAATGGCTTATATTTAATATAATATACATGTCACACGTTTATAATCTTTCCATCAGCCACCTCTTGTCTTCCTATAGTAAGATCTTTTATTTGGCCCTAGATATGACTCTTTACATGATAATTCTTAAGGCTCCAGATAGACTTAGATGCCATTTTAGAGTCAAGAAGCATGTTCACCTTTCGTCAAAGGTCTAGTTAACCGTTAGAGTACTAGCCTACAGATCATATTTCTATCCTTATACCCCTTCCCTATAGCATAGCTATAGTAACTGGTATATATATAATAGGAAAAGGGAAATATTTCACCTATAAATTAATAAAACGCCTTTATTGTGACGTGTGGAGGCCGGCCTGCCAGTGGGTGGGGGTCCTACATTAGGGAGCAAGCGATTCGCAGCCGAACGGCTGGCGATCTTGCTCCTACAGAGATCAACTTATGTTACAAAATCACCATTTATACGTCATATATCAGTGCCCCCACCTTTTTTCCGCTAGTTGCCCAAGCAGTGCAGTGTGTAAAGTGGCTAATACGAGAGCGATGTGCGTGGTATTACATTTTTAAACAAAGCTTAACTTATATTTAATAGAGTATTAACAAATAAGTAGGCTACCTTGCATCTCCCAGTGCTGACATCGAACTTGGCACAAGCACAAGGTGGACTCCGTGGTGCCTTTTAAACTTGATTAGGTAAGCTGCAGGGGATAATCAAGCCTGAGGCTGCTGCCTGCGCCACCTCCCCAAACATCGCTGACGTCCTGGTCGGCTGCGACACGCCTATCGAATAATCCATATTCTCCCTATAAGGCCAAGAGACTAGCGCCTTGGCGACGTCTTTCTCTTACACCTCTCTTGTACAAATCTCTATTCTTGATGGATGCTCCTTCTCCTACGCCTCGGAGGCCACCGCCTCCTCCAGCTAAACCGAAGGCGCTGACTGGAATCCCCGTAGCATTGAGGCCAAGTGCGCTTGCTACGCCACCTCTCCCGCCCAGACCATCGGCTCTGGCATCCTCTCCCGATCGCGGTGATACAGATGCGCCTCGGGGTAGCAATGAAACGTCATCGCCCGCTAGTTTCATTCTAGGGGCGATTCGAGGTAGTGCTGAAAAAACCGGGGCGGCTTTTGCCGTGGCGGGAGCCGCAGTTCAGAAAGGGGCCATCAGCACAGCGGGTGTATTGAAAGATGGCTGGGACCACACTTCCAATGCTGTCGGCGAGACCAGCGTGGGGGTGCTGCTCACGCACGTTCAAGGTGACATACGGGATACTGGGCGTAAGCTGTCTCAAAAGGACAGCCTGTGCGAACAATGCGCCCGATTCCCGGTCTCGGCATGCTGGGTCGGCGGGTCAGGCGCAGAGACGCTGGAATGGAGCACGCCTCTTATGAGAGTCGTCGGGAATAGCGGATGGTGTCGGCTCTGCCAGCTCTTACTTGAGATGCTCTGTCGTCCAGGGAACGACCCGCTAGACCACCCAGAAGTCCGACGTCATGCACCGGAGGCGATCCAGAACTACTCCATGAAGACCTGGGCATCGATGGGGCCCGGCTTTGTCGACGAGACCTGGCCGTTTGGGCGTTGCGAGGAACCGGACGACAACTCAACTTACGTCTTTGGCGACATAGGGAAAGGGTTTCAAACTTTCGTGACAGACAAGGATAGAGTGTACGGGCTCGCGAAATCAGCGTCGAGAACAGTTGCTCTAGCCAACGGGCGTCGCGTTGCTAAACGAAGCTATGCTGACGGCCAACGGGCTGGGCGTATGGTAGAACGAGAGAAACACGCGAAGCTGATGCGTTACCGACGAAACTGCGACATTGAGGTCACAATCTTCACTCGGAATAGCGCCGAGTTCCCCGGGCTGATCCTGGCCAGATGCGTCGGGCAGAGCGGCCAGACTGGGAGTGATCCTCAGGTACTGAGCAGTTTTCGGCTTCGAGTGGCTCACCCTGACATCCGTTCCAATGTTGAGAATCCTGACCTGGAGCTTACCTATGGCTACCGTATGGACCCCAAATGGATTGATCTCTCTGTCGCCCGGATGTGGCTCTGGGAATGCGAGCTCAAGCATGGGACGGAGTGTAGCCAGCATGGCTGGGAAATTGCCATGCAACGGCCCGAATCACTTCGCGTTATCGACGTGCAGAGAATGTGTATTGTCGATTCGCAAGATCCTTCGACTTGTCGCTACGTGGCTCTATCGTATACGTGGGGCCGTGTACCCATGTTAAAACTCAAGTATCGCAACCTTTCGTCTCTCATGCAAGAAGGCGGCTTGCGTAGGGCGTTTAGTATGATTCCAAGGACTGTCCTTGATGCTATGGAGGTCGTGCTCGCGATGGGAGAGAGATATCTATGGGTTGACGCGTTGGTAGGCAGCAGTCTCCCGTCTCTCTGTCGCACGCTACTAACTAGGATTCTAGTGCAAGCTCCAAGAGGAGAGCATAGAGGCGGCAACAGAGACGGCCTCTATGGACCGGATCTATGGAAGCGCCTTGGTTACCATTGTGGCAGCCTCAGGAGACGATGCCGATCATGGTCTGGTGGGAGTGCAGCGGAAGCAATGCTCCCCCGGGGATGGAGTTGAACGCAACATTGAACAGCCGGCCGCCGAGGTAAACGGTGCGCATATCATTGCTCCATTTCGCTGCAGCCAGAACTTACACGTCACAATCTGGAACACTCGAGGTTGGACATTTCAAGAGAAGCTGCTGTCTCGACGCCTTCTTGTCTTCTCTGGGAACGAGGTGGTGTGGTATTGCCGGAGGATGTCGTGCCGTGAAGACATGAGAGACGATGATTCAGGAGGCACAGCTCCTCCGCCAGATTGGCTCAACCTTAAACCCAAGTGGTTTAATAGAGATCAGAAAAACCAAAAACAACAACACTGGGTTGATGGGAGCGTGGAAGTGGATCGCTTCGGGAGAACACATGTCGTACGGTCAGGCACATTCGCCGAGTATACCAAAGTGGTGGAACAATACACGACTAGGCAGCTCACATTCAACTCCGATATTCTATTCGCCTTGGAAGGTCTTTTGAATATCTTTGAGCAGAGCTTCGGATCGAAACACGTATTTGGCCTGCCCGAGACCCTGTTTGATACCGCTCTACTTTGGCGACCAACGCAACGGCTTAAGAGACGCGTTTGCGCAAACGGATCCCAATTTCCAAGCTGGTCCTGGGCCGGGTGGGAAGGATCTGTTTGCTACGAACGACCGTTGGTATTAAAAAGGGATGGCGATGGCACTGTGATGCAGTATACTAGAGGAGACTCGGGGGAGGAAGGAGTACGGCCACTAATACAGTGGCATACATATTCTACAGAAACGCGGAGAGTTAAGCCAATCAACATGCATGGATGGGGAGTTCCTGTTACCGGCAAGGCATTGCCGAGAGAATGGGAAGGCTGTCCTTTCGGGGATCGGCAGACATACACAGCCGAGCGACTCCAGTTCCCAGGAGTGTCCGTCAAAGCACACCACCTCGTGTTCCGCACTAGCTCGGTTGATTCGTTTCGGCTGGGAAGTGGTAGGGTTAGCGATACCAACCCGATAGGACGCCGCCTACCTCCGACGCAATTCCCAATCCAAAATGCACGTGGGGCGGTTGGGACCATTACATTGGACAGCGAAGATGACTTTTCGCTTGTCAAAGGGAAACACGAGTTTCTTCTTTTATCAGAATGTCACCGTCTAGGAGTCGAAGGTCAGGATGACCAAATCGGCGATTTCAGAGACTACAACGTCATGCTGGTCGAGAAAAATGTTATTTCTGGGACATATGAACGCCTGGGCCTGGGAAGAATCATGAAGCAAGCATGGGCGGCAGAAACATTTCAGGCTAAGACAATCGTACTAGGATAGATTATGCATTGCATATGAAGTTGAGTACAACTAGAATCCGACCCGTGTAAAAGGCCAGCCATTTCGTAGAATAGACCCGAGGGGAGCCGCTGCTTGATAACTCCACAAGAACTACTATACTTCCAGACTTTCTAGGCAAGCCTTTCTCTTCCCGAGTGAGGTAATCATGAATTGTGCTCTGGATCAAAGACGAATAAACCATAAATATGTGTATGTAAGCTGAACAAGATCGGAATCACGCCATATTGTCTACGCTGCTCGCAAATGGAGTCGGTATTGAAGGAGTACGTTCCTCTCGGGCTTGCCCACCAACCGTCTGGTTTTGGCAATACCTTACAGAAACACGCTACCGAGGCAGTCTTTCAAAGACCTCCATGCTCATAGAGACCACCCCAATTACGATGTGAGGCATACACACGGGTACCCCATCGGTTTATTGGCTAGAAAAAATGGCCTCGCTGCCCCCTCGCCAGTTGCGTGCAGGAGTGGAGCTGCACGAAGCTGGCTGCGAGACGCTGACAGGCCGACAAGCGCTGTTACCATTTCAGTACAATAGCTTGGCACCGTGTCTTGGACCTGCCTCAATCATTGTCGGCTGCCACGGATCCCTGCAGTGCTAGACATATGCCTACGTTCATATCTGGATCCTCGACCAAGCCCATGCAACAGGCCACAGGTAAGCATGATCTATATACAGACCGTGCTGTATGTTTTGAAACGCTACTTCTGTCGGGGCCAAAATTCGTGGCCATTTATCTGGTTTCCCTGCCCGCCTCCCAAGTGGATGTAGCTTTTGTATCTCCTGATGACGAGAGGATTAATTGGCCATCGTTAATGGCCCCTGTAAGATAGACAACACCAATATCACGATAATAAATCAAATTTATGACACAGCTTCAATTATATCAGCGATGCTCCTCTTTACCCCAGGTCTTGCTATCTTTCACACGCCTGACATACTACTAAAGCTTACACCCGAGCGTAAGGAGATCTAGTATCGGGAGATTTGAAATACCGGACAGCGCCGGCTGTCATTGTCTGATTAATTTCGCCCAAACAAGCAGATGCTGATGGGCGTGTGCGACGTGGTTCTGATATTGGATAATGCCGTCTCCGCCAAGTCGCGACATGCGCCTCAGTTCCTTTTGCTGGCTTTGTCGGCTTACGTGGTTACGGATTGGGACCGTGAGTATTCTGTGAGGTGTTTCGGACCCACACGTGCCGACCGAGGCAGGATCTGTTTGACACGTTGGATTCCTGATGCCATATCGCCCGCTACTATGTGGCTGGCACTGGGCCACCAGCCACAGTAATGTTAGGTCACTAGAGCCTTCGTCAGCTTCATCATTATTAGATAAGCGTGTGAGGAAGTAAGCGAACTAAAACTTGATGCTGCGTTAGCGTGGGCAGCAATCAGCAAAGCCTGCATTACCATCTCGCTCCTCTTTATCTTCATCCTACGAAGCTGGTCCAAGCAAAGAAAAGTAACACACGCTATCATGTTGTCTGTAGCAATCTGGGGTGCGACCGGATACATGGGTGCGCCGTTCTCGCGCGCACTGCTCAAGGCCCATCGCGAAGGTCTGCTGCGCTTCGTCATCCTACACCGACTGGAGGCCAACCTGGAGCGGTACCCGGAAGGCGTTGAGAAGCGACTCATTGATTTTGACAAAGATGAAGTAGCCAGTATCGCGGAGAAAGTCAAGGACCTGCAGGTCGTCATGTGAGTTTCCGCCTCCTTTCCTATTTCTCTGCGACGCGTTATTCCTTGACGAGGGGTTCGTTGTTTCTCACATAAATTGGTGGAATAGCTCTGCTGTCTCGTGGCGCGCGCATGACTCTCAGTATCGCCTGATTGACGCGTTGAAGGGGTCCGAGCAGCTAGTCACCTTTTTTCCCTCCGAGTACGCGACGCCGCACAGCGCTGAGGACCTGACAAGCCCGTATTTCACCAATAGCCAGGAGAAGGAAAAGGTGCGAGAGTATTGCAGGGTACACAACGTGCCGTACACGGTACTGGCGAATGCCACAGTTCCGGAGCTCTTATTTAACTTTGGGTTAGCTTTTGCTCATTGCCTAACGCGGATATGATGAATGAGTGGAAGCTGATTGACCTTTTAGGGCCTTCAGTTCATTCGATGCCAGAAAGAACAAGGTCGAGCTGTACTGGCCGCTAGGTGACGGGACCAGGGGCTTAACGTACATCCCCTATCGCACTTCACACTGACTAGAGAGGGTAGCATTCTAACACACTCCCAGATCTAAGGAATTTTCCGGTCAAGCCCTCATATACCTCTTGCTTCACCGGCTGGCTGACCTGCCCAACCGCTCCTTCTCGCTCGTTGAGATCCACTTCGGGGCACGAGACCTAGTCGCAGTCTTCACAAAGCTGCACAACGGCCAAGAGCCCACCATCGTCAAATATACCGAAGAAGACTACCAGCGTGACCTTCATCGAGACTTCCTAAGCGCGATGGGCGCTGCAAGCAAGAAGGGCGTGGCTGTCGGTGCAAAATGGCCTGGGGAGATTGTGTCCAAGTTTCCTGGGTGGCAGGAGAGGACGCTCGATGACTACGTGAAGGAGTGCTTAGAGGCAGAGCCGCTAAACTTTGAAACTTTCAAGGACTCGACGGACTTGTCTAAGGATTGAGTCGAATCGCCTAATTACAGGTGACTCGCGTTGGAATCTCCACTGTGTGTTGCCAGAGGTTCAGCTCTCAGAAGAGCTGACAATTAGAAGCATCAGACATATTTTAGACTTTAAGTTTGTCCGATTAGCCACTCTAGTTATAGGAAATAAAACCCTAGATTTTAACATATCTAGTTCTAGCGGACGAGATAAATATGGGTAGCTCGCGCTTTATAATTCTGTTAGGGAGATCTTAAACTTAGCTGTGATAGTGAAAATATCCCGATACTAGATCCCCTTACGCTCTGGCATAAACTTCAGCACTTCTAGTACTTTATGCCCGTTAGGATGTGCAAACATAGGCTATATTGTTCCGTTGAAACGTCAATTGGCACCACTTTTTAATATGACATACCAACAGGTTATCTTTTTGAATATCAGACGGGTGCTCAATTGAGCCAATCATGTGATGATCGTCACATTTCGGATCTTGGCTTGCCAAGCATGGAGCCTTAGGCTTGAGCGGTGCTACAGAAGCGTCCGCGCGAGGGTTCTCAAACGACCCACTTGAGAAAGGTAGAGAGCTTAGGTTTTGGACAGAAACATGGCGTTACTGAGGTCTGAGCCTATCTACAGTGGTTCGAGAAACATGGCGGAGCGTGATTGTTGTGGTCGAGTTTGAGGTCTAGGCTGGGAATAGCGCGGAAGGGGGTCAAGAAACCCGCTACAAAGTTGAGGACGCTTTTTGTCTGGTATTTGCGAATGCGAGGGGTGCTATATCTTCACACTCAAACCAGGTTAACAATTTACTCGTCTACTCGGCCATCCTTAGCGTCTAACGAACGGCTGTGTTCGAGCTAGCGATAGACAACAAAGTTGTAGGCGCTGGAAGACCCCGTCCTTCTTACATAGTATGTTAGCATACAAAACTTCCTACCACCAGATCATCAAGGATGGAGATTTCTCAGGTGTAACCCGACCCGACCAACTGTACCACCATGGAGGTCGCGGGATTCCCGATGTGGCTGCAGTTGGAGACCGCCAGCTCATTGTCTACTGGGGATATTACTGGACTGCAGGAGGCACTTCTTTCTCGGCGCCGGTATGGGCATCAATGCTAACCCCTATCAATGAGAAACGTCTTGCGGCGGGCTAGCCTACACTGGGTTTCGTAAACCCGGCTCTCGTGAGTGCATCTCTTCTCCACGTCACACTTTCCCATCACCCCACGTGGAGAAAGTATGCAAACTGATAGTCTATCTCCATCCAGTACGCCAACCCTGAAGCATTTAACGATGTCACAGTAGGAAACAACGTTGCTTGCGACGGACGCGGATTCCCTGCAGCGCCCGGCTGGGACCCTGTAACCGGTTTAGGGTAATCACTATACTCCTATCTCTCTCATTAAGCCAAGATGTGTTAACACTGCTTAGTTCGCCGAATTATCCTGTCCTCGAGGAGATTCTTGTTTCTATATAAAACTAGCTGCAAACCCGGTGGCATGTATAAAGCCGCCTGCTTTGTTAAGACGAACCAAGGGCAACTAAAGCCATAGAAGGTGGGTAAAATAAGGTATGATTTAGATGTCACAGGTACTTTAAGCCCGGTAGTTGGCAGTTAGGGAACTCACCGGGGGGTATTCCGTTGGCCTATTAGATCGAGTAGTAAAGTTATATACTCGCAGATTTAACTACGCTTGTGCGAAACGCTTCCCAATCATTGTCACTAAATCCCTAACTCGCAGATTAAAGCCCGTATCCCCCGTCTTTTTTATGTTGGTTTCTAATCTGTGGATGGTGCGCATTTCCTTACCAAGCTAAATTAGGCTATTCCCAACTTATCTCTGTACAGCAAGGTTGAACAACGAGGGCCTCGGGTTCGTCTAAGCGCAAACTCGCGGCAAATTCCGCGTTGGGTGGCTACCATGCACCTGACACGTGTAGCAGCCATTCTCTACTTGTCATCGCCACTGGAATGTACCTAGAAGTGACGGCCAACCAAGTATGGTGCAATACTAACAGTCCCGGCTTCACTAAGAAGTAAATTTGTGTGATAAAACTCGATAGCATGATCCCTAGTCCGAGCAGGTCGGCTTTGGTGGTGGCACTGTAATGATCAGCTAAGTGTTATCTATCATCGGTACCTAGGTATACAGGGATCCCCAATACTACTACCGTGGAAACAGGTTTGCTCTCGGAACCTCGGTGGGATGAGGGATCTCCACGATCTGTCTGTATTTGGATTGGAAGGATAAAATGCAAAGAAGCAGAGGGATCTTGACACGGATCTTGCTAGACAACTTCGTCCTCGTGGTATCGAGGAGATAAGGAATAACCATACTGAATTTTATTATTACATCTGGTTCTCTCGGCACGTAACCTTACGGGCGACGGTATCATACTAAAGCTGCTATCTTATCATCTACTTGATCATGTATTCCGCACTCCTAACCCTTTTCAACGCTAGCCCTCCATTTCCATTTTCTGCTCTTATTATTACCCCGTTCACATCCAAGGTCTTGTCAGCTCTTAATGCTTCCTTGGTCTCATAGTCAAAACTATTGAGCAGCATCGCCAGTGGGCTCGTCTTGAGCGCCCTCAGGCCAAGTCGTCTGGAATCCCTTAGAGTCACTGCCGTGAATATTGCACTTGCCAAGAATATAATGACTGAAAAACTCAGAAAAGGCCAGCGCACATGGACATACAGCTCCCACTCTTCTGTCGTAGCAGACACTGCAGTGCCGTCCAGCTCGCGCATTTGTATGGACAGCGCCTTTGAGGCGGTTTCGAAGGTAGCGGTGAAATTGTTTGACGTAAATAAAGCGGCGCTAATGGCCTGCCGAGTCATGTTTTGCGTGTAGAAATTCGCCATTGAGAGAATTGAAGCTTGAGTAACGTTAAAAACGGTCTGAACTCCGAAGGGAGCATCCGTAAGTTCGATCTGCAGATCATTTCGGGGGTAATACTGAACGCCAAAGCCCGCACCGTCGTTCGGTTGGATCTCATCATCAAGAAGATTGAATCCTGACCCCACCGAAGCACCTGCTTCTACGAGCGTCCCGTTCAGGGATGGAGCAGCCAGTGATCCATCTTCCAAAGTGAATGCTTGATACGACGACGGAACCCTTCGCCACGCGTCTGAGATGCTTGTTTCCTGCTGGAACTTTCCATTGGACACGCTTGCATTGTATACCTGAGCGCAAAGCCGCAGCGCACACTCAGTTCCGAAAAGGGTTGCATTTTCCCACGGCACAGTTTGCTGATACCAATCCATGCCGCCACTGATGAATACGAAAGATGCCAAGAGGGTATCCCAGTTCTGAAATGAGTACGTTTTCTCTGGCTGGCAAGTCGAGCGGGACGGGACGGGGATCGTAATCGAGCTGATGTTCACGCTGTCGTAGCCCCGGGGGCCACCGTTACGGTCGGTCTCAGCGTTTCCTCGGTCATACGGTATAAAGTATACAGTACCGAGATAAGTGGTGTTCTTGCTGATATGCTGGGAAATGTCACTGCAGGCACTGCAGACGCCCAGGGAAGAGTATGGGCCCCAAGTACAGTTGCCAGTGCGGCAGGTCGGGCTAGGAGTCGCGTGGACTTTCGTTGTAGACGTATTGAAGAAGTAGGATAGTGAAGTCAACAAGAATCCGATGTCTGGGCTGACCCAGGCTAATGATATACCGGTAGTTGCTTGCGCACCTATGGATGCAACGCCATCGTCAAGACGCGAGCTGCGCGTTAAAGTGGATAGGCCATCGTTGGGGAAGCTTGTAAGTCGACCATCCTACAATATCTACAGGTTAGCCACTGCCCTCATATCTGATATGTTAAGTAGAAGGTAGCCTGCAGGTGGTGGCCACCGGCCTAGCAATAACCATTTGGAAGAATCGATCTCAGGCGATCACTTACAATGACAATAAGAGCCTGAAAAAAAGGGTCAAACGCAAGGAGGGCGACGGTAAGAATTGCGCCAAGAGATGGCCAGTGCCTATAGCGAATATAGCAATGCAGTAATTAGGATGTGTAGCTGCAGAGAACACATGACCAAGACATACCAAAATTTCAGCCACGAGAGCAATCCCACGCTACCAAGAGGTCCACGGCTTGCATCATCAAAGGCAAGGAAACCAGAAAGAGACCCCTGCTTCTGGATGAACCATGACCATTTCATCTGCCCCAGGCATTGACCGATGAGAAATGCCAATGGGGATCTGGTGACGATGGAGAGGATAGCAACTACAGTATTGATTGGTAGAAAGAATGGCCAGGAGTTAAGCGACCGGTTATTCTCCCATAGTAGCAGGGCAACGAGAGCAATGAGGGAGAGCGCACTGCATCCAACACTCGCGATTTCGAACCCCCATCCTACTACGGTACTTCGAGCTACTCGTATGTCGGATGTCCTCATATTTCGGCGGTCTTCCTTTCTACTGGTGATATCCGAAGTGTTGTCTGTGCTCCCTCTGATAGCGTACGGGTCCGGTGAAGGATGGGTATCTTGTGAGGATAAAATCCCATCTAGGTGGCCAGTCGGCGTTGCACTCTGGCTATAGTTCGGCGCAAGCATTGATCGCGTAGTAGAGTCTTTGGCGCCTGCTGGTAGCTGGTGGTAGGAGACCATGGGGGCAACGGCTCAAAGCCTGCGCCGTACGCTGGTATAGCTCTCAATTAGATATTTAGTCCTAGAAAAGAGTTTATAGCATACATTCATGAAACGAGGAGATATCCACATCATGTATAGAAAAAGCATCGCGCATATCCCTGTCTCACATGCGACACCTACTGAAACTCATTAGGCAGATTGTTGTGTAGCCGTAGCATTTCCAACCTGTCCGCAAGTGGCACAGCCAATCCCTGCTGAGTTAAGCTAGGCAGCTATACTCAGCAAAGGCAGAGAGGCTACAGGGACATGCTAGCAGGGATTCTTACAGAGGAATGCCCACAAACTCCCGTAAGACAGAAATATCGGCCAAATTTGTTCCTCGAAATCGTCACATGTTGCTGAGAGAATAATATTAGTTGGGTCTTTGGTAAAAGTAACCAGAAAAGCTTCGCGAAACATTTAGAGAACTACCTTCTCTATTTCCCTCACCGGCCATAGGAAATACTACCCTAACCCTTCGCTAGTCTCGAGAGATAACCCGTCGTTCGAAGGCGCAGACCACTACTCAGTTGGGATGAGGAGCCGTGGGAATAGACTTGGAGAGGCACATCTACCCACTTTTAGATGTATTTGTGAGGGGACGGCTCTGCTGACAACGATAGACTTTAGCCAGACACCAGGCTGTTTTATGAGACCGAAGGTTTATGTGAGATTAGAGTGCGCCTAAACTAGGCAGGGAAACCTGTATATGCTCATGTGCCCAGCGTAGAACTTCGGATTTGGCAAAAAAAAAAACCCCCCAAAAAATCTCTGGTTTAGAGGCAAATGGTGTAGTATACAACAATATCATCACTGTCCTCTGTGATAAACTCCAACATCCATCAATCCAGGTAATCGTACGACCTTATGACCCTTGCATAAGCCAGCTTAGGCCTTGCCAGTCGCACCAGGTTCTAGTTTATGTCGAGACTGCGCACTCATGTCCGCATATTGACTCTGCTGATACCTGGGGTCTTCTCCCGGCCGCGCTGGGTTGACGGGCGGCAATACGGGTTCCATATTGCCTTCGTGCGGCTTGTGCGCGACGCGCGCGTTGCATCCTTCGCAATAGTGGTCGGTGTCTGCACACCAGTTGCACACGAAAGGTATGAACACTGGTAGAACTCCGCAGCAGAGGCAAAGGACAGCAGCCGCAAGTCTGTATAATATTCATGTCAGCGTCATAGTCTTAGAAACTAGACATTTTAATGCTCCGAAAGTACAGGAAACGTACGTTGTTTGGCTAGAACTCTCGTGGCGAATTTTGGTCATTTGACGCGACTTGCAATACGGACAATCGACATAGTCGGGTGTTTCATCTAGATTCTCTAATCTGATGACGTAGTTTTCTGGCTTCATGTTCGGTGTTGCGCCAGGTTGCTTCGTCACGACTCCTGAACTTTCATTCGCAGCGGCGGGTTTGGTAGCTGTATTGAGAGTCATCTGATTGAGACGGTCTTCCTCCGATGGAACCGGATGAGGCGCCTTTATCTCGCCCGCCACATCCTGCGGATGCGTTGCGGCAACGTGGCCGGCTTGATTTTGACGCGAATCCATATTTCCTGCCCGGGCAGTAACTCGAAAAGTGCAAGCAAGCGTAGCAAGCCCTGCAGGTTTTCAGACTGTTGTTGCACCTATATCTTAATCGAACAGTAGGGCTGCGCTGTCAGTACGAAATGAATCAGCCTTGCGCCATTTCGTAGGACCACTCTTGGACTATTATCTGGCGAGTAATCAATGCGGTGGAGCGATGAAGGCTTTATCTGTACTTTGGTTTGTCTAGGACAGAGAGGGGGGCAGGCAGAAGCCGATCATACCTGACCTTACTTAAATTAGTGACCAAGTGTTACGCGGGACGGCACGGCACGATAGGCTCCAGCCCCTTCGACCCTATTCAGACCCCGTAAATCTGGTAAACAGACACCCCTGTACCAGTTTTAGCTGCAGCTGCGACACAATAATGTTACTAGCGGAGAGATAAATCCCTAATCTATCCTCTAAACCTCCATGCGAGATAATACAGAACTGCCTCGACTACAGTATTAATCGGTTCACATTTCGAACTTTGTTTAGCCTTTTTACACAAAGAAAATAAGCTATACGAGGTTAACTTTGCTGGTAGATAGCATCTGGAGCTGTCATTAATGCAGCAACATAACTATGTGAGATCTCCCACTGTGGCTGATAGTGCTGAAACATTGAGGGTCGACGTCTTTGGGAGGAGAGGGGTAAGTTTGCCAAAATCAGGGGGTCCATATACGAGCCTGACACCGACAATTGGCCGAATTCGAGCTGTCTTGTAGGGGCAGTTCAACATCAGCCTCAGACACCGCCGCAGACACGCAGCCTTGTATGACGTGCTACTGTCCAGGGGGTGAGACAGGTTTGCTTACCCACGAAACGTGGTTTGGGCCCCTCATGTTCTTAACCGCCCAGTAACCTCAAGATAGGGTCTATAGAGCCTCGCTCTGCCAACTCCCTGTAGCGGCGGTCATTACTTTAGCGTTTACGACTCGTTATGAACAATGCTTCTCTTAAATGTAAACACAATCAAGCTTGAGGACTATAGGGATGGCGCTCCCTACGCCATACTCTCCCATCGATGGGTTGACGGGAAAGAGTTTCTCTACGAGCATATCACAAGCGCTATGACGGAAAATGAGAAAGTTAGCCACCCAGGCTACGCTAAAGTCCTCGGGGCATGCAAACAAGCACGGCTAGATGGTCACCGTTACATGTGGATCGATACGTGCTGTATCAACAAAAGTAGCAGTGCCGAGCTGAGCGAAGCCATAAACTCAATGTTCAAGTAAGATAAGATACAAAGCGCTTGCGATTAGGCCATCAGGTGCTCATTAATTATTTAGTTACTACAAAAAGGCTCAAATCTGCTATGCCTATCTCGCAGGGATACCCAACACAATAGATCCATATGTCGCCGAGGAATTTGCCAGGCATGAATGGTTTTCCAGAGGTTGGACACTGCAGGAATTAATCGCGCCGACAGAAGTTGTATTCTTCACGGATCGGGAGAGTCACACGCAAGACGACGGGTGGGATGGAGATACAGAGCACGAATGGGAAGGTGAGACCGAGCGAGACTATATCGAGAGTCCCTGGGTATGCCTAGGCCGGAAGTCGAGCATGTGCGAGAGACTGTCTTCAATCACCGGTATTGATGAAATCATTCTCTCCCATTCTCGAGATATAAGGTCAATCAGCGTGGCAAAGCGCATGTCGTGGGCATCCAAACGGGTGACGACAAGAATCGAAGACCGCGCATACTGCTTGATCGGCCTCTTTGACGTCAACATGCCAATGCTATACGGCGAGGGCGATAAAGCATTCATCAGACTCCAAGAAGAAATCCTCAAGGACTCTAACGATGAGTCGTTGTTCCTGTGGACGGATGACGACGCGGATCCAAAAACGATGACAGGGCTGCTTGCTACGTCTCCAGACGTATTCAAATGCTCAGGTCATTACTTCCCCTATTACGATTGGGAACCACGAGTTCCATTCTTCAAGACAAACCAAGGGTTGCAGATCACTCTCCCATTGCGCCGGGTCGAGGACGACATATATGTTGCTTCGTTGAATTGTTGCCAGCCGATGAAAACAGACGGCTTCGCGGGCTTGTACTTGAAACGGATAACCAGCTTCGCTGATTCCACTCAATCCGGATACCGCGATCAGTATGCACGCATACAGACCGACAAGATACTCGCTGTCAATACTTATGCGGATCGCGGTAACGTTACCACTTTCTACGTGCGGCAATCGACTGTCATACCTTCTTTACTTCGTGTTTATCCAGAACATATTGTGCAGCTCCGCAAAGGACCCGCCACGAGTGAAGGTTACAGGCTTGAAGGTACGATGGGGATGCGGTCCGATATCAAGTTGCTCATGCAATCCTGGGAATGGATCCCCAAGGGCATCGACCATGCGTTCCGAGTACCGAAAGATGTGAACCGCTTAGCGGCCGTCCTTGTCATGACACGGAGGGACGATACGAAGTTCACTGTTCTCTTGGGTTCTACCTCGGACTTAGGAGACGTTGCCTCGCACATTCTCGATGGGTGCGATGTGAACCGAACGTTTGGGGAATGGGCGAAGAGATTCTGCCCGCAGCAGCCCGGTTATGTCAATTATTTGCCGCACGAACGTGTCTGGATAAGCATCGACTCGAAGGTAGAGCAAGGTCGTAAGTATTTCGTTGTGGATTTATTTGTCGAGGAGTTGCCGTCGATGCTTGATGAGGTAATAGATCTACTGGAAGAGACACCACTGCGAGAGGCGATCAACATCATGGACAGAAGCGCTGGGGTGATTTCTAGCTTTTCGGAATCTCATTCAGGGACGAAGGCTCGAGGAAAACCCCGGAACATTAAGAGTATATTCGGGCTGCGCAGTACTTCGTAACTGAGGTGCCTAGATATAGCCTACGCATTGGTGAGTTATATGTGAAGACTGGAGCAATCAGAAGTGGTATGCTCAACAGTGACACATATTCCAGATCTCATTGAGTGAAGGACCTATGAGAGAGGGCAGAAGAAACGGAAAGCAAAGGCGGAGATATACCGTAGTTGGCATTTGACGAACTAATGTACTAAGCCATTTCGGACTTCTCGGGAGATATAAGATAGCTTTACGAGTATGGAGTATACCGGATATCTAGGATAGTAAAACAAGTTAAGATGCCCTTAAGATGGTCGGATGTTATGTTAAGTTTATAAAGGATAAAAATAATCAGATCTTATAAGCCTACTTTTGGGCCAGTACATCGAGTTTGGATCGTTCTACTCCTGCCGTGCCAGTGATAAGAGCCAGGAAAAAATATTACAAACTACTTGACAGTAAGTTCATAGAGTCCGGCTTATTGGTGAAATATCCATAGCACTTAAAGAGCATAAACTACAAAGCCTTGGGGATTGCATTTCTGCGTCTTTTATATACGAAATTATGAACAGGACCCTAAGATGCTAAAAACGTGGTTTACACATCATAGGACCTCAATATCCCCAAAGTCTAGGCGTGGTGGCAACAGTTTCCGATTCCTTCGCTCTTTGCGGCCAACGCTGACCTTGAAATCAATTCCAGCATCCCGCATGGTAGAATCTACGGCTTCTACCTCTTGTTCAGACGGTGAGGCAAAAAGATCAACCTGCACGGTGACTAGGCTGTTGAGTTGCCCCGCCACTTTACTGGAAGCTAGATCATACAGCTGTTCCCGAATATGCGACCAGCTTATCACGTATCCGATGCGAAGAGCTCTGAGTTGTCTCGGCAAGACAAGGGAGAGCTCATTGACGGCACCATCCCGAATGCGTCGGACCTCCGCGTGAAGCAGAGCTTGGTTGATCTCAAGACTCTCCAACAACTCGAGGTTGAGCAGCGACAAGTTCGCCTGATAACAGATACCGCTCGGCCCAGTTGCCTGTTCGAAGTCTCCGCTATCTGGCATGCACACAACCAAATGGCGCAGCGTCTTTCGCGCGCCCTCGAATGCGCCCCTCGGTGGCGGAACGTTGATCCACGCCCAAGCCGAGTTAGAAATAAGCAGAATTGCTAGATCTTCTAGCGATGGGCAGTGGTCGAACAGGTGGGGTAGCCGGAAGATTTCTACGTTGCTGATGGTTATCTTGCGAAGGGTGCTGGGCAGCACCTCCCATGGGCGGTGATTGCAGTCCTTCGGTGCATCGGCATCGGGATGTGACGAGAAATGGTGCGGGCATAGAAGACTGGCATCCTTCATGCTCAAGATCTCGAGTTGCGGCACGAGTCGGAAGAAATTGGCCAGATTCTGCACTATGAAGAGGCTATTGGGGGACGGGAGCAGCGTAAGAACTCTCAAGCGAGTCAAGGGTTTCGCTGTGTCCCACTCCCGATGACCCCCATAGTTTGGCACTTGTAGCACGAGATAGTCCAAGCTTGGGGTGTTGGCGAGAAGTAAAACAGTCATTTTTCGTAGCGACAACTTGGCTGGCTGGCCGGCGCGGTACCCTGGTTCGCCCGAGAGCCCCGTCCTGCTCTGCATCAAGTGATCCACCTCTGGGACAGAAGCCCAGGTGTTCTTGTCAATGGGATAAACATCTCTCCAGTCCGAAGGGGCCAGGAGGGAGAGAGCCCGCACCGCCTCGCCCAGGTCGGGCCGCTGGCATATCGTGCGGAGGAACTTTGACAGCTGAGCCCGGAGACGCTTAAGTCTGACGTGCTTCTGAGAGGCATTTATGACAAAATAATGGAACAGAACTGGCTG
The DNA here is from genome assembly GCA_021432635.1 of Thozetella sp. PMI_491. Lineage (NCBI taxonomy): Eukaryota > Fungi > Ascomycota > Sordariomycetes > Chaetosphaeriales > Chaetosphaeriaceae > Thozetella > Thozetella sp. PMI_491. Next base: position 80,015 of record MU270032.1, read on the forward strand.
GCAAACGCGGCGAAGCGTCGAATTGGTGCACGACAATTGCGCGAGAGCATGCTTATTAATGCGGCCAAGGTCTGTGTCGAGTGGAATGGCTGCAGAAGTTCTGGGATGTTGGCAGTGGACGCAGAGGTTGCTAAGCATCAGCTGCAAGATCTCGACCGGCAGGTCGACAAGCGACGAGGGGGCCATGCTCGGCAGGCAATGATAGAGCGAGATGGGATGGACGGGACCTAGAGCGGGCAGGGGTGAAGTACCCGAAATGTCTGGGCGAGCGACAAAGAAGCTTTTGGCCCGCACCGGGTGCTGGGAGCCGGGAATCGGGAAGGCAGCAAATTTCAGCTGTCAGGAGGCGATTGAAACATGCGAAATTCCGAATATCGCCAGAGGTCGCGTGCGCGCCCCGCTTAATTGCTCCCGGACCGAATTGACCTTCCTCGCAGGATTCAGGAGACTAGCCGGGGTGGTAACCCTTAAGCTGAATGGAAGAACAGAATAGGCATACCAAAACTCTTGGCTCTGGAAAGTCTGGCTCTAGCGATTGGTGAAGGAGTGAAATCCATGCGTTCGGTACCTGGAACTATTCAAGCTTCAGGCTTGGCTCATATGCTTCGGCGCATCTGATTGGTGGTCTTTTGGGTAACATCCTAGCTAGCAGGCGGGTTCCGCAACAGCCCCATTGATCTTGTAGCCTTGCAGGATCACTCCCTCTTTCACCAGTCCATCTTAACTATAACCTCTGCAGGGCTGTATACGCGGGGCCCAGTGCAACAAGTACATGGCGGCGATCGCTCCCAAATGTAACTAGACTAACTGCAGCTCGTTGGGTTATACGAGTGCAACAATGCCCCTAGCTTATTTCTTCGTCCAGTGCAACGCACCAAAGGACCCTATTCACTTCATGCATAAGGGACTATTGATCGGCATCTTGGCATTCAGGGGTGATCGGAAGGAAGATACTAGATTTTTTTCTATTCTAGGGACAGCGTGGCAAGCCGCCACACACATCCTCGCTACGAGCCGCGGCATCTTTTCGGCCATCTCATCGCCAAGCTGGAATGGGAAGAGAGACTCCTACTGCTCATGCCCCCCCAATATGGCATCCCCAAGTCTTTACTTGCCTGGCCACGAGGTTTACTAGTCACCGGTATAGCGATGACACATGATCTCGACAGGCCTTGCACGACTCAAGGGCGGGGCTTTTTCGCCGAGAATCATATGTTTGTGTCGGGGCAGTACGAAAAGAGATGTTTATATGTAGGGTCATCCGGGCAGCCGGGGCGGTATAGAAGCAGTATATACACGAAATCAATAGTATGGAAACAAAGAACCAAAGTTTGGCAAGACGTAGAGGGCTCCAGAGTAGCAGACCCAGGTACTACGAGCCACCAAAAAGATCTATCAGCACCTGCTCGCCACCTGTCTGCTGTTGTCCTCAAAAATCTCCCATGCGTCCATGGCACGCTGGTGAGCCTTGGGCTTCCCGTCAAATCCCAGATCTTTGTCGTTGATGTTCTTGACCGTAGTGTCGAATGCGTCAATAGCCTTTGCGATGTCGTTGCCGAAGTCACCTTTTACCTTGTCGGCGGTCTTCATGCGGTCGATAACCTCATATTCGACGACCTTGCCGTCTAGGATCTTCGGGTCGATTCGGCGCTTCTCAATGACGACTTCATGGCCAAAGACCTCGCTGAAGGCCTTGAACTTTTTGCTCTTCGGCTTGATCCAGTTAATGTTGCGGTCTTGCAGACGAAGCTCCTGGATGTATTTTCCAGAGTTGGGGATCTTCTCCGTGAAGACCTTCTTGAGCGAGTCCTTCTGCTCCTGGGTCAGGGCGTTCGGGTCGTCATCGGGTAAGTTCATGAGCCGTGTCAGCTCCTTCTGGGGCTCCTTGAGGCGCTCCGGGAACTCAGAGACCATGAGGAACCAGTTTTCCTTTTTGCCGTACAGGTTTTCGCCGTTTATCATGCCGGTGAACCCGGGACCTGCGATTTTCTTGGCCTTACCCGTGTCATCCTTTTGCTTGACGCCCATGATCCACGACACGGTCTCCTGAAGTCCAAAGTCTACTCCGCCCCTGATCTTCTTCTCACTCGGCCAGACCTGTTTGTCCTTCGCGACATACTTGTCCTTGTTGCCCTTTTCGTCGGTGGTTTCAGCCCAGAGGTGGTTGCAGAAGTCGATCAGATCACATCGGTTCTTCTGGCCACGCATGCCGGTACGCGTCCCCACGCAGCCTTTGGCGATAGTCCATTTGCTTGAGTCCGTGAATACCTCCTCGGCAACGTAAGACAGGAAGTATGCATAGCTGGAATCGAGTCAGTGGGTGTCACGGTCGCCTTAGCCTGAGAATGACACTTTACCGTTCCGCCGCACCGCGCTCCTTGAAGGCTTCAACTGAGGCAGTCAGGAGGCACAAGGCAGGAAAAAGGAGTGATTTCCTCATCGTGGGGGAGTGAGGCGCCTTGAGACGCTGTACCCAACAAGCGAACGGCAGAAGAAGGGGTAGAGGTGAAGAACAAGAGAGATCAATTTGTGCCGAAGCTGTTTAAGAGACCCCCGACGGTATGCCTGGGGTGTTGTGCTACAGGTTGGCTAAAAACTAAAATTGGCGCGACCTCGAGCGACAAGAGGAGCAACAGGGCCGAAAGGATGCCTTCTAGCCGCTCATGTAGCAGCTATGCTGTCTTCGTCCCTAGTGTTTCCCGCCAGAGTAATATTCCATGCGCCTGGTGGGAAATTGCCGCCGACTATGCGCTGGTGCAACTCTACGGTGCTCCCGCGGCGCAACAGTCTAGAATCAGGCAACCGATTCCAACATGGCGCAGGATGAGGACATGAGCTTGGCATTGCAACATACTCCGTATAGAGTTGACAAATGAGGCTATATAAGTGGGTCTTTCTAAGGAAGTGGATCCGAATTCAACCCGCGCCGCTCGCGTCGATTGGACGGAACCCCCGAGTTCAGGGAAATTACTGGGTCGGCATGAAGTTCGCTCCGACACAGCGGCCGCGCTCTTAAGCTTGGCATCGACTCCCAGTGAGAACTAAGTCGATAGTTTGCCGTTCCAATGGCTATTCAGCATGCTACCTGCCACCTTGGCAACCTTGCGATTAGCCCCTGGATACCTAGTCATGTCACCACGGCCAATTTAGGCGCCTAGTGCCAGTTGTAGTTGTATTGCGGCGCAGAGTCAGTCAGTCTCGAGACAATTCCCCGATTAGGACGCCAGGCCCTCCTTCATGCTGTGCTGAGCCATATTCGACGGCTGCCAGGATCCGGCCCCGGCGATACTCCACATCACTAGTTAATTTCGAAGGAGTGGTAGGTTCCTGCATTTCGCAACTAGGCACGTGCAGCACGGTTGGGACCTCACACACCCCTATTTCTATGCGTATAACTGCCTACTAGGAGGCCTTGCCTCTCCCTCAGCACGCTCGTCATCGTCTCTTTCCACCACCCTGGCTCCTCTGCACAGTGTAACAACATGCAGTGCCGCTCCAGCTTTCGGGTCGTGCTTTCGGCCCTGTGGCTTTGCCTCGCTCGCCAGGCACAGGCTGCACAGGATGTAGATGGAAATCATGTTGCCGTCCTAAACCAGGACGCGCCAGCGCCTGTTGATACCCCAGGGACCTTCTACAAGGAGCTCAACAAATGCCCCCTCGCTGGAAACACCAGTGACCCGCAGACCTGGATCGTCTACAACTCAGCTCGTCAACTTCAGACTTGCAACCAGTCTATGCTGCTCGACTTCGCCCTCTACGCCCCGCTGGACAGCCCCAATACCATTGTTAAGCTGCGTGCCTGCACGGTATCCAGCGGAAACGTCACCGTGAAAGCCACAGACTCTGGCTCTAGCTGCTCCCTAGATACAGCCAAAGAGGCTAAGATCGGTCTGGACTATTCAAGCCGGGGTACCTCGCCCACCCGTGGCGACGATGCGATCGCTGTGCTGGACCGCCTGCACGACTACTTTGAAGATGCCAACAACTGCCAGAACCCCTTCATGTTCGCATACTTCAACAATACCGTTGCCGGCATATATATTGGCAAGTCTTTCGGCTGGCCCACTGTCTCGTCTGTGGTCGACGGCTTGAAGTCCAAGATGGCGGCCGATGGGACGCCCGAATCGCTCGTCTCCCAGATTTGCGGCGACGAAAGGAATGCGCACCATGTTGTTGGCATTGCGATAGATACCACCGGCAACCTTGCTGCAGTTCAGAGCGCTGTCAAGTCCTGGAAGGACGGCGGGTGCGCCACAGGCTTCGAAGAGAAGAGTGCACTGCCGGAGCTGAGCGTCTGGGAGTCGATCGCAGATCTCTCCCCTGCTGTCAATGGCACCATATCTCTGAACAGTACCACCAATGGCACAATTTCTTCTAGGAAGCTACAGGCCCGTGGCGACTGCAGAACCATTTCGGTGATCAGCGGCGATGGATGCGGCACCCTCGCGTCTAAATGTGGTATCTCGGGTGCCGACTTTACCAAGTATAACCCAGACAAGGACCTATGCTCTAGTTTGGTAGAGGATCAGAGAGTATGCTGCTCAGAGGGTACACTCCCTGATATCGCGCCGAAGCAGAACGCTGATGGGAGCTGTTTCTGGTATCACGTTATCAGTGGCGACAACTGCTCGAAGCTGGCGGCGAAGAACGGCATCAAGATGGCGGACATTGAGAAGTACAACAAGGAAACCACGTGGGGCTGGAGAGGATGCGATGCCGACAAATTCCTTGCCGGCATCAACATCTGCTTGAGCTCGGGTACGCCGCCCACACCTGCCCCGCAGGATGGCGCGAAGTGCGGTCCGACCGTGCCCGGGACAACCTTCGACAACACCGGCAGCACTGAGCTGAAGGACTTGAACCCTTGCCCGCTAAATGTTTGCTGTAACGTCTGGGGCCAGTGTGGTACGTTTCCCTCGAAGCATGGCAAGGAGAAGTACGGTTGAGCTAATGAGTTTACAGGCATTGATGAAGATTTCTGCATCGAACAGAGGGCAGACACTGGAAACCCTGGCACTTCCAAGGGCCAGAACGGGTGTGTCTCCAGCTGCGGCATGGACATCAAGAAAGGAGACGCGCCCGCGAACTTCCGCCGAATTGGCTACTTTGAGTCATGGAATTACAACCGCCCGTGTCTCAAGATGAGGGCCGTGAACGCCAATACCGATGGCAGCTACACCCACATTCACTGGGCCTTTATGTCGATTGATACTGCCACCTGGACCCCAGTCATCAACAACACTGGGGAGCTGTGGGATGAGTTCAAGGCGTTGAAGGACGTGAAGAGGGTCGTCTCGTTTGGTGGCTGGGGCTACTCTACTGAGATCGCTACCTACGATATTCTCCGAGAAGCCATGAGCCCAGCCAACCGGGTGACGTTCTCGAACAACCTCGTCAAGTTCATGAACGACGAGGGGCTTGATGGTGTTGACTTCGACTGGGAGTATCCAGGCGTAAGTAGCTCTCGCGCCTTGATACTTCGTTTGGCTAATGAGTGCTATAGGCTACGGACATTGACGGAACCCCTCCAGGATATGAGACTGACGGGCCTAACTACTTGAAGTTCCTGATTACCTTGAGGTCCAAGATACCCTCGGGCAAGACTATGTCTATTGCTGCACCTGCCTCCTACTGGTACCTAAAAGCGTTCCCGATCGCCCAGATGGCGGACTCACTGGACTACATTGTCTACATGACCTACGATCTTCACGGTACGCGCGCATTACATGTTTGGGTTCAGACTCATGTCGATGGCTAATATTGGATACTCTTCTAGGCCAGTGGGATGCTGGAAATCAGTACTCTATGTACGGGTGTGACACTGGAAACTGCCTGCGAAGCCACGGTACTTACCCCGTGAATTTACGCTGCTTTATGGATCAAGTTTGTTAACAAGCTAAATATAGTCAACCTCACGGAGACGCAGCATGTGCTGTCAATGAGTAAGTTCTAGCTGCCCTAAATGATCTCTTTGCAGTCATGCGATTGACCGGAAGCTAATTGACCTCGCTAGTTACCAAGGCTGGCGTCAACACCAACAAGATTTTTGTCGGCGAGTCCAGCTACGGAAGGTCTTTCCATATGGCCGAGGCTGGATGCACTGGCCCTCTGTGCAAGTTCACTGGTGACCGTCTCCATTCCGAGGCCGAAAAGGGTGCTTGCACCGATACTGCCGGTTACATCTCCAACGCCGAAATCGATGAACTTATCACGTTCGGAGAAGCCACAAAGACCTGGCATGATGCAGACTCCAACTCGGATATGATGGTGTATCATGGTACGCTCGCTCTGCCGGTCAATAACCCTGCCTTTTTGTTACCATGCTAATATCCGCAGACACCGAGTGGGTCGCCTACATGTCACCAACTACCAAAGACACGCGCAGAAAGCTCTGGCAAAGGTTCAACTTCGCTGGAACTATTGACTGGGCCGTTGACTTGCAAGCCTATACTACTGATGACGAACTACTCGACGATGACTGGGACTATGATTTCGAGTACCCAGACGCGCCAGACGCTCTTTCCGGGGGCACACCCGAATCTAGCATCAAGTGTGATAACAGCAAGACATATGCTACCTTGGATGACGTTGCCAACGACAACAGCGTGTCTGTTGAGTGCAAGCCTCGCTATATCCTTGGCGTTCTGGCGAACAATCTGACAAAGGCCATGTCTCACTACGACGATCTTATGAAGGATGGCTACGACAAGAAGTTCGGCACATACGCCGATGCAGTCGTCAAGGGCGCAAGGAAGACGGTAGACAAGTTCATGCGCGAACACGGCAACGATTACTTTAGCTGCACGGTGACGGAGATGACACTCTGTAAGTTGGCACTTGTGCTTTCGACCGAGAGGCAGATCATTGCTGCAGTCTTTCGAGAATATTGCTAACGTTAATGACCTGAAAGGCTGCGATAAGTGCAAGACACAGGCACCCGGCTTCCCCGGCGCGTGCACATATTGTTTCGACGGCGATTGTACTTGCAACCCAGCGTCGGAGAAGTGCGAGCACAGTGCGACTAAGAGAGGTCTTGAGTTTACCTACGCTCTCAACGAAACCCTCGATGGAGCTCTATACGAGCGTGACCGGCCTCCTCCGGGCGAGGGTCTCGAGAGCAAGAACATCATCTACAAGAATTACAGCGAGCCTTGCCCGCCTGACTACTCCAAGCGCGGTTTGGGCCAGGGAGACCCGATCGCGGATACCGTGTGGTGGAGTTTGAACTCTGATAAGAGGGACAACTTCTTCGCCGACATCTACAGCGCAACAGGCATCAGTGAGGAGAACATCAAGTTCACGGATGTCTCAAACTCCCCAGGAGACGAGTGCTTGCACGGCTGGGAAGAATGCCACTGGCACAACTGGGACATGGGGTATGTGGCAATTTCTCGCTTACCCGTCCGCTTGGACTGTCTAGAATATTTGACTGACTAGGGTGCGCTAGAATTGCTGTGCCGGATCATTACGAAAAGGATGATGTTCTCAACCCTAAAGACACTGCATCCAAGGCACACGACAACCTCAAAGACGCGCCATCTCAGGTCACTGACGTCTTGGGCCAGATTAAGCAGGACAAATATGGAGGAAGCGCTGAGGATGTTGTCGATGCAATCTCAATCCCGCTCTTCATGCTCGAGGAGGCGCTCGAGAACATGGACCAAGTTGTCGAGGTCGCTGACGAGATTGACGAGGCGAAGCGCAAGGCCATCATTTTTGCCTTCCTCTCGGCGCTTTTGTTCTTCATCCCAATTGCCGGAGAGATTGCCGGTGCCATTGCCGGCGTGGCCGCCATCGCACGTATCGCCGCCTTGATCGGTACGCTGGGTGATGTTGCCATGGACATCTACAGTCTTGTGGATGACCCAAGCAATGCTCCCCTGGCCATCTTCGGACTGATCACCGGCCCATTGGCCATCATGGACATTGCCCAGATCGCTAAGGCGGCTAGGGTCAAGAGGGGTATGGCGACCGACGACGTGAAGAAGTTGGGCGACAATGTCAGCGCCAAGGTAGCAAAACTCGACAAGATCAAGACGTCATGCCCGCTGAAGAAGAGGAGCACCGTTGTGACCGCGCCCGTTGGAGCGTGGCCGATGAGTGGCCTAAATGGCCAATCCCTTCCGGGTAGTCTTCACGAGATTTGAGGAGAAAGGACGTCACAGAATAGTCAACCTACCCCATTTCTGCTATTCAAGGGGTTTGGACGGCATGCCTATACGATGCAGTTTAAATTGCATAGGGCGAACAGTACGCCAGCTGGAGGGCGTGTGGTAAATTATAGACGAATTCCAGACTTAGAAAACTTCCAGTAAATAGTTCACCACCTAGGTCAGTTAGATGGACCAGGCCAACGAATTCAATTTGTATATTTCTGTATCCAAACTCATGAGTCCGTCTCTGGTGCCGAAAGTTACAAGTTATGCCGTAACTCCGGCACGCCTAAAATGTGTTTCTTCGACTCGAAAGCTTGGTAGCTACTTGTTCATCTTGAGTCACGTCCTCATTGGTTGAATGTGGCTTCAGGGTATTTCCAACCGATGGCGTCGTTGCGGTCGGCTCCAGTGTATGATCTAGAGATAGCCTTACTGCTGATTCAGGGTTCTTCTCGGAAGTCCTGTCGCCAGGGTCATGAACAAATGCGAGAGACTCAAACAGCTCGCCGGGTTTGGTTACCGGTACCGCATGGGTAAAGCCAGACCAGTGCCCGCGGCCCAGGCCTTGAAAGCCGAGACCTTGGAGATAGAGTGTATCGTTGGCCTTCCACTCAAGTCGTTTGTACTGCAAGGGATTGCGGCGCTTGTCGAGGCAGCTCATCAAGGGCTCGAGTGTATACGATAATAGGATGATGAAAGAGCCAGTGGCGAAGACAAAGTATAAGCCGAAGACACTGAAGGAAGTGTAATTTGTGGTTCTTACTTTCTAGTTCATTTCATTATAGTGAGCTGAAGTGCTGAGTGGTAAGGAGACTTTGTCAAGACCAATGGCGCCATAGTACGTACCTGATTACTGCACATGTCTCGTTGGTACGCGTCTCCCGGGTTTAGACGCAACCGGTCGAGAGTAGGGTCATGGGGTCCTGTAGCGGCGTTGATGAAGGCCAGCTGCACGGAGGCTACTGTTGCAGACCACCAATAAGTTACATCATCCTTCCATTGGTCATCGCCAAGAGGGCATTGAAAGCCGTCTCTGAGGGTCTGCTGGGACAACAGTGCTTTGGCTCCTTGAACGTCTAGGGTTTGTGCAGCGATTCCTGACGACATGGATAGATTATTCGCGAACCATAAGTATCGACTGGCTATTCTGTCGTCTGAGGTATTTTGTCCGATTTGGAATGCCTCAGGCGCGAGGTTGAACCGCGGCGCGGCACCCTCCAGCGCGTCCTGAAATGCAGCAAGCGGCCCGCATCCCGTGTCGAGTGGAAGAGCTGCGTTGCAAAGTTGAAACTGCTCAAAGCAACCCAATGGTGATGCGGCCTCCGAAGGTTGGTAGGAAGTGTGTGATCCGTTGAAGGCGAGGTAGGAGATCGACGGTCCGGGAACTGTTGCTCGGTACCAGGGGTCGTTGGACTCCATTTCAAACGCAACTCCGTTCCCAACGAGGAAAACAATGTTGGAATGGCCATCAGGACGGTCGAGACTTGGAATTGCTTTGTAACCCGATTGGGATTTGTCCCAAGATCCGTTGTGATATGTTGAGAGTTGATTCCTATCGGAAGCTCGAGCTGATTAGATATTGGTCTAACGGGTGGTGGGTATGATTATTTGAGTGCTAAAGCTCACACTAAGATAAAGTTGGCACCCCTGTTTCGCTGAAAGTTGTCTATCTGTCGAGAGTATTGAGCAGACAATGTCTCCGCTTCAAATGTGTAATTGACCGTCTGCTTGCTCGCCGCTCCACGCACGGCTGGACCGTAATAGTATCTCGTATAGTTGTCGTTCTGACCAATGGTGTTGCCAGCATATCCTTCCGTGTGCAGGGGCGCACAGTGATATATATACCTATAAAGAATCCGCTCGTCTGGTGGCGAATTAATACCCAAGTGCTCGTGACTATCGATATACCCCGTGTCAAGAAGAAGGTTAGAGGTGTCGCTACGGCAGATTCCATTCTTAAAGGGACAAGGCGCCTCGCGATTGAGGGTTACGGGAATAATCCGGTTCACTGTTAGCGATGCGCAGTCGAATATTCCGGAACCAGTGACATTGTCCGAATAGCACTGTTGGGCATAGTTTACGGCGTTGCTTGTTTGCGCGGAAGAGTAGGCCGTTGACATGCTTACTTCTTCAGCACTCAGCACAGTGCCTTGGCCAGGCGGTACGATAAAACCACAGTTAGAACCATCGATCAAGACTTCATTGCTGATGGCGGTAGATATGCGCGAAGAGAAGCCGCTAGCAGCGGCAAAGGCGAAAACGCAGAGTACGGCGCTCAAGAGAGTCGGCAGCGAGCGTAGTAGGACCCGCTTGGCAGATCGACGCCAAGCCCAGCACATCTGGCCGAACCCCCATAGACCCGTCTCGGGATTTGCTGAATTACGCAGGATGGCCTGGCGCTGGTGGTGGAAGGCATCCCGCGGCTTGGGGGTCGAGTAGCAGCGGTGAAATAGGAGACACGCTATTCTCCAGAAACGAGACGAGACTATGCTGACAAAGAAGGCAGTAAAGGCGATGAGGAGGTTCCCGTTGTCTCGAGTGACTGTGACAGTAGCCCCAAAGATTGGGCCCCGTGACCAGTTGGTCCAGTAGCCGAGATAAACACCATACTGTAAGTTCGCGCCGGCTACTGCCGAAATTGACTCCGCCATGGTGAAGAGAAGTAGAGAATTGAAATAACACAGGAGGCTTCTGAGATTGATTGGGTTTGTCTAATCTGATATCTATATCTAGGCGGCTTTCCGACATCTTTAAATGCCACTGAGGTTTCATATCAACACGTAGCATCTCCAACGTCAATACCATAACGTGGTCGGAGAGCATCGCGACTACGACCGCATGAGAGCTGAGCGCCGATGGATCGAATGAGCGGCGAATATACATCAGTTTGAAAGGCTAAGGCACATACCTTAGTAATATTCCATCCCTCGAGTATGCTCGTCCTGCAGAGAGCTATATGAGGGCTGAGCAAATTCTGCAATAAATTTGCCGAGTAAAGGTCTCTGTCTGTACTACCAATCCTCCTCGTATTCTCGTTCCTCGCTGAGGCCAATCGATTACTAACCCACGAGGTAATTATTGGGGAGGTATGCACGTGGGGGCGGCCTGTGAATTAGGTACCTGAGAGTTCTTTCAGCTAGTGATAACAAGCCTGTGCATCATTGGCTTGTATCTCGGCGGAAATGCTGCCGCACATCCGTTGCATCTATGGACGCGAGTCTCTTATGTAGAAGGGATTGGGCACGATGCTGCGATTTCAGGTGGGACGAGGATGTGTACTTTTTAAAAGCAAATATTGGGGTCGCACCTCAGCTGTTATCCAGCGGATGTGCGGAGCGAATTCATGGCGAGCTGAAAGGCAGAATAGAGTGTTATTGATCCCTCGCCACGATCTAGGCCAAGTTCGCCATTTCTTCCCTCTCTAGGCCACTATAATATACTTTGGAAATTGGAAGGCCGACATCATAGGCAGTACCTAGAAGCACAGTTGCCCGGCACGGATCGTTAAGCTTAATCCACATTCACGATTGTCACGCCACCCCTGGCATCCTCCCTGATCTCGCCGTGCACGCCACGGACGAGCTTCGTCAGCCGGTGGCTCGCGGCGGCGTCCACAAACTCGACGCTTTCTTGTATCTTGATGCCCTCCAGGTCGCCACGCTCCGTTTCTGCCTCGTCGGGGGCCGTGAATGTCAGCACCCATATCAGGTCTTGTACCACCTTCTCGTCGGACCCTAGGATGGACTGATAGTAGCTCATGTGGATAGTCGCCTTGCGCTTGTACTCGTCCACATGAATGTCGTGCACCTCTGAGCTGCATTTAGGGTGGTCAAAGTACGGGCCCGTCGTTTGGAGGTGCGACTTGAAGGCCGCATTGTCCATCCGCTCTTGCATTTTCGGGTTACGCGAGACTAGGTAGCTATGGCCCCAAGCATGAATGGCTGTTGGGGAGCGGATCAAGAGAATCATCTCGAGTGTGGGCGGCCGCGCGTGTGTTTGCGCGAGGGCAGCAAGTTTGTTGTAAAGCGGAGAGGGAGTGCTTGCCGCCATGGTACTGGACGGTGGATATAGTGTTGACAGTGAAGAAGGATGAGCCAGGGACCATGTAGCTATACTCTCTAGCAGGGACGCTTGGTGTTGATGCTGGGTGAGCGGCACGGTTGCGGGGTTCGTCAGAAAACACCTCTTTACTCCCGAGTAATCAGACGGATTATCCAAATAGTTTGCTCCTTCCTACCTTGGTTATATAGATCGCGCTAACTAGAGGGGCTACACCCCGCTTATGTAATTAGCAGATGTGATCTAATTGTGGCTCACTATGATTCACTCTCGCTCCACATCTAGCATTTTCCACGTAATCCTTGGTAGGAGCACCCAGAGTCATGTGTGAACACCTCGAGAGATCCTCCGTCGAGAAAATGCTCGAAACTCCTACTCCTTCTCTACATTAGGTGTAGCTCTGCTTTTTTTTTTATGAAGCTTGGGTTGTAGAATACATTTAGCACACGGCGGCTGCTGCCGTATCCCCGCCCGGCTGACGCATGGTGACAACTCCACGTGGCTGTCGCGGTGGATGTTTGCAACGCGTTTCCGTCATCTTGTGCAATGGAGTGGCTGAACATGGAGCACATCACCCTAGAAACAGACTCAGCATAGGTCATTTTGGACAGAGGTGTTGTCATCGCTGCACGGAAGAATTTTATACAAGGGAATACAGAAATTGAGAATAAGGAAAAAACTAGTGCGGTATAATGACGAGGTAGTATGGGTCTAAAGAGATTAATCACTAAAGCAAGTGAAATATTATTTTAAGGTTGGCAGAGAGGGAGGAATGAGGAGGTGCATAATGAGCGGATACCCGATATACGGAGGAATATATTGAGGCCGGAATGGCCGCGTTGTTTTCTTTTACCCCTGATCTAATCAGGGTGTTGTTTTTGTTGACCGCACCAACTCTGCTTCACGCCTCTCGTCGTTTTCAATATTAATACACTTAGTTATTAACTATAAAGAGTGTGGTATTTTAGTGTGACAACAAGGTGGGCCACTAGGCGGTCGCGTACATGAGTTAGCTAATGTATATAGTATTGTACCTTGTATAACGTATTTAATACCGTCTACTCTTTCCCAACAGCTGGTTTATCCGGTACCGTAAGACCCTGCTAGAGAGTGTACAACGCTATTTAGAGAGCGACTAAGCAATTTCCCCTCCTTTTCATTCCTACAAACAAACGGAAGAAAAGCAGTAATTCACATGGCCAGCCGTAGTCTAAGCAGCGTGCTGCTGACCATTATAAGCGGCTTTAGCGCCTACACTTTACGTGCGTCTTGACTCAGGGGCCGTCTACCAAGATCCCTCGGCTTTCGTCTAAATGAGGCCTTGGGCAGTCAGAAAGTCAGTCCAACAGTCCGAATACTCAAACTCATTTCCACCGAGGTACGGCGTATCCGCCGTCGGCTGGTCGACGAGGCCGTCCTGGTTAGTGCTAAAGGAGACAGAACCTCTCTGTTCCCAAGTGGAAACGGAAACAGATCGACCCAACAAAGAAGTGCCAGATGAGTCATCTATCTGCGGCCCAGCAGGTTTTTGCAAGTCCAAGTTACTGAGGTACGTTTGGGAGATTGGAGTTGTCGAAGGCGTAGGCCAAGGGGCTGTACTAGCTCCGGTGCTCGGCGGCAGAGGCGGGCATGGAATCTGCCCAGTACCTCCAGAATTGTGCGTCTGTGATTGTGACTGCCATCTTGAGCTAGACGCATTGGCGTTTCCCGTCGAACCCTGACCATGCGCTTTCATCCTTCTCTTCTTCTCAAGCGTCTGGAACATATTGCGGATCACATTTCCGACGCCGTACATGGTAGAGAGGGTACGCAAAGCGATCATACATAGACCCGAGTTTTGGTCCGCAGAAGGACCTTGTACTGCTTGTACAGATAGTGCACCTAGCAGTGCAAAGGTACTTTCATCACGTCAATGCTGGCTCGTGCCCTCGAAGGATGCTATGCGACTCACTACGAGTAGGAACAGTGCAGCAGGGACTTGTAGTTCATGATCGTCTCGGTGACCTGAATGATTGTGTCGGCTGCACGAACGGAAATGTCCCGAGACTCTGTGTCAGTTGTACCGAATGTAGCGGCATTGCCTGTTTGGGGCCCGTGTAGAAGCAAGAGGTCGTGGCTATAGCAGAGAAAGTCTTAGCAATGTCTAGTCATGCGATGGGAATAAATGGCTCACCTGTATAGAACTTCAAGTAGAAGGGCCTGCAACGGTACTATATCGGGATCGTAGGTTTCTGACATCTGTAGCTGTCGAGGGATGCGCTCTTTCCACGCCCCGAGGACACTTGTTAGAGCGCTCCTGTGAGTTTCTTGCTCACCAAACATATTTCCTGGTGAGAATCTTCTAGACACAATACCGGCGCCTGGGAATCGATGTCATTATTACAATACTTGTGCTTGTATAGAGGGTGGCAATCACTTACGGATCTCCGAGAGTCGGACTTGCTCCATGACAAAGAGCCGCGACACTAGACTAAAATTGGGTTCAAAGTCATTGATAGTCAGACGCTCGACATCGCAGTCCGTGGCATTGATCATGAGCGGCTTTTGAAGGTCACTAGCAATCTGGGTATCGCACGACTGTGACTGGGATCAATCGCCGCAAATGCCGTCTCTAGAAATAGGCAACTCACAAAAAGCGACCACCAGATTTTCTTCCACAGCTTCTTATCGTCATCTCTTAGCGAGGACTTAGATGCGCTGCGGTGCATTCCCATCTTTTGCCCCAAACGAATGGCGAGGCCGAGCCACGTCCAGGAGTCCATGGTGGCGGGCTCAGTGGGCCACATGTTGTGCAATAGAAACGCGGCTTGCACTCGAGCCAGCTGGACTGAGGACGCGGCGTCATCCTCACCTTCAAAGAATAACGCCTTGGCTTTGTTGTACAGCATCTTCAAGCAAGCCTCGCGACTCTCGAATCGGGCACGGTGGATGACAGAGTCCGGCGTGTGGAGAGCCCCTGCGTATTGGATGGCAAACAGGAGGAACGGAGGTTCGGATTCATTGGCAACGCTCGCACGAAATCTCTCTTCCCAGATAACCGGGTAGATGGTTTGGTTGTGCGCAAAGTATGAGTCTATCAACGCGGCCTGGGTATCTGCCGGCAAATGATGCTCCCTAGTTGATTGAGCAGAAGAGGAGATGGACGACCTATCGTGCTCACGGGAGGCTACGCCATGGAGGCCACCGGCGTCCTCGTCGGTCTCGTATGGGCCTTGCTGTCTCTGCTGGCTACTAGCCCCAGAGGCCAAGGGGATGGAGGCAGGGCTGAGCGTATCGGCAGGAGTGACTAACGAAGTGGTTAGCATGGGAGTGAGCTCCCGAGAAAACATGACGCAGTCGTCATTAAACTCTGGAAACTGCTGCTGAAACGGCTCGTCTGTACGGCAGTCACGGATAGACTGTGGACGCGACTGCTCGCCGTTTGCCTGGGAGTGGTCCGAATTGACCATGTGGATCTCTGGCTCCTTGAATGCCGCATCTGGTCTTGGTGAATTTGGTCCGTTTCCCTTCTCCGACTGCTTCGAACGCTCTTTTTGCTGCATCCCTGCCGCGGAATTCAGTTTCTCGGCCTCTACCCACCACAGCCGGAGCTTCTAGTATAGATCGCGATCAAGGCCAACTCACGATACTTGCGTTGAGCAATCCTGCTCTGTATCCTCCGACGCTGCTCATAGTCTGATATCTGAGTCCAATCCTCATCGGGCTTCGCGCAGGCACTGATAGCACTGCTAGCGGCCTGCGTTGTTCGTTTCTGCCTTGACGCCGACATGACCCATGACGTTTGCCGCGATATGGCACTACACGAGAGGATTGGGGCGCGTTTCCCGCAAATTTGGGCAGTGAGAGCGGAGTTGGTTCGGTTGCGAAATTGATGAGAAGTTCAAATGTGGCTGAGGTAAGGACCGAAGCGGAAGAATAGAATCTCGCGTTTCGCGTAACGGTCGATGCAAAACGGAGGGCTGCAGAAGCTAGCCGTATTTACCGGCCATCATATATCATACATGCATGTCACGGGGGTCGGCATCCAACGGCCCCGTGGGGCTCGTTGCTTCATTCGCTAAGCCTGCAGTCGGATTCGCAGATAGCCGGGCGCTCGGAGATATAGCAGGAAACTCTCTGCACGTGGCATCCGCCTTTACACGAGATCCAGCCTTGGAATAATTACCGATTAGGAACGTGATTCCTGATTAGGAGCATCATCGATCTAGCAATTAATTTATCCTGGCGCGCAACAACGAAGAGTACTCAAAATACATGATGGAGTATAAGCCGCCTGTACGCCCTCACCACCTTTGGAATATCACTTAACCCTAAGCCTGGTAACTTCTCACGTTCCCCTAAACCCCCATAGGCTCTAGCAACTAACAAGTACTACGAGCACTGATCCATTAGGGAGTTAGAGGTCAAGTCCACTCAAAGTCCAGGGAATTAATCCTGCTGGCAGCACAGCGAGTGATCTGTGCATTAAACCTGGTGAGCAGGTTCGTTTTGGAGCGTCCTCAGTTTAGATGCAGATACCTCTAAGCAGAGCGGGGTTGGCAGTCAGCACTAACGTACTTCGGCACTACCCATGAGTGGCGCAATCCGTGTCAGAAGGAACTAATAAAAGCTACACTTATCTATGTAACACTATCACCGCCAGCGGACGAAGGCCAAAGAGACCCGATCGACAGATTATCTGCGTGTCAGGCCCTCTTGTAACACCAGCCCTATGAGGAGATTCGGCTACGAGAAGTGTACAGGTCCTTTCAGAATGAGGGCCGTCTCGGCCTCGAATGCGAGGTTTTTGAAAGGCCCCTTAGGAGTCCTGAGGCTTTCCTTTTACTTGCTCTCTAAGAGTTAGTTCCATAAATCAACAATCGATAGCAGTGCCTTTAAGACCTACCGTATGACCCGTTTTATATCTGGTAAATTCTTTAAGATTATATATATATATATATATATATTACTCAAGGTCCGTAGGTCCGGTGGCAGTATAAGGCCCTCAGTGCAACGCTGAGCTTAGTAAACACGCGGATCTCGGCACAGTGTAAGAAATTAGCCCCATTGTTAGATGCAGCTGGCCGGAGTCAGCTGGTTACGACACTTGCGGCTGGTTACGATGCTTGCGGCTGTTTAAGCAGGCCATCAAGCGTGGAGCCCAAGGGTTTGGCACGCGACAAATAGGGCTAGTTTACTGCCGGCAGTTACGGCCCCGTTTTGCCGGCAGTCACAGCCTCAACGCATTACGCGGAACACCTATGGGTACCCAAGCAACGTGTAGTTATTATAAATACCATGCAAGGTACTTTTGCGAAGCTTCCTCTAGAGGAAAGCCAATAGCAACCTGACTTAGCTTATCCCGGGCTACAAACTAAATGTGTAATATAGCGTTGGAAGACGTCATAATGGCATCAATAGCCCATCCTTGTTAATATAGAGCCAATGAAAGCCTCTCTTCTAGGCAGCCTTCTCCATTTAGAACTGGCTAGTGAGACGTGCAGCTATCGGCGTTGCCTCACGAAGCGAAAGATGCTTCGGTAACAACAGAGGCGCGTAGGATGGTATGGTGCAATCTGAGGCCACGTTCCTACTCGCCCCTTATTGGTTTTTTTTCCAGTTGAATAGCAGTATGACTCTCCTCCCCTGTGTCCGCGCCCTCATCAATCTTGACGACTGAGTCCCCGAAAGCCTCGCCTACAAGCTCGAGGGCAGTGTTTTTCGTTTCAGGATAAAGGAAGAACACGATCACAATGTATATACAATCCATGATCAAGAAAATCAGAAAGTACCGCCAAGAAATCTCCTCTATTGCCGTTGGGGTGACCTGCGCAAGCAGGACTGCCAGGGCGCTGAAGATGAAGTATCCACACGCTAGCCCAGCCGCGCGGATCTCTGTAGGCATGATCTCGGCAGCAAACTACCGAGGCCTTGAGTGAGTAATTCGTACATGTCGGGATCATGAGCCCAAGCTTCGGCTTACCGTTGGACCAAAGGCGTTCATGACGCCCGAGAAGGTAAAGTCGACAAGATACATCCCGACGAGGATACCCTTCGCCAGTCCTAGATCTTGATTACCGCTGTTTTCAAATGCAATCCAAAAACCGACTATTATCGCCATTGATGGTATCATCCCCGCATAGCAGGCCAGCTAGATCATCGTGTCAGTCGGGAAGGCTCTTTATAGTGATGCAGGGGCGGATTACAAGAGCTTTTCTTCGACCGATTTTATCCAGCCAAAAAGCACAAGCCACAACACCAGCTGTGGTAACGACACCCCAAACGGTAGTGAGAACTAGAGATTGGAACGCGTCAGACCCGAGCATTTGATAAATGATGACCTGGTATCCGGCCAGCGGGATGATGCCCGTAAATCTGTCATTGGTAAGCAGTTTACCTGGTACAAATTTCGAGGTTCGGACAGACTGTTGAAAAAAAAAGAAGGCGCATATCAAGGCGAAGCGCCTCAAGTAGGACTTCTTTTGGAGAATCTTGTGCCAACTGCTTGTATGTTTCTTCTCTTCCTCGATCTGAGCTTGGATCTGGGTGAATTCCCTATAGTAGGAGGTCTCGCTGTACTCAGCAACGGGATCCCCTCCGTGGAGACGCCGCAGGGTATCAAGAGCATCAGTGCCCCTCCCCTTCAAGCAGAGCCATCGTGGCGACTCTGGCATCCAGAAGGAGAAGAATGACAACACAGCTATGGGTACATATTGCAGGCCAAAGAGTAGGCGCCATGAAGCATCGCCCTTCACAAAGGACAGGCCGAGACTAATACATTGCGTGAACAAGAAGGAGACCGCAATGTTGAGACTGCGGCATCAATGGAGTCAGAAGATCAAATCCACACTGTGCTGGACACCAAGGACTTACGCGTAGAAGGCACCGACGCGTCCGCGCACGTGAGCGGGGGAGAGCTCGGAGGCATACACGGGGCAGACGGCAAATACGATTCCGCACGAAGTACCCCCGAGCACGCGTCCGACGATGAACATGGGGTAGTTGTGGGCAGCCGTCTGCAATGTCACCCCTATCAAGGAAATGGCGCAAGCAATACGAATTGTTCGCAATCCTCAAATGAAAAATCAGTTCTTGCTTGGCTCGCGTGGGATGCAACAAGGTCGCGGTGGGGGTCGGGGTTCGGGAAAAGGTGGGAGGGGTCCGGGGGAGAGGAGGTAAGGGCAAAAGGAGGTCAGCAAGAGAGGGGTGTGGGAGGTAGAGCAGCTTGAGAAAGAGAGGGCTGGGGGAGTGGAGGGCTTACGGCCGACTTTGTTTGGGATATAGACATTGAGGAGGGCTCCAACAGCACTTGCAGCCTGATATGCTGAGTTGAAGCCTCCGATCGTGACGCTTGTCAGCCCGAAAAACGAGATAAAGCTGTCGTATGCAAGTACCGAGGCTGTGATACCTGGGCACGATATGTTAGTCTCGGCATCAGCTCCTTCTTGGTTCTGCATGAACAACATACTCGTGTCATAGCCATAGAAGGTAGCACCGAAGCATGCATATAGAATGCACATCAATTGAAAGCGGTTCATGTTGAAGGCTGACACACCGCTTCAAACTGCCTTGAGGGTGTGAAGTGCGCGAATCATTGCCGGATAACCTATCATGAATCTTATACTCGGGGCTTGGACGGTGCGCTGTGCATTATATTTAACATGGTCAATGCTCGAGGAATATGAATGATCATATTCCGCATAGTGCTTATTGGTATTCCATGCTTCGCAGCTGCTGACGGTCGTCATCTCATCCTTGTCGCCTCTTAAACTGGCGGCAGAGGCTTATCAGATTGTTGCGAGGTAAGCACTTGGCAAGTCTATCTTCACCCTTGCCATAGAGTACACCACCCGCTCAGCATATCAAAAACCCCCAAAGAGCCACGTGACCTTGTATAAGATGCAGACGTTAATTAGGTGCGTTGCATTGACAAGCGACCAACATGCGTGCGAAAGGGCGAACACAAATCTCGACATGTCGGGACAAAGATCCTGCTCTACTACCATATTCGGAAGGGTAGAATCCTATTTCCATCTTGAAGAGACATCCACCAGAAAAGCAAGAAATATCTATTGTTTGAATACTTCGATCCTCCAATGTGAACTGGCGTTACGTCCGCGACAAGTATCCTGCTTTGAGTTCCAAAAAGTGCTCCTCCCAACTTTGCACACCCTTCTCCGCCCATAATCCTGCGAGTCGCTTCTTGGTAAGCCCGTTCTCATCAAAGGACTGCCTGCTTTTATACACTGCTATAATCCAGGCTGCATTCTCCGCTTTCCCAGGCAGATACATTAACACATCGTCTCCTGGTCTGCTTTCATCGCCGAAATCTCTCAACCCGGTTTCAATTTCTGGGAAGTGTGAGGGCTCATATTCAATCCGGGTGATGACTACAAACGGATCGTGTATCTCCCTCGCCGTAGATTGTACGAAAGCAAATTCCCTCAGTTGTAGCGGGACTGGGACAGGAAGCGGGTGGTCGCCGTTGGGCTTGCTATTTTGTAGCCAGCACAGCATATCATTCACTGGTTTGGATGTTCTATGGACTGCGAGTGACGATTCAGAGTCGAAGCTGTTCATTCAATTTGTCAGAATCTATTTAGCTCGGTTCGGCACAAACAAGTGAATGAAGAATACTGTTCTAATGCCCATATCTGATCCACCGCGAGGGTGCCGCGAGATTGGAACGCGCAGAAGCTTTTGGTCCCCGGCTCGTTGGCAAGACTGAACGTGCTGATTTTATCAAAGTCATGGAAGTACTGGAGATAAAATCGCCATTAGAACCACCTTCGCCATGGGTTCTCAAAGTGACTTGTACTAGCTTACCTTTTCTGTGGCTACATGATCGACCAGGTGAATATGTGGTATGATAATCAATACCTTTTTCCTTAGATATTCAGAAGAACCGAGAATATCTGCAACATGAGAGAGGGCAGAGGTCACGTCTGTTTGAGACATTTCGAGAGATTCTCAGAGTCCGGGTGCCTGGCTGCGATACCAAGCACCACCCACGAGAAAGGCCATAACTTAAAAGGCTTCAAGAATTTAATTCCTACAGCTATGAGGAACCCATTGCAAAAATGTCGAAGATGGACGAGCACGGGTCCGGTAAGCACTAACTGTTTCGTATTCTGGCCGGTGTTGTGAGATTATCTGGCTTCTGGGGTTGATAGGAGGCTGCTTATTTCTTGCCCTCACCTGTCATTATCAAAATCTATAAGCACTAAAATGTCATGATTGGGTGTCAACGACGCGTGCCGAAGCTGCAGGTTTCTAATCGCGGCATGGGCTCTTACGTCAAACAATATGAGCCTCGCACGCCAGGCCGAACCATATTCGCCATTTCCATATATTCTCCCGATGGTATAGACCAGCTTTAGCTATGGCTTGCATGTAGTCGATTTTTCTCCTTGGTTCCTAGCTACTGCTACAAAATACTGTAGAGTCTTCAGCTTATCCCCTTTTGCTATCGGCTTTCTCCTCATTTGCACATCCGAGCCACCTAGCTCCTATCTCTTAGAGAGATGAAGCCTACCACGCAAACCATTCTCTATTTTGGAGACCAGACGGACAATTGGATTAACGGCATCGATCAGCTTTACCGACAAGCGGCAGCCACACCATGGATCCGGTCTTTCCTAGAGGACATCGTCCGTGTCTTCAAGGAGAGCTCGGAGGGTATGGATTCCGTCTTACAAGATAGTGTCGGGGACTACTCCACTCTCTTAGAGCTCGCTGATAGGTATCGTTACAAAACTGACGAGGTGGGTATGGCGCATGCGATCCTGCTGCATGCTGTGAGAGCGGGGATGCTACTACAGTACGTAAAGACCAGGCCCAAAAGCGTAGCTTTGCTGATTGAATAAAGATGGGTGAAGCAAGATCCACAGCTCGTGAGTCCATCCGGCCCAGCGCCTGAACGGCTGGGCATCTCAGGAGGGCTTCTGAACCTCTGCGCACTGGCTATCTCGACAGACTTTGAATCTCTGTATGAGTCTGTTTTGGAAGTGGCTGGTCAGTTTGTTCGACTATGCCGGCTCACTTCAGTACTATCCAGAGCCATGGAGGACCGTCGTGGTGTCTGGGGATGGGCTGTTCTGGGAATTGCGCCGGAAAATCTTCGTGTAGTTCTCGACCAGTACCAACATGGCATTGTAAGTGAGCCTCGATGTGCCATTCTAGTTATGTGGCTAACTAGTCATTAGGGAGTCCCCCAAATCAAGAGGGTAAAAGTGGGAGTTACAGGCGACGGCTGGAGTACAATTATCGGCCCGCCGACTATTTTGGAACAAATCGTCACCCAATGCCCTGCATTGAGGAATCTGCCAAAGAATGCGTTGGATATACATGCTCTCCAGCACACCGTTGCGGTCTCTGAGGCGGATATGGACTTCATTATTGGGAATTCGGTCTTGCTCAACAAGCCCATCCTTCCAGCCTTCCAGGTGTGGGGCATGGACGACCCTGGCGCATCTTACTCCAGCTGGGGAAAGCTCCTCAAAGCAGTCATTTTCCAAGTTCTGTCGTTGCCATTGGACATTCCAGCGGTAATTGAGCAGCTGAGTTCGAAACTTAACTCTCATCGGATCGATATTCGAGCTATTGGCCCTAGCAGCCATACCCCCTACATCGTTAGCACCTTACAGGACACCGGAAGGGCTGTCTCTTTGCACACAGACAAGACATTGGAACGGCCACATGCATCCAGCTCAGGCAAGATTGCCATCGTAGGTATGGCGGGACGAGGCCCAGGTTGCGACAATCTCAAGGAATTCTGGGACGTCATCATGTCCAAAAGAGATCTTTGTGAGGAGGTTCCCCCAGATCGCTTTGACATTGAAGAATTCTATCACCACCAACACACAGAAAAGTGTACGTCAACCTCCCGATTTGGCTGTTTCATGAACAAGCCAGGCAGCTTCGATGCTCGCTTCTTTCATGTATCGCCAAGAGAGGCGCTGCTGATGGACCCTGGCCATCGGCAATTTCTAATGAGTACCTATGAGGCTCTCGAAATGGCGGGGTACTCGGACGGAAAAACAAGAACGACGAGTCCAGATAAGGTCGGGGTCTTCTACGGACAATCTAATGATGACTGGCATATGGTCAGCCACTATACACTCGGTTGCGATGCGTATACACTGCAGGGAGCGCAGCGTGCCTTCGGTCAGTCCCTGCGATCCTCTTCCTCACGTTGCTCCAGACATGCTTGTACTGACCTCCGTCAATATGGATACAGGAGCTGGGCGAGCCGCTTTTCATTTTAAATGGGAAGGCCCAACCTACTCGCTAGACTCTGCGTGTGCTTCCACCGCGTCAGCCACGCATATCGCCTGCATGAGTCTACTCTCCAAGGATGTCGACATGGCAGTTGTGGGGGCGGCCAACATCTTGGGATATCCGCATTCATGGACTAGTCTTAGCAAGTCCGGTGTCTTGTCGGACACAGGGAATTGCAAGACTTATCGGGACGATGCAGACGGCTACTGTCGAGCTGACTTTGTCGGAACCGTGGTTCTCAAACGTCTCGAAGATGCCGAGGCTGCGAATGATAATATCTTGGCAGTGGTTACCGGCTCCGGAAGGAACCACTCGGGCAATTCGAGTTCTATCACGACGTCTGATGCTGGTGCTCAAGAGAGACTGTTCCGAAAAGTCATGCGGGGCGCCCAAGTCTCCCCCGATGACATCTCGTATGTCGAAACGCATGGAACTGGCACCCAGGTCGGAGATCCGGCAGAGATGGACGCAATAACCAGTATATTCAAGAATCGCACGGGCCGCCGCCCTGTAGCTATCGGAGGGGTCAAGGCGAACATAGGCCACAGCGAAGCAGTGAGTTGCTCTGGACACAGCTCGAGATCTTGGCGATATCTGACATCCGTATTCATAGGCTGCGGGCATGGCCTCCTTGCTGAAGTGTGTGATGATGTTCCAGGTACGGCGGACTCTTAAGGGTGTCTACGTAACCGCACCAATTCTGACCTCTTTCCTAGAATAATATCCTGCCCCCACAGGCCGGAATGCCACATGCTCTCAATTCAAAATACCCGTCCCTCCCGAAGCTGAATATCGAGATTCCTTCCGAGCCAAAGGAGTTCAAAGCAATAGACCAGCGGCCACGACGTGTTCTGCTCAATAATTTTGATGCAGCGGTACGTTACTTGCAAATGAAATCGGCTTGACCTTACTGACGACATGGAAAACTAGGGCGGCAATGCCTGCATTCTTCTTGAAGACTATGCTGCCACCACCGAAAAGGATGCTGACCCTCGAAGTTGTCATGTCATCACAACTTCTGCCAAAACAAAAACCTCATACCATGCCAACAAGCTCAATCTTCTCCGATGGCTGCGGGAAAATCAAGACGTGAAGATCCAGGATGTTGCCTACACGACCACTGCCAGGAAGATGCACCACCCCATTAGATTCGCTTGCACCGCATCCACGACACAGGAGTTGATTAAAAAGCTCGAGCAAGATACAGCTGAAGCGAAACCGATGCGTGGCTCGCCTCTTGTCTTCGTCTTCAGCGGGCAGGGTTCCCACTATGCCGGCATGGGCAGCGTTCTTTACGCTACATTCCCTGTATTCCGCGAGACGGTCGATCTCTGTGCGAATATCTGCGCGAAGCACGGCTTCCCTCCCTTTCTAGATATCATCAAGGATAACGATGTAGATATGTCGACCAAGGACACGATGTGCACCCAACTGGCTGTGCTCACGCTGGAGCTGGGCATTGCTGCTTTCTGGAGGTCTTGCGGGCTTCAGCCGTCCGTCGTTGTTGGCCATTCGCTCGGCGAATATGCTGCGCTGCAAGTTGCTGGAGTCCTCTCCACGGCTGATGTGCTCTATCTCGTTGGTAGCAGGGCTCGCCTGCTCCTTGAACGTTGCGACGCTGGTGCTTTCTCCATGGTATCCATCCCGACCTCTACAGCGGCTGCTCAAAAGATTCTCGACCAACGATCACAATCTACCTGTGCGATAGCTTGCTCGAATAGCCCGAGCGCCACTGTTGTTAGCGGGACCTCCGATGATGTGGAAGAGTTTCGGGCAGCTTTGGACACGACCACAACAAGGCTTTCGATTCCCTATGGCTTCCACTCTTTTCAGATGGAATCGATACTGGATGACTATATTGCTCTTGCCGGAGGTGTTACGTACTCCGCACCCAAGATCCCTGTTGCATCCACGCTCCTCGCATCCGTCGTCAAAACAGCAGGTGTCTTTGATGCACTCTATCTCGGCCAGCAAACTCGGCTGGCGGTGGACTTTGTCGGCGCTCTCAATGCGATCAGCAAGGAGTTTGCCGACCCAGTCTGGATTGAGATTGGCCCTAGCCGAGTCTGTAGCTCATTTGTTCAGGCGACCCTGTCTCCGCCCTCAGCCAAAGTTCTTCCCACCTTGAAGCCGAGTACTAATTGTTTGGTATCCGTTTCCGGTTGCCTT
This sequence comes from Thozetella sp. PMI_491, assembly GCA_021432635.1. Lineage (NCBI taxonomy): Eukaryota > Fungi > Ascomycota > Sordariomycetes > Chaetosphaeriales > Chaetosphaeriaceae > Thozetella > Thozetella sp. PMI_491. Next base: position 105,658 of record MU270032.1, read on the forward strand.
GCAGGCGCCTACAACGACGGTATTGATGTTGACTGGGTCGCATTCCATGCCCCTTTCACGAAAGGCTTGACGTTATTGACGCTGCCGACGTACTCCTGGGATTCTAAGGACTTCTGGATCACCTACACCGAGAAGAATCAGAAGAGCCAGAGTCTGGCTCCTACTACTACTACTCAAGTCAAACTATCGACATGCGCGCAGTATGTGGTGGAGGAATTAACAACGCCCACACTTCGGGTGGCATTGCGTGCGCAGGTGGCCGATCCGGATTTCATGGCTCTCATCGATGGGCATCGGATTCGGGGCGTTCCCATTTGCCCAGGGAGTGTCTTCTGCGAAGCTGCTGTGTCATCTGCAATATACGCACTGCGTTACGGAGGACGCAAAGATATCAAACCGACAAACCTGATGATCAAAGATCTGACGCTCAAACGCCCGCTGACGAAGGATCTGGCTAGTCCTGAAGGGGGCCTTCTCACGACAGTGGTAGCCGAGAAGCCATCTAACAAGAGCCTCCAAGTGTTGTGGAAAGCAGCCTCGGATAAGTTCACATATGAGCTGGGTAGCTGCGTCATAGCGGTCTCCGACGCGGACGTAAGTCAAGCTGAACGGAAACGGACTTCTTACTTCGCCAGAAGCAGGATGAACGACCTGATCAAGAGTGTGCGGGAAGGGAGCGGACATAGATTTCTACCAAGTATTTTCTATGCCCTGTTCTGTTCCACGGTCGAGTACGATGAAGTTTTCAAATGCACCAGAGAAGCTTTCATATCTAGCAATTTTGAGGAAGCTGCCGCCGAAGTTGTTCTCCAAAGGGACCCCTACGGAACACAGTTCACGGCATCCCCTTATTGGGGCGAGAGCCTGATTCATCTGGCGGGCTTTTTGGTCAATGTGAATCCCGATCGCGGGAGCCCGAAGACAACGTTTATGATGGACAGTTTCGAGAGTTTCGAGCAATTCATCGATCTCGAGCCTGAACAATCATACTTCACCTACGCCCGCGTGTCGCAAAGAGACCAGTCCACGACAAGTTGCGACGTATACGTATTCGATTCCCAGAATCTGGCTATGCAATGCATTGGTCTTCGTTTTCATGAAGTTGGCAACGACGTTCTGGACAGACTTTTGGGGAAGCCAACTCCCGGCCCCCTTTTCCAAGAAAGGGTGCATAAAACGCCGAAAGACAGCATCCCGAGTCCCTCGGAAGCCAAGACACACCTGCCACCACCCGTGGTGGAGCATGATAGTCCTCAGGAGGAAGATGAACTCGGTTCTGATGAGGTCTTTCAGGTTATTCTCGCGAGCATCTCCAAGGCGACTGGTGTAGATGTTTCAGATATGATGGACAATACAGTGCTGAACGAACTAGGTGAGTTTACCATCTATCAGAAGTAGGGGGAAACGTTCTGAAGCAGCTATCTGACTACTTGCACGCGGATAGGCGTTGACTCGATTATGGGCATCGAGATTGCTGCAATGGCTAAGAATGGGACTGGCCTTGACATATTGCCCTCCTTCGTGACAATGTACCCTACCGTCGGCGATCTGCGCACTGCTTTTGGAGGAGCCCAAGCATCCCCATCAACGCCCGAAAGCAGTGGCTGCGAATCGGCGCCTTCCGTGAGTGCCTCGGAATCCAATGAGGACTCGGCTGAGGAATCCGCCAACACAACGTCGAGCGTCGGCAAATCGGTCTTCGGGTCAGAGAAGGAAACGAGCAAGGCACTGGCTCCGGCCGAGGACAATTCGGCAACGATCACCACCATCACTCCCAGCGCTAGAATCACGCTAATCCATGGCCGTCGTTCATCGAGTGACGGGCGTGCGTTTTACCTCATTGCCGATGGTACTGGAAGTATTGCCACTTATATACATCTACCTCCCTTCAAGTCGAAGACGCCCATCTATGGGGTTGATTCACCCTACCTCCGCTGTCCAGACCAAATGGCACCCGAAGAAGGCATTGTGCGCGCTGCTAGGTATGTTGTCGAGGCGTTGGTCAAATTCCAACCCGAGGGCAATTTTGCCATTGGGGGGTTCTCCGGCGGTGCTATGATCGCATACGAGGTCAGCCGCCAGCTAGCCGCAGCCGGGCGAGGCGTGGACAGCCTCCTCCTCATAGATATGTGCTGCCCCCGCAAGGCTGGGATCCGAGACGAGGAGGAAGTTGGCTGGAGGGTCTACGAAAGTATTGCCACTCAGGGCGGTTCTTGGAACGCATCGGAATCCACCCAGAAGCACCTGCGCGCCGTCTTTGCCAGCGTGTCTGCGTACCGCCCACCCACGACAAACAAAGTACGACCCAAACGGACCGCCATTATCTGGGCGAAGAAGGGACTGATAGATCGGTGCTCTGGCGACCACAACCTCATGCGGCTACTTGCTGATGCGGGCATTCCTACGGAGCCATTTCCGAAGTTCATGGAAGATGCTAGGATGGGCGCTATTGCATGGGGTCTGCCCCACAAGACGCCTGCCGACCTGGGACCCAATGGATGGGACAAGTTTGTTGGGGAGGCTCTTTGTCTATCAGTTGACGCAGACCATCTAGAGATGCCAATGCCGGGGCATGTGCATCTGCTGCATGGCGTGATGGAAGAGGCCTTCTCATACCTGAGTGGCTAACGCTACAAAGGACCGGAAAGCTCGGATTGTGGATATAAATTGGCAAGTTGATCTTAGGTTGGAATTTCTATTCGCTTGAACAGGTCGAATTTATTTCCTCCTTTTGCTCAGTAGGCAGTTTAGGTTTGGCAAGTTGTAGTTAGGGCACCCCATATTCATTTTGTGATTCCCTCGTAGTCCTGATTAAGTATTGTCGTGTAAGTGGTCCGCTACGTGTGGTGTAATACGATTAGGTGAGCTGCCCGGGGGACTCCTAGCTATATCCATGACGTCAAGCAGGCCCTATCCGATTAGCAGCATGTTTTAGACTAGAGCAACGAAATTGGGCGGATGGCCATCCAACTCCTCTAGGCTCCTTCTCGTAGGACAATAATAATATACCCGGGATGCGTAGGTGAAATCGCAGCGCAACATATCGCGTCTCGGGAGGATAATGGGTGCAAAGGAACGTCTGAGCAAACATTGCTTTCTACACACCGTAACTTTACCTGGTATGCCTGGGAGTAGTTATGGTTAAAATACAATGCCGCAGCTTCTCAAGCTATCGTTTTGGCCTCTTTAGCTGCCCTAATCCAGGTGGGTCTCTCTTGCAAGCCCGTGAACCAGCGGTTCGCATTCGGGTACTTTTCAAACAGCTCGTTCCATTTTCCCATCTTCAAAGCCGCGCCATTTGGCAAGTGGAAGATATCAGCCAGGGAAATCTCGTTTCCAGCAATGTACTTATTGGAAGCGAGGATCTTGTCATAGAGCGCAAGAACGGTTTCAAGATCCGCTTCTGCCTGGGCGACTCTGGCTTCGTCTGGGGGTCCAAGCCCCATCTTCCTGTTAGTCCTCGAATTAGCCCACTGCGGAGGGAGGAGAGGTTGCTAGCCAAGCTATGTACTTTTTGATAATGAGCTCGGTGCCCAATGTCTCTGCAGCGGCGGCAAAGTAGCTCTGCTCGACAGAACAAGCTTGCTCAAAGCGACCATACGCATCGGCGTCGTCCTTTGGCATCAATTGCTTTCCTGAAGAATACTTCCTGGTCCAGAATATTAGAAAGAAAAGGCGCATTACCACTGCCGCCTTAGGCCTTCTCGCGAGATACTTGCCTGTCGAGATATTTGCAGATCGCCCTGCTCTCAAATATGAGGAACCCATCGTCATCCATCATTGGAACTTTCCCGAAAGGCTGTAGCTTCTTGTAGCTGTCGGTTTTCTGGTCTCCATTTGCTATGTCAATAAAGACAAGCTCATAAGGCAATTCCTTCTCGAGAATGACAGTCAACACGCGAGCCGTCGACATGGCGGAGCCATAGAGTTTGAGAACCATGGTGGCGGCAATCGCAATTCGTGTCCAGGGTATCGGCAGATGAGGAGTTTGACAAAGTGAGATGGCGCTGCAAGGTGATGCTTATGTAGGTACCTTCCCTTACCTACCTTTGGTACATATATTAATATAGGTAACTTGTAAGTCCCGCCCCTCCCTTCTCTGGGTCACGTGGAAAGCGTCGGCGGACGTAGTCGCCGGAGTAAGCGCTAGCGCTAGATGCCGTATTCTGCATTTACGGTGATAAAGTTAATAACGGCGCATATCTCTCAGCCGCAAGCCATCTCAGGTTGGCGGGCGTATGGCTCCGTTTTATTGTAATCAATTGCCGTTACGCAGCCGTTAAAAACGGTTCTTCCACGGTATCACGGACTTCCTAGTGCTTATTTTCACTGCCCAATCGGCATTCCACGTCCACTCCCGAGACTCGGCGCCAAAGTCCACCTAACGGCATAGCATGAGCGTCGGATCTCACGATTGCTAACTCTTGCGAGAAACAAAGCGTGACAATCGCGAAGCTGATTGACGCACACCAGTACAGCCCCAAGGTCGACCCGGTCCCAGGGACGCCGAACCAGCCGTGAGGCGAGCGAGAGTAACTCATCCCTAACCCCTGTGGTAAGCAATGCCCAGATATCTGAGAGTCGCTCTTTTTTCTGTCTCCGGAGAGGCTGCCATGGGTTTGCGTTGGCTTACCCTGCCTTTACTCTGCTATGCCCCCAGAATAGGACTCCTTCGGCACTGTGCTACGGGAACCAACCACTTGCAGAATACCTGCTGATTTCGACGCACCGCTAATCACCAGCCAAAGCGCACATTGCCCATCATGGCGGATCGATTTGGCCCCCGTTCAATGAAGCGCAAGAACGCAAAAGGCCTCATGCTCGCTTCCCGCCCGCCCGATGATCCAAAGAGCGAGTCTGACGCTGCAGTGTCTAAAGAAGAAGACAGCAAGCTGGACATTGGCGTCAAGCCGGTTCTAGATCTGAAACCGGAAGATCTCCAGGTAATAAAGGAGCTCGGTTCTGGCAATGGCGGAACCGTGAGTCTGGTCAAGTACCTGCCGACAGGAGCCATCATGGCCCGAAAGGTGCGGCTGGCTAAACGCCGCCTCCCCGCCCCCCCCTTTTCTCGATGTTGCCGAGGACTGACTCGTCTCCTCCCAGGCCATCCATGTCGACGCGACGAAGGAGATGCGAAAACGCATCGTGCGAGAGCTCCAAAACATGCAAGAATGCCACTCCGATTATATTGTAGCGTTCTACGGCGCGTTCCTCAACCAGAGCAATCAGGTCATGATGTGCATGGAGTATATGGATGTAGCGTGGGGTAACACGTTGGGCCTGCATGTCCAGTACCAGTCTAACAGGTTGAATACAGGTCCCTCGATCGCATATCCCTCGTGTTCGGTCCCATCCGCGTGGATATCCTAGGCAAGATTGCTGAAGCAACATTGGGCGGATTGACATACCTTTACTCGAAGCACCGCATCATGCACCGTGACATCAAGCCCGCCAATATCCTTGTGAATTCCAAAGGAAATATCAAGCTTGGAGACTTTGGCGTGTCCAGCAGCGAGCTGATCAATTCCGTTGCTGATACCTTTGTTGGCACCTCAACCTACATGGCACCCGAGCGAATCCAGGGCGAAAAGTATACTATTAAGTCAGATGTGTGGAGCTTTGGCCTCACCATAATGGAACTGGCTACCGGGGCATCACCTTTCGAGTTTCTTTCTGAGAGAGACGGGGCACCTTCCGGTATTTTGGATCTTCTTCAACAGATCGTCCATGAACCACCGCCGAAGCTGCCCGAGAGCGACGCATTCCCGTCAATCTTGGACGACATGGTGAAAAAATGCCTTTCCAAGAAACTTGAAGATAGGCCTACGCCTCAAGAGCTCTGGGTAAGATTCTTAAACCTGCTCGTTGCCTATATTCGAGCCGGTCTGCTCACTCTGATGTAGGACCGAGATCCATTCATTCAGGCTGCGAAGCGGACACCTGTCGACCTTAGAGCTTGGGCCGTCGGGATGTTGGAGCATGAGGACTTTAAGTCCGATTCGAAGCCGCATTCAAAGCTTTCTATCTGAGAATCGCAGTGTACTTGTTACTGGGTGACCAACTAGGGCCGCGGCGATGTATTCTACCTTTGCATGACTGGCGAGCATCTAGAAGCGGGGCACATGTGGAGAAGGTCGAGCCTAGGTGCAGCATAAGCTTGCAAGCCTAAGCTGCATCACGGTTGCTAACGTATGTCATCACCAATGGTATTAGATTACTGGGTAATCTTAGGTATATCGTCAGAGGCTGGAGACTTGGAATCTACTCCGTTGGCCAATGCAGGCTGACCATAGGCCCTGAGGAAGAATTTGTGCGGTTCGATGACAAGAATAGACAGCAGAGTAGACAGGGGTGAAGCGTCCGCCAATCATCTCTAAGAGCACGCGTTATCTCCCCAGGAGACGGCCAATCCCTGCGTGAAAGGTATCACTAAACTTTTGTGCGCGATGTCCGTGATGAGAATAATCGATGTCTTGGGTGCCTTACCATGATATGGTCTTGGTGAAGTCATGTCAGCAAAGCCTATGAGCATAAGCACCAATGGGTGAATCTGGCAGTGCACACAGATGTTTGGTATAAGCACTAAGGCTCTATAGGATATATTATGAAGCATCTAACTACGGAGCAAAGTATATATACAGAATGATATAAACAGAATGGAAGAAAGACAGGGGATCAGGCGACAAGAGTTCATCATCCAGCCGCTGTCTCACTGCTGATGAACATTGGTATTAGCCATTCATCTCTCTACTGTTCTTTCACTGTTTCTGCAATTTTACGTCAATATTAGCTATTCCTTCCACTTTGAAACTGTAGAGATTACAACCATACCTCAGCTATCCAGGTATCCAGGCATAATGGCTGCGAGCAGCAATCCTTACCAGGGTCCTGTTGCCATCATTGGCCTTGCATGTCGGTTTCCTGGCGAGGCGACATCACCATCCAAGTTCTGGGAACTTCTCAAAAACGGCCGGGGTGAGTACCAATCCCTTGAATATCGACCTTTCTCCGCTAATCGTTACAAAGATGCTCACTCCCCGTCAACGGATCGGTACAATGCAGACGCATTCTACCACCCGAAGGCAAGCAGCCGGCAGAATGTGCTTGCTACCAAGGGCGGCCATTTCCTTAAGCAGAACCCATATGCGTTCGACGCTGCTTTCTTCAATGTCACTGCGGCGGAAGCCGCCGCGTTTGATCCTAAGCAGCGCATCGCAATGGAGGTCGTCTATGAGGCGCTCGAGAGTGCCGGCCAAACCCTCCAGAGCGTTGCAGGAACTCAAACTGCATGCTATATTGGCTCTTCCATGAGCGACTATCGAGATGCTGTGGTACGGGACTTTGGGCACAGCCCCAAATATCATATTCTTGGGACCTGCGAGGAGATGATCTCCAACCGCGTCTCCCACTTCCTCGACATTCACGGCCCCAGTGCTACAATCCATACGGCCTGCTCGTCAAGTCTCGTGGCAACTCATCTAGGCTGCCAGAGCTTGAAATCTGGAGAGTCGGGAATGGCCATCGTTGGCGGAGTGGGCATGATCATCACTCCTGATGGAAACATGCAGCTCAACAACTTGGGCTTCCTGAATCCAGCGGGTCACTCTAGATCGTTCGATGAGAACGCAGGTGGCTATGGCCGTGGCGAGGGCTGCGGTATTCTCATCTTGAAGCCGCTTGACAGCGCGCTCAAGGATGGCGACCCTATCCGAGCCGTGATCCGCGCCACCGGCGTGAACTCAGATGGTTGGACCCAAGGGGTGACCATGCCGTCGGGTGAAGCGCAGGCCGCTCTGATCAAGTATGTTTACGAGTCCAACGGCCTGGACTACAATGCTACTCAATACGTCGAGGCGCACGTAAGTTGATCCGAGGGCTTCACGGTTTGAACTGAGCTGAAAAAAGATCCAGGGTACCGGTACCAAAGTCGGTGACCCGGCCGAGGTAGGAGCACTTCATCGCACTATTGGCCAGGGAGCAACAAAGACGCGCAAGCTTTGGATCGGCAGTGTCAAGCCAAATGTACGTACACTGCAGCTGATCACACACCCGAAATTCACTGTGTGGACGAGACGATTCCATCGCTCGGACCAACGCCACCTGCCACATCTCACCTAACTGACTGTTAATAGATCGGCCATCTGGAAGCCGCTGCCGGTGTGGCCGGCATCATCAAGGGGGTTCTGGCCATGGAGCATGGATTCATCCCGCCAAACATCCACTATTCGAAGCCGAATCCGGCCATTCCCTTGGAGGAGTGGAATATGGCAGTTCCTACAGCACTGACTCCATGGCCAGTTTCGCAAATGGGGCCGCGACGCATGAGCGTGAGTGGTTTTGGCATGGGAGGCACAAACGGACACGTCGTACTGGAGTCGTTCAACCACGGAAATAGGAAGTTTGCAGCCAATGGGCTTTCCAACGGGCTTTCAAACGGGCTTTCCAACGGTGCTCTTCGCAACGGTACCATCACCAACGGCGCTGCCCATTCAAGCGGTTACAGCCATGGAAAGAGGCTATTTGTCTTCAGCAGCCAAGATCAAGCTGGTTTTCAACGATTGGGTAGCGCACTTGTGGAGCACCTGGACACTTTGGGACCTAGCGCTTCCACGCCGGAGTATCTGTCCAACCTCGCGCACACTCTCGCGGTCGCACGATCTGGCCTGGCTTGGATGGACAGCCTCGTGGCAGAGTCGGTGGCAGACCTGCGGGAAAAGCTATCTACCCAACTGGGTAAGACTGCTACACGGGCGGCAACAAGCCAACCACGCATCGGGTAAGTCCTAAGCACCGCTTGACATACTTCCTTTTTGGTGTTCTAACTTTCTACCACTTCTAGCCTTGTATTTACCGGTCAGGGAGCCCAGTGGGCTCAGATGGGCATCCAGCTGCTGGGACGTCCGATCTTCAAGAACTCAGTCGCCAAGTCTTCTGAGTTTTTGAAGAAGCTCGGCTGTGATTGGGATCCCGTGGCCGAGCTGATCAAAGGAAAAGGTGAGTCTCGACTTGCCGTGCCGGAAATCTCGCAGCCTATCTGTACAGTGCTGCAGATCGCCCTTGTCGACGAGCTACGCGCCTGGGGCGTGAAGTATTCGAAAGTAGTCGGCCATTCCAGCGGCGAAATTGCTGCTGCCTACAGCATCGGAGCTCTTTCCCATCGGGATGCCATTTCCGTTGCCTACTTCAGGGGACAAGCAGCGTCTGGGCTAAAACACCTTCAGGGAGGAATGATGGCTGTCGGTTGTTCTATGGAAGAGGCAGAGAAGCTGATCCGCGAGACAAAACTCGCTGGCGGCGTAGTAAGCGTCGCATGTGTGAACTCACCTTCCAGCGTCACTCTCTCGGGGGACGCCAATGCGCTAGAGGAGCTCCAAGCCATCTTGGAGGAGCGTTCAGTGTTTGCGAGACGGCTCAAGGTCGACGTTGCCTACCATTCTTCTCACATGAACGACGCTGTCGGAGACTATTCGTTCTCGATCGGCGACATTGAGCCAATGCAGCCGGCGGATGGGCACCCCATCATGGTTTCCAGCGTGACGGGCCATGAAGTTGACCCCGAGGGTCTAGGACCTTACTATTGGATTCGAAATCTCATATCGCCGGTGTTGTTTTCCCATGCAGTCAAAGAATTGGTGACCGCAGCTGGTGGGAATGGAGACAACGCCGTGGATATGTTGATTGAACTAGGTCCACACAGTGCACTTGGAGGGCCGATCGAGCAGATTCTATCTCACCACGATATCAAGAACGTTGGTTACAACTCAATGCTCACTCGTGGTGAGGATGGGCTAGACAATTCCTTGAAGCTTGCCACCAAATTACTGTGTCAAGGGGTGCCCATTGAGGTGCACAAGGTCAACGGCGACTTGCACTGTAGGCTACTGACGAATCTCCCTCCATATCAATGGTACGTACGATTGATTGTCCTTCATCTGCAGAACTCGTCTGCTAATCATGACGCTTCTAATTCAGGAATCACTCGAAAGTCTTCCGCGCCGATTCCCGCCTCCACAGAGAGTTTATTGAGCAGAAGTTTCCTACGAGGAGTCTCATCGGTGCGCCACTTCCGGCAATGTCTGAGGGCCAGCACCAATGGCGAGGGTTTATCCGGCTCTCCGAGGAGCCTTGGCTTCGCGGCCACACTGTCGGCAGCACCGTGTTGTTTCCTGGCGCCGGTATTGTCAGTATGGTCCTGGAAGCTACCCAGCAGCTGCAAGAGCAGGGAAAGACCGCTCGATCTTTCAGGCTGCGTGATGTTAACCTCTTCGCCGCCATGGCTCTTCCGGAAGAAGTAGCTACCGAAGTCATCATTCACTTTCGACCGCATCTCATTGCCACCACAGGCTCCACACCAGCTGCCTGGTGGGAGTGGACAGTATCCTCTTGTGTAGGAACTGACCAGCTACGCGACAACGCACGAGGCCTAGTGACGATTGATTATGAAGAAACTCAGAGCCCGGAGATGGCTTCTGAGGTTGCGATGATGAATTCCGCGCTGATTGACGACTATCATCGCATCCGGGCTGAGTGCACGGAGACCTATTCTAAGGAGCGATTCTACCAGCACATGACAAAGGCTTCGTGGAGCTATGGTACACTGTTCCAGGGCGTGGAGAACTGCCGTCCCGGCTACGGCAAAACCACATTTGACATCAGACTTGTCGATGTTGGAGAGACGTTTAGCAAGGGCCAGACTGACCGACCGTTCCTCATTAACGCGGCGTCTCTTGATGCGGTGTTCCAGAGCTGGCTGGGTGCGACATATAATGACGGTGCATTTGAGTTTGACAAACCATTTGTCCCTACTTCAATAGGCGATCTCGAAATAGCTGCCAGCATTCCCGCCTCCGCCGGATATGTGATGCCAGGTCACTGCCGAGCGGAAAGGTACGGCTTCAACGAGCTGTCTGCAGATATTTCCATCTTCGACGAAGACATGTCTACCGTCTACTTGAACGTCAAGGACTTCCGAACCTCCGAGCTAGAGATGGACTCAAGTAAGCCGGAGGGAGACAGCCTGGGAGTGGATCCAACCGACATCACCTCGGAGATCAAATGGGACTATGCAATCAATCTGTTGACACCAAAGGAGATCACTCAAGTAATAGGTGAAACATCACCTCAAGATAAGCTGACAAAGGTAATTTCTGCTTCCCTTTCCCTCCAACGCGCATACTATGAGAAAAATATGACTGGCATTGCTGACATTGAACGCAGTTGATTCGCATGGTGCTTCACCAAGATCCGGCAGCAACCGTGGTCGAGTTGACTTTGGACCCTCACAATATTCCAGACTCAGCAATGGCAAAGCTACCTAAAAGCATCATTCCTTCGGCTCGGGTGCGTTACGCTATAGTAAGCCCCAACGAGATTGCCCAGAATAACTGGCTCGGCGAGATTCTCTCCGTCGGCGAAAAGGATACCCTAGCACCTGCAGACAAAGCTCCCGCCGACGTGTTGATCATTCCGTACCTTCAGGATGAGATTGCTATGGAACGTCTAATCGGCTCCTCAATGGGGCAACTGGCAAAATCTGAAGCTACTGTTGTCGTTGTCGCTAGCGGTCAGGCAGCGGCAAGACTGACGGCCAACGGTTTCCACATTATCTCCAAATTCCAAGACAAGATCCTCGCCATATACTTTGAAAAGGGAGATAAGACCGCGAACGGGAGCGCATCAAAGCACGAAGTTGTCATTATCCATCCGCTCGTGGTGAGCTCCGCAACCAAGCAGCTTTCCTCAAACCTACAGGACTCCCTTCAGTTCCAGGGCTTTTCTGTCCTGACGAAGTCCTGGGCTGATGACCTTAAGGTCGATGATATAAATGGAAAGACCTACGTGTCTCTGCTAGAATTGGAAAAGCCAATGCTTGAGGACCTTTCCAGGAGCGACTTTGGAAAGATTCGGAAGGTTGTGCTCAATTGCGAGCGGCTTCTATGGATCACCGCCGGCAAGAGCCCTTCCTTTGGCATCGTTGATGGATTTTCAAGGTGCATCAGGAGTGAGATTGCAGGCGTCAAATTTCAACTGTTGCACCTCAGCGATACGAAGTCACTGCAATATGGGCCATCATTGGCGGCCCGTATCCTCAACTCCGACAGCAGCGACGATGAGTACCGCGAAGTTGATGGTATCCTCCAGGTAAGTCGTGTCTTCAAGAGCTTCCAACAAAACGAAGGCGTCCGCCACCATCTAGAAGACTCGACTCGCGTCTTGACCCTCGCCAACCAAGACAACGCTCTCCGACTTACCATAGGAAAGCCTGGACTTCTGGATACGCTCCGATTTGTCTCTGATCCGCGAATGACTCCGCCCTTGGGAGATGAGGAAGTGGAAATCCAGGTCAAAGCTACGGGCCTCAAGTAAGCATCTCCAATCGCGCCTACTGATCTAGCCGACGGTGTACTAATGTAGCTCTCCCATAGTTTCCGAGATGTGATGGCCTGTATGGCCCTGATTCCAGTGCAATGGCTCGGACAAGAGGCCAGTGGCATAATCATCAGAGCCGGGAGCAAGGTACAGAATTTGAAACCCGGTGATCGCGTGTGTACCATTCAGGTTGGAACACATGCCACCAGGATCCGGGCCGACTATCGTGGAGTGGCCAAGATACCGGACTCTGTGTCCTTTGAGGAGGCTGCAGCTATGCCTGTAGCACACATGACTGCATACTACGCATTTGTCTACGTTGCGAAGCTTCGCAAGGGCCAGTCCGTGTTGATTCACACCGCAGCAGGAGGGGTAGGGCAAGCGGCCATTCAGTAAGCAGGCCGCTTTTAGCTTTCTGGTCTCTAACTTTCCGACCTTTGTTGCTAACACGACAATAATCTAGGCTTGCCAAGCACCTGGGACTCGTCATCTATGCCACTGCAGGCACAGAAGACAAGCGCCGGCTCATCACCGAGCAGTATGGCATTCCCGAAGCCCATATTTTCCATTCGCGTGATGCCAGCTTTGTCAAGGTCAGTTATTTTCACTGTTTCGAAACTTCGTCTACGCCCGGAAGTCTATATACATGGCAGATTCTAATGACAGCACATGGCAGGGTATAAATCGAGTCACTAATGGTCGTGGCGTCGATTGCGTCCTGAACTCCTTGTCTGGAGAGCTACTGAGAGCCAGTTGGAGCTGCCTCGCGACTTTCGGTGCTTTCATCGAGATCGGTCTGCGTGACATCACCAACAATATGCGCCTCGACATGCGCCCCTTCGCCAAGAGCACTTCTTTTACCTTCATCAACAACCATACCCTCTTCGAGGAAGATCGTGCAAAGTTCTACGAAATATTCCACGAAACTTTCAAGTTGGTGGAGAAGGGTACTCTCCGTTCTCCGTACCCCGTGGTCGCATACCCGATTGGCCAATGCGAAGAGGCATTCCGCACCATGCAGCAGGGAAAGCACCGCGGAAAGCTGGTTTTCTCGTTCCCGGATGATGCTCAGGCGTCTGTGCTGTGCAAGGCCAAGGAGTCCTTGACCCTACACCCCGAAGCTACGTACCTTATCGTCGGTGGCTTAGGTGGGCTAGGTCGGAGCCTTGCCAAAGAGTTTGCGAGCTCCGGAGCTCGGAACATCGCTTTCCTTTCTCGGTCGGGTGATGCTAGTCCCGAGGCGAAGTCCGTTGTGAAGGAGCTAGAGGCTGAAGGAGTACATGTCAGGGCTTACCGTGCTGACGTGTCCGATCAAGAGTCCTTCCTTGCGGCCATGGGTCAGTGCTCCCGAGAGCTCCCGCCAATTAGAGGAGTGGTGCAAATGGCCATGGTCCTCCGAGATGTCGTCTTTGAGAAGATGTCGTACGAGGAGTGGACTAACCCGATCCGACCCAAAGTCCAGGGGACCTGGAACTTGCACCAATACTTTGAACATGAGCGACCTCTTGACTTTATGATCATCTGCTCCTCCAGCTCCGGGATCTACGGTTACCCAAGCCAAGCACAGTATGCCGCAGGGAACACCTACCAGGACGCTCTCGCACAGTATCGCCGCTCCCAAGGCCTCAACGCAGTCTCCGTCAATCTCGGCATCATGCGTGACGTCGGCATCCTGGCAGAGACAGGTACAAGTGGCAATATCAAACTATGGGAGGAGGTGCTGGGCATCCGTGAGCCAGCTTTCCACGCTCTGATGAAGAGTTTGATCAACCAGCAGCAACGGCCATCCCAGGCCGATTACCCCGCACAGGTTTGCACAGGGTTGGGCACCGCGGACATCATGGCGAAACACGATCTCGCGCGGCCTGACTACTTCGAGGACCCACGATTCGGGCCCCTCGCTGTCCTGAGCGGTTCCACTACGGCTGCGGTTGATGGCCAGTCGTCCGTCGCGTCGCTCGCTTCCAGGCTCGCTAAAGTTGAGTCTAGGGAGCAAGCCAACGAGATAGTCACCGAAGCTTTGGTCACGAAGACGGCAGAGATCCTCCAGATGCCTCCCTCCGAGGTAGACGCTAGCCGGCCGCTGTACCGCTATGGCGTCGACTCCCTCGTGGCATTGGAAGTGCGAAACTGGATTACCAAAGAGATGAAGGCGAATATGGCCTTGTTGGAAATTTTGGCGGCCGTGCCAATCGAAAGTTTTGCGGCCAAGATTGTCGAGAAGAGCAAGCTTGTGGAGATATCTTAAATCTAGTTCCTTTCTTCCCGATAGAAATACGCGCTATAGTACCTAGACAGCAGTTTAAAATGCATGCCATTGCCGAAATCTCCTCAAAAGTGTACCCATACTTTTACAGTGGTTGGCTCCTCGGAGAGGAGATCGTCAGTTAGCACTGGAGAGGACTATAAGTATGCAAAGGATAGCAAAAGAGCTCTCGACCGGAGGAATGGCCGCCGCCGTGGGCGTCCGTGGGTTTCCGTGGGCTTCTGTACACCGACGACATCATTTCTTTGCGCAATTTGCTTGATTCGGTGACGGTAACTCGGGTGCCGGGGTATGGTATCCGCTTTTTAAGTCAGAAGTGCTTATTTGCTTTTGTTGGCTTAGCCGAAGGCGAGGACCGATGTAAACATTATCATGCCTTACACTATAGGGCTTAGAGTCAGCGCTGGCATCCATTCCCTCCGCATCCTCGGGCCCGATTCCGCATATTTGACCGCACCTAAGAAACTGCTGGCCGCCGTTGGCGTTGTAGGGCATAAGCTATTACATGGGCAGTTTCTGAGGGGCACATAGTCATATCTCGAGAGTCCTTCTTGGAAGAGAAGCTTTGTATCTCATCATCTATCTATTGAGATAGTTAGATCTCTTCGACTCCGTTGTCTTCGTGACAGCTGTGTTCCCCTAGAACTCATAAAGCCCCGATATACCGGGCGGGGTTGATGGCAGCGTGTCTCCACACAAAGTCTGTCCATGACTGGTATTATTTGGCTGCGGGTAGCTGCGATTGATGCGACCTATAATGCCGAGGAATATCGTTCGTGGTGCCGGCTCTATGGCCGATTCCGCCTTAGACCCATTTCTGTTGCATCAGCATCGCTCTGCCACCATCGCTAGCTGGCATGTTTTGCAAGCAGCGAAGGGGCCACAGCTGTGGATATGGCCGTTTTGAACGGATCACAATGATATTGTCGACTCAAAGGCCATAGCTAGCGCGCAATTGACCGTCTACAATAGCCAGTCCGGCATGCATGCTCAGCGTAGATTAGCATATGCTTAACTAGCTAGTACGGCTTATAAGCCTAAGTCTGCATGCTTAGCATTACTTATTCGCTGTCTCTCGACTAATTTGTCCTGAAAAGACTAGGTACCTTAGTGAAATTGTCTATCTACGCTGACTAAAGTAGATAGGTAGCTAGCGGAGCCGCACTAGTCCGTATGGGAACCTGATGACATCGTTCAAGAGCAGATAAGCCTCTCTGGACAATCAAGAATCAAGCCACGATAGGGAGAGCTCATGTCACTCTAGTCAGTCACTTTCCAATCTATCGCCATTCACTCCAGAGCAGCAGCTATTTGTTAACTCTCACACCGCTCTCTCACATGCCAATCGCCACCGCACCATACGGCCAATCAGCGTCGACCAGCCAAGAACATTGTACCGTTATTGACCGTTTAAAAAGGTCAAAGCTACGACCGTGTGGACGTTTCGGCTGCTGCCAAGCCACTCAGCGGCGGTGTGTAATCGCCCACGCCCTTAAAAAAAGGTGGCGGCCCGGTTGTGCAACCCCAGGCTCGCAGTTTGAGGTTGCCTGAATTAGGTAGATCTGGTCTGGTCGGAGTGCTGCACCACCGGCTGACGTTCCAGATGCTTAGGCCGCAAATCTGTTTTCGGTTAGTGCTTACATTTCTCTAGTGCTCATTTCCCGGCATCAGCCGCATTACGCTGGATGTACGGCTGGTCCTTGGATCGACAAGAGGGTTGTATTATACGGATATGACGGCAGACATCAAAAATAGTCAAGCTCGTCCTACAAGAGAACACCGATATGATCGAGCAGATCAATGTGTGATATGTGGCTCGAGTACTAGAGTAGTACCAAGCGCGGATAAAGTTTTCCACTTGCTGCGCACACCCGTAGAGCTATCTCATCATACCAGTTGAAAAAAAAATGACGCTCTCCGGCCCATACCTCATCCATAAAGCCGAGGCCATTGTGGCAAGTGCAAAACAGCTGGGAGAGCATGATATCCAAGCCCGAATGGCATTGATGAAGCAAGTTGATTCTCTCTACCGAGATCTGGAGCCTCCTATCAATTCAGTAAGTGTCCCATAGCTACTAACCGCATGTCTCATCCAACTACGGCTAATACTCGCCAGTTCTTCTCACAATGGACATCGGTAAGAAATGCACAGGATCATGAGAAGAAAGTGCTTCAGTGCCTGGATTCTTTCAGAAGCTGAAAATAAAACTTGATAGCTTACGGTTTTTACCTGTCTCGACATCGCGGTCAAGCTGGGGATTTTCGAAAAGATGACGGCCCGTGAGAGCATCAGTTCTCAGGAGCTTGCCACACTTGTGGGAGTAGACCCAGACGTGATAGGTCAGGCCGTGTCGAATATCCCTCTACAGAATTTTTGATTGATGATAGCATGCAGCTCGAGTGATGAGAATTCTAGTAGCCACCGGCACTGTCGCTTCGCCAAGCGAAGGCACCTACTCACACACTCCCAAATCCTTGATATATGTCAAAGGAAAACACACTGCGGTTGATTCCTTTGAGCTCTTGTAAGGGGTTTGAAATTTGTACCATCTGGCCCCCTTTACTCACTCCATGCTGTCAATAGGACACTACTGGATGTCAGCTATATCACGCTCCCTGAATACTTGAAGACACGAACACCCCAGGACGTCGTTGATAGCCGAAAAACCCCATACGCTTGCGCATACGGTATGGAAGGCAAGACCTTCTATGAGGTTCTATCGGCCAATCCAGACCACCTCGATATCTTCAACAGGTCCATGAGCGAGCCAGGCCCAAACTATGGGATATTTCCGTTTTCCAGTCTTAAGGAGGAAGTTGAAGCCGAGCAAGACCGACCATTTGTGGTCGACATCGGCGGAGGAAAGGGACAAGCCCTCATTTGGATCCGAGATGCAACCAAGAACCTGTTCAAGACCTCACCCAAGCTTATCCTGCAAGAGAGGCCCGATGTTATTGAGCAGATCAATCCTAAAGATATAGTCGGGATTGATACTATGGTCTATGATTTCCACACAGAGCAACCGGTCAAAGGTATGTGGATGCTCTTTGTATCAATTCATGTTGCTGACCCCGCATAGGTGCACTCATCTACTATTTATGCCAGATCCTGCATAATTATCCTGACCACCTGTGCGCGGATATATTGAGCAGAGCAGCTGAGGCCATGAGCCCCCAATCTCGTCTGCTAATCGTCGACGCTGTACTTCCCGATCGTACAGAGGCCGGCGCAGACATGGCTGGCTACTTGATCGATGTAAGCGTTCCTGGGCGGTCATTCGTCTCTAATGCCATTTCCTTGAATTATAGCCACAGCATAACTAACAGCAGAATTTCTTTGACTAGATTGTTGGGCTGGCCATGGGTGGTAAAGAAAGAACCAAGAGCGAGCTCTCAATCATGCTGAGCAATGCAGGGTTAGAACTGGTCAAAGTTTGGCAGGACAAAACGAGCTACCAGGCAGTGGTTGAAGCAAGACTACAAAGAGGATGATATCTGCGTCCAAGTCTCAGAATAGAACTCCACCGTGTAGAATTTATTTGCCTTTCTAAAACCCACGGTTTCCCCATGTGTTTGCATCTTGG
This sequence comes from Thozetella sp. PMI_491, assembly GCA_021432635.1. NCBI lineage: Eukaryota > Fungi > Ascomycota > Sordariomycetes > Chaetosphaeriales > Chaetosphaeriaceae > Thozetella > Thozetella sp. PMI_491. Next base: position 123,877 of record MU270032.1, read on the forward strand.
AGAGAACGAAAGGAGAGTTTTAATAGAACTTCTAGACAACGGACAGCTCTATCACAAGATTCCAAATAGATTGGAACCTCAGACACTCTCTATATAGCAATGCCTTGTCATGAAGCAGACTGACTCCACTACTTTAAATTTATACTGGATGCACGCCATAGTTGCTCCTCATACACCATGTATTTGGCATAAGTGAGCACAGGTGGAAACCGAACTCCGGGAGTAAGCGCGGATTGCTTGTACAACCTCGTACATAAAAGGCACTGGCGGTCGCCGCCTGCCGAGCCGTTGCTAGATACGAATTACTGGGACGGTTCGGATTTATTGCCGAAGGGAATCAAATCATTCCTCTTTATTAATTTTATTGAATGTACGAGGTAAGCCACTACGAGAATGGCTTGTATGGGGCTAGTGATGCTATATGGAATCCGGCGCAAACTATATAAGACCGACAAGAGCCATGCCGAGGTGGAAATGAGAAGGCCTGTTTTAATACTCACTAACCGCCATCTTCCGCTTACACCTTTAAAGAATGCAGTATATCATATTAAAAATTCAGCCTAACTAGATACCTAGCTAGATAGAAGTCGCAGCCAAAAGAGGAGGACAAAGAAAGGAAAGATAAACAGAAAAAGAAAGACAACCTAGGTACGCTCGCGTACATTTTCCGTCCTACCCGGATATGCGCAGCTTAGAATATCCAGCACCCTGTGTCTGTTTCTGGCTTCCAGTCTACAGCCTGGTCGTCCTCCAAGTCTTACATATTTGATCCCTCTTCGGCTCGCTCTTCCTTGTTGGCGTTGTCCTTGGTGGTAGCCCTCCGCCACTCCATACCGGCAGCCCCGAGAGCACACAAGCATGCCAAAATCAGCCCCATCCGGAATACCCGGACAACAGCCTCATTATATGCGACTAAAACCAATGGGTACTGTTCGGCCGTTACCACATCCCGGAAACCCGTCGCACCCGCGTTGAGGATATCCTGAGAGTTCAGATCCGGAACTGTACGAGCGAGGTTTGTGACTAGTTCTGTGACGAACAGATTGTTTGCGGCAGAAACAAAAATTGTGCCGCCGAGGTTTTGCACAAACACCATGAGCGCCGTGCCGATAGCAACATCTTCTGGCCCCAAGACTGTTTGCGCCGCCGAAATGCCTTGCTGGTAGCCCAGGCCACCTCCAATGCCGTAGATAATCTGGTATCCAATCCATTTGCCCGTACTTGAGTTGACGTCGAGAGTCGTGAGGAGCCCGCCGCCGACCGAAGTAAGAGCCACAGAGACATAGATCAGAGGCACGTAGTAGCCTGTTATCGAGACGACAACGCCTCCAAAAACGACGAATAGTGTCTGGGCGAGAAGGATAGGTAGCGTGTCAATGCCTGAATCGAAAGCCGTTTGACCACGGACTCCCTGGAACCAGATAGGGAGGAAGTAAACGAATACAAAAAAATGAGAACCGACGAGGAACATGTACAGCGAGCCGAATGCGATAGAGCGCTGCTTCATAACCCGGGGCGGGATAGTCACATTTGCACCACCGGTAAACTGAATGAAGATAAATGCCAAGAGAAGGACGCCAAATACCACAAAGAGCGCGATGATTCGACCATTGGAAAATTCGTAGGTGGATCCAAGCTGCAGCGCAAGGAGAAGACAGACGACCGATGCGAGAAGGCAGACCGATCCGAAAGGATCGAACCTAGCGATCCGGTGCCAAAGCGAGGTAGCAGTGTCGGAGGGCGCTCTCTCGCGGGGCGGAGTACGTAGAAAGATGAGTATCGCTACAATGGCGAGACCCCCGGCGGGAAGGTTGATGTAGAAACACCAACGCCAGGTGACATGCGAAGTAAAGGCTCCACCGATCAATGGACCTGCAATGGAGGCGATTCCGTACATGCCGACTACCATACCCGAGAAGCCAGCTCGTTTGTCTGGTCGAACGACATGGATGATTGCGATAAGCGCTGTAACCTCTATTAGTACCCTTGTGAAGACTAACGGGCAGCGGACGACGAAAAGAGCTGAACATACCGCCCGAGAACGTTCCCGCACCACCAAGACCTGCAACGGCGCGCGCGAAGATGAAGACCGGACTGCTCGGCGCGAGTGCACAAATCAAGGAGCCGATCTCGAAAATGACCATGGCGATGAGGAAGATGAGCTTGACATCGTAGAGTGTGTACAGTTTGCCATACAGCAACTGAAAGGAGCAGTTGGTGAGCAGGTAGGCAGAGATGTACCAGCCGACGTCGGGGAGAGAGTGGAAGTTGTCGGAAATGGCAGGGATCGCGGTCGACAAGATGGTAGTGTCCAAGGCGACAAGAAAGTTCGAGAGACAGAGGGCGATCATTATGGCGACGAGCCTGAAGCCACCCAGGTACTTGCCATCTTCCGGAGCAGGTGTGGCTCCATCGCCGGGGGCACTGTCGCTGTTTTGGTAGGCCGAAGTCTCCTCCTTCGCTACGGAGGATGCTTCGGGGACGGATGGAGATTCCATATTCATGACTAAGAGGGGGCCGTCGAAGAGGATACTGCGCAAGCTTGGTGGCTGGCTTGTGGCTGGTTAATCACATCCAGGTAATCGCAAGACTGATGTACCGTGAAGGCGAACTAGTGATGTCGCGGGCGGGGGCCTTTTTGAGGCAAGCGCGGGAAGGATGCTCGCGTCCCTGCATGTTTTTTCCCTCTCCTGTCTCTCTTCGGTGTGGAAATTTGTAACATCGGGATCTGTGATCGAATCGGAAACGGCACCTTAAGCTCTCGGGACGTCGCATCGTCCAAGTACCGACTGGAGATCGGTAGTCGGGGCGCAGGAGACGGCCGGTATGCTGACTTTGCTATAGGGGGCTATTAGGGCACGTACCAGGCATGTAAGCACTAACGGAGGCGCTACTCGGTAAACGTCTGGGTGTTATCGAAATGTAAGCGCTTAAGCTGGGTTGTCATTCGTGCTTCGCATCATTCCTGTGCCATGGTATATTATCTCTCTTTGCGTGTGAAAAGGTATGCCAAGTTCGATTGAGTGGTGGTCATCTGCAACCACGATACCTCAAAATTATGGCTTTCACTTACGAACGAGTCGGCGTGCTCGACCAAATCGCCAACCGCTCGACGATATCGATAGCTGTTGTATTAGTAATACCCCCGAATAGACCTACACAGTCGCACTGACATGGCTAAGCTAACATGTGTGACAGCTCCTCTGCTGCTTCGTGACCGGCCGAACTGTCTATCTGCTTTACTTTCATCCCCTAAGCAAGTATCCTGGGCCTAAACTTTGGGCGATTACCCGCTGGGGTGTTTCGCGGGCCATCATAAGCGGCAAGTCCCACGACATTATCCTCGAGTTGCACAAGAATCACGGCCCAATTGTACGCGTCGCCCCAGATGAGCTCGCATTCCAGTCAATCTCTGCCTGGAATGACATTGGCGGGCACCGCAAAATGGGCGAGGCGGAAATGATGAAAGAACCTGTGTTCAACGAGGCATTTAAAGATAATCTCCTTGGGGTGAGGAACCGGGCGGATCACGGGCGTATGCGTCGAATCCTATCGCGCGGGTTCTCCTCGGTAGCTTTGCAAAAGCAGGCACCTCTCATCCAACGCTATGTTGATCAGCTTATTTCTGAGCTTCATAAGCGGTGTGACGATGGCAAGAGGTTTATTAACATCGAGGCATGGTATAGCTTCGTAGCATTCGATATCATTGGTCAGTAATGGGTCTCTGGAGTCGCCCTGGTCACGCTTTATACGTTTATTAACAAACATGTCATTCTAGGTGATCTGACGTTTGGCGAATCCTTTGGTGGGTGGTTGCGTCTTTTTTTCCAGGTGTCTTGAAGTGACTATTCTAAGATACCGAGGCTAACTTGGTGATTATTGTAGGCTCGCTCGACAGCGGTGGGCATCATCCCTGGGCCTCTTTGATCTTTGATACGACAAGATTCGTCATCCTTGCCAATTGTTTGAAAAGGATTAACCGGCTACTTCTTCCACTACTGTTCTTTATCAGTAAGCATATCTTTAGTTCCGCTCGCCGATTGTGTTGCTCAGTAGGAAACTAGCTCCCAAGGGCCTCGGCAGGAGACTCCGAGAAAACCAACAGCTCACCGATGCCAAGATCGCTAAACGTCGCACTCTCGGCGCCAGCCGGCCAGACTTCATGTCTGCTATGCTCAGTCAGGATGAGAAAGGAGGCGTGCTTTCGGAGGAGGAGATCACATCAAACTGCACTGCCCTAATTCTCGGCGGAGCGGAGACGATTTCTACTGCACTGTCCGGCACAACTTACTACTTGTCGACGAACCCCCACACGATGGCCGCGGTCGTCGCAGAAGTTCGAGGAGCCTTTTCTCGAGAGGATGATATCACCTTGACCGGAACGGGCCAGCTCCGATATCTCAATGCTGTCATCACGGAGTCGTTGCGCATGTTCCCTCCTTTTGCTGGAGTTTCGCCGCGTCAGGTTCCTGCCGGCGGCGCGACAATCGCCGGGGAATTTATCCCTGCAAATGTATGTCTTCTCGTCATATCTCGGGGCTACTTGTGATTGACGGATGTGGCTAACTACTCTTTTTCCTGGATGAAGACGACGGTTGGTGCGTGAAAGCTGCCCGGGGGGAGGGCCTTGATTCCAACGTTTCTCTGGGGTTTCGGTTCGCTAACTATGGATTTCACCAGGTATCTGGCACTGGAGCATGACTAGAAGTCCGGAGTTCTTCTTGCATGCTGACAAATTCCACCCGGAGCGATGGCTAGACGATCCTCGTTTCCAGAATGACCAAAAGCTAGCTTCTCAACCATTCGCCGTTGGTCCGCGCAACTGCATTGGCATGAATCTAGCCTACGTTGAATTGCGACTGATTTTGGCGAAACTTGTATGGAACTTTGATGTGGAGCTTGACGGAAGCTGTTCGAATTGGGTGGATGACCTGGTAGAGTACTTTGGGTGGGAGAAAACTCCCCTTTTCGTCCGCCTAACTCCAAGGAAGTTTGAGCAAGAGATGGCCGAAACGGTCGACGGCGGTAACTAAACTTGGAATTCGAAACCGCAGCGGTCCACTTAGGTTCAAGGGCTACGCGATTAAGTTCCTTATTGGATAGCTCGTTAAAGCGAGAACTAGGCCGCGCTGTGCATGGTATCTTCAAATGTACACGGCAGCTGGGTATCTAGCAGGAAAGAGAGAATAAAATGATGCGGCGTAATTCCTTCTCACCTTTGGTGCCGCAGGTTGGTTCTAGTCCTTGCCGTGACTGTGTTTAGCTCCGCCGCTATCCAACCATCTTCCGGCTCCCTACCTTTCCATATTCCCCCTTCTTCTCCACACTGCACAAGTTAGCGCATGGGATCTCCTTGTTGTCTACTTCGTTGTAGACGGTGCCCCAGATGACAAATCGGCGCCTCTATTCTATGCTCCTGGGCGCGAGTACTTTGAGGTCGACCTTGAGGTTAAAGGCGGTGCGGATAGCGAGCGCGGACAGTATGCCAATGCAGCTGAGCGGCTGGAAAGGTACATGAAGCGCTCTAGGGTTGAGGTACTACACAACGCTCTCAAAAACAATTCGATTGATACGTTGTTTGCGGAAAAGGCCAAGGCCATAGAGTTCAAGGTGCTGTCCTCAAGATGTGTGAAGTGATTGGGTAGAAATATATAAACATCTTTGAAGGATGATCTCCTCGATGAACTTAACTTTTAATATTCCTAACTCTGGGGATATATCTGGTATATCTGCACAGGCGGCTTCGTTACGGAGGATTCAACTGGGTGCGTCGTGGTCGCAGCCTCTTCCGTCGTCGGTATCGCGACACGTGCATGCTACATCATCTAGGAATAGGGTCTAGGGCAAAACATATATGTATATTGGTTTGGCTTAAGCTGGATCCGGTCACACTAATAATGCCAAAGCCATTGTTACATGGCCGGCTAAGTTGTAAAAAGTACTACCTGCTCAGTTCGGCTCTACAGTTACATATCGTATGCTTCTGGTGCAACTAGGCTTAGAGCTCTCCGAAGAGATCGGAAGTCTGGACTGGGAGACGACTGAAGCCGTGTCAAGAATAGAAACCGGTGGTAACGAGCTAGTAACCAGCGTGGTCAACGGGACAGACGGCACGATTTGCGTGTCTTGTGCGGCGACCACGGCGACGAGCGACGAAGGGGAAATAGCAGAGCTAGAAGCAAGGGCTTTTGACACGAAATTGGGCGATAGGTTCGTAGAAACAGGGTGGGAAGACGGAGTAACTGTGGTGGATGGCGTAGCGGCGACCTCTGACTGAGCGCTCGTGTTGGCCACTGCATTGACCGCCACCCCGCTCGCGCTGTTGTAAGGGCTAATTGGGAGCATGCCGGGGAAGTAGGAGGCAGGCAACGTCGGGATAGCAATGGATACCGTGAGTCCGATCGAAGTGCTCAACTCATTGTCCATGGACGCGTAGGTATAAGCCGTGCTGGCCAGGCCCGTGATCGTCTTGGTCGAGGTGAAGGAGGTCGTGGCGTCGGTACCGTCCAGGCAGGAGCCGGAGCCGTATGCATTCTTGCAGACGTGGTACACCTTGGAGTCGCCGTCCTCGGTCCACACGTTGAAGTCCTTGATTGTAATATCCTGGCAAGGAACCTTCTCCGGGCAAAACATCTTCACCGGCCCGCGCTGGGTTCCATCGCTGCAGGTGCCGTGCCAGCCGGTCGCGCTGATGTTGGTGTAAGCGATCCCATCTCCAGATGCTGCGGCTACCTGAGTCCAAGCACTGTCGAGGTCCAGCGTGTAGGCATTGCTGTGGCCGACAAAGTTGTCAAACACCACGTTGGAAACGGATCCGTTTCCGCCGTTGGACTTGATCATGTACATCTGGTTGGAGTGATGGGTGTAGACGTTTCGGTACAGAATGTTCGAAATGTCGGTGTTCGATCCGATAGAGCCCATGCCGCACCCTCCTGACAGATTGCAGTGGATCTGCTCGATGAGGAAATTGTGCGAGGGGTTCTTGACCGTGACGCATTCGTCCTTGTTGCTCACTTCAACATCGTGTATCCAAATGTTATCGCCCCAAACCTGCGAGGTACATCGTTAAAGTCTGCTTGGGCGCAGCAGTTTAAGCTGTGAATACTTACATCAATTCCATCAAGTCCACCACGGCTGCCTCCGCGAATGACCATGTTGTAGACTTCGGCGTTGGTGACAGTGTCTAGACTGAGGTGGAATTGAGGCGCTACGGGTGGTTAGAAATGCGCACTCTTCTGGAGTTAGTTGTGAAGACCTACCGTCAACCAAAGTAATGTCGTGAATGGAAAAGTTGGAGCTTTGGTAAAAACGAAGAATGCGAGGTCCATAGGTGTTGTCCTTGTGGAACTCATACCCATAGCCCTGAATGGCGCCCTTCGAGTTTGCGCTGTAGAACTCGAAGTTCTGGACATTTCTCATGAAGATCATGTTGCCTCCGGCTACAAGAAACAGTTTAGTGATTTTATGATGCCTTAAGCTGGAATCGCGAAAGGGATACTGCCAGGAAAAAGAAAACTATGCCAAAGCCCAAGTACTTACCAGTCCCAGTTCTATGGATTGTCCCTTCCAGGTTGAAGTTCATGTTCTTGGCATTCTTGACGCTAATCCAGGTGCTTAAACCAAAATCTCCCTCTGGGATAAGGACTTTTGGGGATATTAGTTGAGTTATTGGGATGGGGAAGGTAGGCAGATGCCAGCTTACGTTCACCGCCAGACGCGCAGGCGGCCCAGGCACTTGTGATGGCCTGAGCATTGTCGAAAGTTTTGCTAGCCTGTCCCCCATAATCCAAAATGTTGCAAGTTTTGGTCGCCTTCCTCGTGCTGGTCGAAGAACTGGGGCCAACCGGACCAGTCAGTTGAGCGGTGGCTAGGAGTGCAAATTCAGCCACGGCTAGAAGACCAACGAAGGTAAGCATGGTGACCGTCGGAAGAGACGAAGAAATAAACGAAGGTAGATAAAAGGGCAGCAGATCTGCTAAGTGAGAGTCGCTGCGAGTAAAGAACGGAAGAGCACATATGTGCAAGCAATAGGAAAAGAATGACTATTGCCGAGAGCAACCAAGAAGCCTGTAGCTAACAGGTTGAACCTAAGATCCGCGCATCGCGAAATGGACTGGACATAGCTAAGTAGTTCAACAAACTCGCTTTCCTTATCATTTGATGCCCCTGGCTCTAGAAGTGGCCCCATAACTAAGCAGGGAAGGTTCTGGAGTACTCAAATTTAAGGCTACTAAATGCTAAACAGCTAAACATCAATCCTGGTCGCTCATCGCAGAAACAAGAGCAGTGGTTGCAGGGTTCAGGTCGATCTGAAACACGCTTCCTCCACCAGCGCCTTGTGGACGCAATGCACGTGCTAGGCAAAAGCAGCAGATACGAACTATAGAATATTAGGATTGGGTGTATCCGAAACGTCATTACAGTGGTTTAAACATTGGGTTAGCAAGGTATATACTGCGGTCACGACCCTACGCTGTTCATGTCCACACTCGCCTAGACATCTGCCTCGCCTCGTATCACTCCACCCTCCCACTGACAAGGTCCATGTTGCTAAGCTTGCACGGCTTAGTGCGATAAAGAATCTTGTGCCCAGCAAACAGCACAACGAATAGAATCAGGCTGGTATATGCGGCAAAGAAATTGGCCGTCTTCCAGTCTATGAATACAGTAAATCCGTTCGTGAGTATGATCAGGACAATGAAGAACAAGCCGAAGCCCGCAAGGAAAGGCTGGAACGGGGCAATGTATGGCAGGCTGCTTCGCGGGATGCCCTGGGCGCGAAGACCTTGCATGAATCGGAGGTGGCACGCATTGATACACGCCCAAGTGATAAAGCCGGCGATGCCGCTGATGTTGAGCAGCCAGTTGAAGACTTCAGAGCCGCTGGAGGAGAGATTCATAAAGGCCAGGAGCCCACAGGCCGATGTGATGCCGACCGCAACGTACGGAGTGCCATGCCTATTCGTCCAGGCAATGAAAGAAGGGGCATGTCGTTCGTTCGCGAGCGCGACCAGGATCCGACTTCCCGAATAAACATTAGCGTTTGCCGCGGACAAAACGGCGGTGAGCAGGACGCCGTTGATGATGCTTGGTAGCACATCGATGCCTGCAAGCTTCGTGGCGATGACCAGAGGTGAGGCGGATGCGTCACTGCTGACATTCAGCAGGTCATCGTTGTCTGAAGGTACAAGTAGGCCGATGAAGAAGATAGTAGCCACGAATAACGAAAATATGGACCAATATGTCCACCGGATGGCTGAGGGGACGCTTTTCCGGGGGTTTTGTGTCTCGCCGGCTCCCACTCCTACAAGTTCCGCTCCCTGGTAGCTGAAACCTGCCGTTATAAGCACTGCCCAGAAGCCGACGAATTTGCCCGTTGCGCCTTCGACCATGTACTCCACAAACGGGCCCGGCTGGTGCCAGTGGTGAAACCCGAGATAACCCTGCACGCCCACGCCGGCGTTAACACAGATGGCAAAGATGATGAAGCCAAGCACCGTGATGACCTTGATACTCGACAACCACATCTCCAACTCGCCATACCACCGGACTGGGAGGAAGTTGACGGCGGTGAAGACGACCCAGAAGACCGCGATGAAGATGCCGATGCTCAGGGACGCGTTCCAGTACTGGATGATGATGCCGGCCGCGGTCAGCTCGAGCCCAAACGTGATGGCCCAGCTGAACCAGTAGATCCAGCCCATGGCAAAGCCCAGCGACGGGTCGACAAAGCGGGATGCATATGCCGTGAAGCAGCCTGGGATTGGGATAAAGGTGGCCATCTCGCCGAGGCTGCTCATCACAGAGAAGAGGATGGCGCCGACAAAGATAAAGGCAAGGAGGCAGCCCACGGGGCCAGCAGTGGCGAGTGCTGTGCCACTGCCGAGGAAGAGGCCGGTCCCAATCGTGCCGCCGATGGCGATGAACTGTAGATGGCGGCCGTGCAGCTGCCTCTGGAGCTGAGGCGCATCTGCCTCCAAGTCATCTTTGGACTGGTGAGATTGCCTATCGTCCGTGATCGGTGTCGGTGCTTCCTTCTCCATCTTGGAAGAGTGTGTGAGGGCACCTGGACCTTTGAGGTACAATTCGTGCCGAATAATTCCCTCACAGCAGGTCCTTGGGTCTAAGGACCGCGCTTATACAGCGACTTGGCGTGCGTCTGAGAGGCTAGAGAGGAGAGTAAACCAAGAGATGTCGGGATCAGGGGCGGACGTGACTAGGAGCTGAAGACGACGTATATAGCTCTTGTGGTCTGTGGAAAGAGTCGGCATCTGATCTGTCACGTTGTTTTCCGGGCCGGCGGACAGGGTCGACGTGAAAACCTCGTCTTGCCCTAAGCCCGAGGGCTCCACGCCATTGGGATTGCATCCGGGCCCATGGCGAGTCAATGGCCGGGTAAGGGAACCAATGGCCAGCAGTGCATTCCTTACCGAACGGGGCCCAGAGAACAAAGAAAAAATTTGACTTAGTTGGAGTGGGCTCACTGAGTGGCAAGACGATCGAATTTTTTTTATGGGGTTGTCCGGGTGTAGCCGCGCTCCGCTTGCGAATGAGTCGTGAATTGAGACATTTGCCAATGAGGAAACGGCGGAAAAAAGCTTAAAAAAAAACAGAAGCGACGTTGCTTCCGCGTGTCTGCGTTCCGACTGCTGGCGGGATAATACCTGTCTCTGTTTTCAGACCAGTTGCCTCTCTTCGCCGCGTTGATAATGATGGACGCGTGGGAACCTCAACTACGAACCGTGAATTGCGGTCGCCGGCTTACTCCATGCCGCAGTAAACAACCTCAAACCTAACAGCCCTGAACACATACATATTCCCTCAGCCCATGAAAAGGCAATCAATTTCGCAGCAACCCGGGTTTAACTAACGAAAGTAGCCACATATAAGGTTGTCAAATGCCTCGTCGGTATCAGCGATTCTCTCCAATTGCTGTCCTTGCTCTCGTGCGGCCTGTAAACCGATCTCTAGCGCCCACGAGGCGAGCTCCTCGCCCTGTTTCACCTGTCCTTCGAGGGCCTTCAGCGCCATAGCCTTCTTCCTGGAGATCCTAGCGATTTCTCCGTCAGAAGACTGAAAATTTGCTATGGCCAACCCCTTGTCAAAGTAGGTACTAGCGACGGAATGCAAGCGTTAGAAGTGTGGCATCATCAAAAAGCCAAGAAAGAGATTTGGTATCCTCACAGAGCCGCCTCAAAATCCCCCTTGCCCATCCTCACGATGCCGCGTTTGTAGTGTATAGCAGCTATTCGGACGTGGGTGCTGCATGAGTTCTGTCTAATTGCAAACGCTTGTTCGTAAAGCTCATCTGCTTTGTCGAAGTTGCCCCGCTTGAGCTCGAGATTTCCATGATCGTAAAGCAGCCTTAGGCGGCTATGAGCCAGATTCAAAAAGATGCCTGCGTAGAGATGATGCTTACGACGCTGCCAACTCGCTTTTTTCACTTTTCACCAGAGTGAATTCTTCCATCGCCTTTAGGTAACACTCTTCCGCCACTTCGTCTCGCCCTTGGGCGGAGTAGACCCTCCCCAGGGACATACTTGCCCTTGCTTCTTCAAAATGATCAGAGTAGACGCTCCGCACGACCTTCAGAGCCCGTTCGAAGTAATCGATTGCTTTGTTGTATTCTCTGCTTGAGTACTCTAGCAAGGCTTTGTTGGTGTAGAAGTCACACCAGTGCAATGAGCCAGGGTCGTCCGGTACTTTCTGCAGTACGCGCTCGACTTCGCCAAAGCTGTCGCTGCATTTTGTTAGGTTATTCCTATCATGCCAGATCGTACCCTCAGTCAAGCAAAATCCTGCATAGTAGCGGGTGGAGTTGTCAGCGGCAGACTTCGCCACCTTGAGATACTTGAGGGATCGTTCGTAATCCCCAAGCTCCCAAAGAAACCATGTCGTATGATGAAGCAGGCGGAGGAAATCTGGCGTGGGGAACAGGTGTCCTGGTGTCTGCCGGGCGGTGGCATAGTGATTAGCGAGGGAAACAGCGTGGGGCAGCGCGACTTGCGCCTGGTCGAACTTCCCATAGTGCGAGATAGAGTTGGGGGCGATCGGATATAAAGCCAACACCAACGAGCATGCCGCTGCAAATGATGGTTGAAAATTCCTGTTGAGGCCGGATTCGCTGTGTAAGTACGCGTCCGCCACCATGCGATGGATGGAGAAGAGCCTCTCATTGGCGATGCTTCCATTCATCCGACCTTCTCCGGAGTATCTCTTAATAAGGCCGAGATCGATCAAATGTTCCAGACTGTCTTCGATACTACAAAGACGACTTAAGAATATAGACCCGTTGTACAGTTTGAGGGTACTTACCTACTCTTCCGCGTGGCTTGTGCAATCCACGAGAGTCAAAACGTCGTTATTAGCACGAGAATTGAATGTTCTCTCTGGAATTACGTCTGGAGACATAAGAGACATGATTCCCAAGAGGCTGGATGCCGCTGTCCCCTTTGTCTGCGCGAATTGCGCCTCCCACAGCGTTGCGAGTTTCTGCTTGCTGTCTTGGCCGCCGTCAGTTATCCGGATTCTCCGCATCATCGCGGGTAGCCTGTCCATAAGCTCCGAAACGCTAGCGTTTCGAGACACGATATAGGCGGAAAACAGCTCAATGGTAAGCGGGTGACCGCCAAATCGTTCCAGGATACCTCTCAGCGATTCCGAAACGGCATGGTTGTTCTGAGAATCGAAGTTCATCCGGGAACACAACTTCCAGAATAGATCCGAACTCTCTTCTGGGGTCAAAGAATTTAGCTCAAGACGAAAAGTATCTCCAACATGATTCGCAGTGATGCTAGTGTATCTAGTGGTGATGATAATGTTGCCTTTCGTGAAAGGAAGGTGTTGGAGAAGGACTGCTGCATTGTCTAGATTGTCCGCGACCAGAAGCCATTTCTTCCCTTGAGTACCTAGTACAGTTCTGCTGTCAGCATCTATAAAAATGTGAATTAGTCTAAGTAAGTTACCCACTCTGCTTCGCAAGCCATCTCCGGACCCGGATGAGATTCTCATCGAGAAGGGCTCTATGGGCATTGGGAAGTTCGATTTCACAAGCGATTGTACTGAATGACTGCCGTACCGAGAGCTCTGTTTCGCATGATAACGTGAAAATGAAGTCGAACACTCCAGCTTCTTTGCACTGAGTGGCGTAGTGTCTCGCAAGAGCTGTCTTACCCATACCGCCCAGGCCATGAACCACCACAATTCGTAGGTCCCACGCCGAAGGTCGCTTCGGATCAAAGTGGTCCCAAATGCTTTTAAGCTCCTCTTCTCGCCCAGTGAACTGGGTGACTGGAAGCACTTGTTGGTAGTAGCGGCTGAAAGGAGAGTCATATTCGGGGAGATGGGCTGCCATGTTGTCATGCTTGATCCGTCTCCGAGCAATGTCGATATTCGCTATTTCCTTGACATCACCTACGGCGCTCTTAATATCCGCGATGACGTCTTCGAGCTCGCTGTCGGATTGTTTAGACGTTTCCGACGCCCGATCTGCGTCAGCTAAACCGTGTCAGAAGTATCACAACTGTGGCCAATGCAATGCACCCCTACCTCCGCATGCCCCGACCCGTACGTATTTGACCATGGTGACCCATAGCCGGGTCATAGCTATAATCACTCCCACTAGTTTCTCTCTGATCATTCTGTCACTATCGATAACATCCCTATACTGCTCGAAGTTGTGGAGGAGAGTTGTGACTCTGAATTGCATGTCATTCACACCTTTCAAGGCGTGGCGCTTTTTGGCGAACTGCAAAACACACCATCAGCCAGTGCCTTGGTTACCTCATACTATTGTACTGTCTGGCATTTACCTTTACAGCCAGATATATCGCGCCCCACAAGAGGTCGGCCTCCACACGGAATGGCTTCATGTGTATAAGGAGAGCCGAAGTGAGGTCCTTTGCGGCAGTAATGTACCGCTGTAGTTGGGTGACAAAGCGCTCAAAGTTGGGGTCTGGAGTTTCCCTTGCCATCATGTTCAATGCGCTTCTCAACTGTTCAGCTTCCTTTAAGTTCGAAAGCTCCGGCTCGTGAGACCGAAGCCTTCCCTCTGCTCGTAGTTTCTTCATCGCTTCCTCCCATCGAATGACGAGGGCCTTTCTTTCGATGGTCTCGTCGCTGATTTATCAGCAAATTGTATGGGACAGGAAATTATACGAGTGGGCAGAACAGAAATACTTTACTAACCTATCAAGTACGAGATCCGGCTCAAATTGGGTTGAGATGGCCCCGTCCGAAGATAGATGTGACGTCCGACTGGAGTCCCCCTGGAACTGGTCCATCAGATTAGCGACAATAGTTATGGGATTTCAGATCTAGTATAGATTTGCTTAGTAATATTCGCAAATCTTTTTGCGATATCCGGTGATATCGAAGGGTATAGAAAGTCAGAAACAAGCACACGTCTACGCGGCAACGAGTGCTGCGATTGCTATGATGGGAGAAGTGGAGGGGCCTTTGGTACCCAAGACAAGGCCAAGAGATAAGCCCGACCCAATAGAATGATCACCGTGGGAGAACGGTCGGGGGAATTGCACTTTGCTCGGCGATGCCGGCGTGGATTCTGCGGCCCGGGACGTGCATGGTCGTTGCCTGTCTCTGTACCTACTGAGGTACTCGCGACCCTGGCGAATTGAATCATTATCACCTTCTCAGTACTGAAGGTCAAAATTCACTGCAGATAAGATCCATAGTATAGTACCAGGCAAAATATCTTTTGATGATTGATTATCGTTGTTTAGCACTTATTGAGAGTTGTATTTGTCTAGAGAATGCTGTTACAAGACGATACATTCGCTCGCGTCCAACTCTGCACCGGCCCAGTCCTCGGCCTCATTCCAACCAACCCACATTGACCAGAACTACCGCGCTAGCCAATCAAAAATGCACGCCTCGAACCATGCCATGTATCGGGTTAACAGCCTACCAGGGCCTATGAGGTACATCCGAGTACTTCCAGCACAGGCCATCTTGCGGACCGTTTGCATTGCGCCCATAAAAACCCAGTAAACTCTAGTGGCGTTTACCATGCGATTCCGTGAGAGACACCAGACCATAGACTGTAGAAAGGATATAACGGCCAAGAACTCATTTCTCGGAAGAGATATCGCTGAGCCGTGATGCGAGCAATTGAGATTCTTTCTCCCCAAAAACACCACAGTCTTTGTTTGCCCCTGTCTTCGGGCTCTGGCCGCCGGAATTCTTCAAACTATTCCTGGCAGTCCCCCAAGCGTGGAACTCGCCGTTGACTATAATTTTACCCTCTGCGTCTTCGGGGATGATGGATCCGGATTTGTCAGTCGCAGGCGCGAATGGTAGCTCTTTCCACGTCTGGCATGCTGCCGTCCGCTCGGGGAAGACGTGACTGTTTTGGGGAGCGAATTGGGCGAGGTTTGACGTCATTGTGTGGAGGGGTATGTGGCTGCTGCGATGTGGGTTTGAAGTGTAAAGCAAAGTATCGAAATTTAACACTTAGTTTAGCAACAAGTCGTTGAAAGAAGAGTGGTTTGTCCGGCGGAGGTGAGGACACTCGTGGACGTGTTCTGGGCTTCAAACTTACGCCCCTCTATATTTATATTTACTACTTTTCAAATAGTAGCTACTGAATCTTGTCAGTTAAATTGCATGCATGCTGCGCCTGAATGATGGCACGCATCGGCGCATTGTGTTCAAGTTCGCCTTATTTTCCAGAGACACACTGGCACTGCTAATAGGGCCATTTGCTTGTGTGCCTTGCCTCGTATAGGAGTACTGCCTCATATGAAACAACTGTCTCCGCTTCATGGATGCCAATAGCTCCTCCAAGAGGATTAGGCGACCTGGTGCGGTCAAAAGCTAAGCGCGCGTCCGTGCTGTGCCTTGGCCACCGAGCTCTGCCTACACGTCCGCCTATCACTCTGCCCTCCCACGCGAATCGATCCCCTGGCTTTCTCCTCTCTACCATAGGTCAAAAGTCGATCGATTGCTGCACATCAGGAAGGCAACCACAGCGGGAAAATGGAAAGCCGAGGTTGGCCCCTATCGCTCGTTGATTGGCGGTGGCGGAGAGGCCGAATGAGGAGATGCAATTGAGATGTGCAAAAAGCCCCTGTTGCATTGCATAATGGTGCTGCCCGGCTTGTATGGAGCCACGTACTGTGGGTAGGTAATCTTCGCCTTGATTTCCGAAGAAGCACTTCTATGTGCATATTTTCGGGCGTGAGCGTTGCCGCCAGACAACTCGTTTCTGGGTCCCAAAAGCTCCGAGCCACACCAACACACCCCCCCACCTTCACCCAGCCTCCAGCCTCCAGCCAGCCTCCAGCCAGCCACACAAGCACATCTTCCAGTCCAATAACTAGACATAACGTAGTACCGTGGCCTATTCTCACACTTGAAACAAGCAGTGCCACTAGGACGGCGTAGGGCCTGGCACCAAGTGTTGAATGGGGGGGAGGGGCGGGATGCAGGTCACCCAAAATGAAGAGCATTTAGGTTCCGATCCGGAACGAATAGAAGAAATGACGCCACGTAAAGGTAGGGAAACGAGCGCATTTGGTCCACGTTCAAGGAAACCGGCGGTGATGGTTGGTGTGTGCTTTAGGATAGCAAGCAAGCAGTCTAGCAGCTATGTTTACATGTCTAAGGAGAATAGAGGGCCTGCCCCGCATGATAGTTCCCATCGCCGCCCAGAAGAAAAGGAAATAAAAACAGCAGGCATTTATCTCGCCCAATTCCACAACAGCAGTCAACTGGGGTATTTATGGACTTGACTGAGCCCCCAGCATTCTCTGGCCATTCTTTTCACCTCCCTTCCAATCGTTGGATTACCAAAGACCTGGTCTCGACACTCTCTCTCGGAGGGGCATCAGAGGCGGCATTGGGGTTGTGGAAGGACACGTGAGGACAGACTACCCCGGCTCGACTGTTAGCCATATCTCGCATTCTTCTTCTGCGGATTGGAAAGCCATTGGATATGTTCTAGGCCGATACTTACAGCAAGCGCCGTCTTTGGGGTGGCTGTCATACATGACCATCATGAGCAATTCATCCTTCTTCTGCTGGGATATCCAGTACCACTGCTGCTCAGAGCTATGCTTCAGATAGTACATTTCTAGTGCCGCATTGGGATAGACCTTGTCGACCGCCACGAGATCAGTCGGCTTGACGCTCCTGAAGTCACAAAAGGCTAGGGGCCGATCTTCAACAACGGGAATAAGCGGCTTCCACGTGCTGTTCAGACCAAAATCAGACCATGCATCGTCTGCGATGCCGCGAATAGAGTCAAGAACTCACTTGATGAGGAATAGTCTGTATTCTCCATTGAAGTACTTGGACTGCTGCTCCGAGGTGAGGTGCCTGGCAATCACCTTCGCGGCTTCTTCAGCGGAGAAGTCTAAGACCCGTTAGCTCACCGTCTGGTTGACCCAGGAATCGACACATACCAACTAGAATATAGTTAGCAAATAGCTCAAGATATTTAGGGAAAACAAAAGGTCCAATGCGTACCGTGGGCACCTTGCGGAGGTCCCTCGACGAGGAGTATATCGCTAACGTCGTAGGCAGCTTTGTCTATGGGCATATTCTTCCGGACCTGATCCGTGAATCAGCATTGGTAAATTCCCATCTCTTGTTGGATAATAAGATTCCATACGTTTGATTCAATGGGCACGACGAGCTCTGGTTTAAATATGGAGTCTATCAGCTCATGAACGCCGTCCATATACTTGGCCCGAGATGTGAGGTTGTTGAGATCCGAACTGGACTCCGGAGCGTCATGGCTAAGTATTTGAAAGCCGCAAGTCTGAAGAGAAATTGACGCCTCGTCTCTAATATCATGAATCTTCACAGGGACCTCGTCCCATTTCATGTTCGTGATCAATTTGGCCGATTCCTTGGAGATTGGCACATCAAGCGCAGGGAAGATGCGGTACGGTTTGGCAGTCTTGTACAGAGGCAGATCAGCCAGGAATTCCAGTGATGCAGTGGTAGCCGGCATCGTTCTTGACTTAGAAGAAGTACGTAGGCGAGAAGAGTATGATGATCGACTGCGAAAGAGAGGGTTAACTACGTTGTATGGTGGTTCCCATGAGATACACGGGATTCACATCACTCCTTATAGATTAGGCCACCAGGAAGTTAAACATCCCGGTTGTACTTCGGGGATTAGCTGCAAGCTCAAATCCGGTGAGATAGCGGTGCCCACTCGTATTACGCTGTCCGCCTTGCTTCTGAAGCCTTGCCTCTGAAGCCTGACATGGCGTCTGCCTTGCATCGCCCTCTCCTTACTGTCTGCCTTGTGCATCTTAGCCCCCCTTCGCCCCCTTTTACCCCTTTTTACCCCTTTTGCAATTCTACTTCCAGATTTGCATTTCCGGGGGAAATGGAGCTAGGAGCACGTGCATCCAACTAAGATGCCCGTCCGCTCCTAGGTCAACACTTGCACCAGAGCAGGAACTGGGCTTGGGAATAAGAGACCATCAGTACACACCGTAATTTGAGCGTATGACTGTTCAATTGGGACGTAGCGTGAAGCATATATTTCAACATACGGAGTGGCTACCTATGTAATATAGAGTGGTTTAGAAGATTGAAGAGTGCCACGTGCCGCAGGGGCTCTACATATCTTTGCCGTTGACTCCCAAACTGCCCCTTTCAATGCACCAGGAAAGTACCGGCCGTTTGTACTATTGCAACGACGACCGAGATAATCTGAAGGAACAGGGCAAGGATGCCTAGTATCACTACTAGCCATAGAGTGTAATAGCGATGGATGTCTCGCCTGTCCGTCCAGAGGCTGTTCAAGTCGACGGCATCGCGCGTGCAAACGAATTGCTGGATGACAGCGAGCTTCTCGCCGAAATAGGGAAAGTCGTCGACAGCCGAGTAGACGGTCCGAACGAAAGGGGCATCGATGTCATCGTAGATCCGCTGCTGGACCCAGTCCCGCCCGCACAGGCGAAGAAGCAAGGGGTCTTCGGTGTGGATTCGCGCCCGCGCGTCCGCATCCAATTCCGTCTCCTGCTGATCTTGTGGCCTTCTTAGCCACCGTGTCCAGCTCCTGGTGGTATCACGAGCATATATTTTCCATGACCTCCGATCTTGGCCGAAAATGAGCCGAAAGGTGCAAAGTATTTCTTTGAAGAGGTCGGTAGAACTCAAACCCGGCAGAGAATCGCCTCCGGCTGAGGATGAGTCTTCCCGGCAGTTGCGTAGAAAGCTGGAAAGCGAAGACGCGTGTGTTAGCCTGACGTGCATGCATCGGCCTTCAAAGCTAGATTAGCCAGACTTACCGGCAAAGGAAGGTCTTGTCGTTTTCTGCGGCCATCGCAGCGCAGAGGGATGGGTATCGAAAGAGCTTCAATGTCTGAGTAGTAGCGTCAAAGTCAAGATGCTCGCATAGAGAACTTGTCCAATCAATGGTAATACCGACCAGTTTAGAAAGAGTATAGTACGAGAGGTTCGTGCACGAGATATGATCTGACTCCAAAAAACTGCGTCGCGGCTCACTGTTCTTGACCAAGGCGTGCTTCGGTACAGGAAGTCTCCCGCCGCCGTATCGACAGAGGGTGTCGCCTATCCACTCTTCCGACACGTCACATACAGGCTGTCGGCACAGACTCCAAGTTTGGTGTTTCGATATGCTCCTGCGGCGGGCCTCACGACGGAAGCGTATCTCCAGGTTCTGGCCGTCGAATTTGGCCACAGGATCGTATAGAGCGGTGAGAACGCCGAAAAGGTAAAATGCCAAGTGAATAAATCGTGGGGTCGCATCACTTCTGTTGTCTTCTGGAAATGCGCTGCATAGCTCTCGCGCTAGGTCCAGCAGCTGGACAAAGTCGTTGGCTGCAATATATCTCGCAACAATCCCAAATGCTGTTTCGCTTTTGGGAAGTACGACGGAGGGTGCTAGACCGCGTTCTTTGGAATACTCATCAAGAAACGTCTGGTATCGATCTTGGCGATGCTGGATTAACCATTGTTCGCAATCGTTGGTCTCTCTCGAGCTGCCTTTCGTAGTGCCGCGATCTCCATCGCCAAATTCCACATGGCTTTGGCTAAGAGTCGGCTGGCTAAAACTTCCTAGAATCCATGAGAAAAAAAAACCTGAGGACCTGCGTGGATGCTTCTGAGGCGGCATCGCTAATGGCCAGGAACATACCTCGCAGCGACCCCGCCAATTTCTCCTCGTCCGCCCTGCAATCCATCTCAGTGTCCATGCTGTCAATCGACTGCATTAGCCTCCTTCTCTGCAGTCTTTTGGTCGCAGCCACCAAAAAGACGGCCGGAACGCGATTGAGCGGCCATTACGTCGGTCGGCATAGGGCTACTCTCGATAAATACGTTCACTGCGTCGCTACATTCTGCTGCGCAGGTCTGAGCAGAGGCAAAGGAAGGCGAACCATCACGCGTGGTTCGCCAGCTAGCCAGCCAGCCACATCTATGGCGAGCCCCTAAAGATCACTCGTACCCTGCGCCAATCGAGCCTTGTTAATAAGGCCGCAGAATTCCGGCATACGGCCAATTAAACCTCGTTGTCGTGAAAAAGAGGCGTCTAGATGAATCGCGAGCTTACGCAAGGGCCCCCCCGCCTGTAAGGGACAGAAGTTGGCACCAAATAGTAGCGAGCCGGTGGCGTTGAAACATCCCAACTGCATCCTAAATAAAGGGGTCTCGTGTCTATTTCTCCGAGATGTCAGGCCTGTTCAACAAGGTGTGTGTGAACTTAGTAACTTGCATGTGAAAGCTGAATGGATGGCGCTGGGTCCTTATTCGGCGCCTTTGACAGCCTCGTCCCAGTTAGAGGCCGCCAACATGTGTTGTACTTTGACCCCGCATCGACAGCCTACTTTCACCTTAAACCGTCACCGACGATAGAATGATTGTGGCAAAATTGTATTTCCATGGCGTCCTGCCAAGTTGCCTGATGCTATCTTTTCAAAGTAGGCACCTTTCCCCTGAGCGTCAATCTGGATGATGCCTCGATCGCTGCAATAGGACGGAACTAGGTCGTGTCCAACGGGCGCTAGCTGCCGACGGGAGCCATTTGCCTAAGCGAGTGTGCAGTGACTACGCTGAGGTCTACTAAGCAAGTACCCCAGCTAAAAGGTGGTCTAGCGGAGGCTCAGTGAGTTAAATTAGGCTATCTATATGAGTCTGAGTTGTAGTTATGGTAGGTGTAACGAAGTCTAATTTTGAGATAGGAAGCGCAGCGTGGTGTTCCCATGCCTGTAATTCCAAAGACGCACCCACAAGTCCACATCTGCACTGGGCCGGTGGTCATATAACAAACACACTGTATATAGACTTCACAAGCGAGAGGGAAGGCCGGGAAGAGCTAATCTAGCACGGAACTTGCGGCACGAAGGAAGGAGAGTTAAGAGTCCTCATTTATCATTGCCAGAGCCCGGTTGCACTTTATAGGAAAGACTCGAGCTAGTGGGTGAAGCGAGTGCATCAAGCTGGCTTGGCTTTTGAGTGTACCTGGAATATGGCACTAACTAATGCACGCGTTAAAATGGCCCACGATGATCCGGGGTTGTGAGTTGCGGTCGCAAGTGCTCTCCACTGACCAGAGTCTTTAATTACCTAGGTACCTTATGCTGCATCACGTGATGGACTTTTGCGCTTGGTATATTCCTGCATCCAAGGCATTGCTAACCGAGTTGAAGAATTTCGCATCTCAGGGAGACGAGAAAATATGTATCAGTCACGCAGCAGGCAGCAGATCAATACCTCGAACCAGAGAAACAGCAGCATTCCAAAGACGCCAGCTCTAAGGACGTATCCAATTGGGGTCCCTAGGCGATGTCTGAGACACGCGTTGAGACCGCGTCCCCGTTTAACTATCTTGGGCGATCATCTCTATATACAGCTGTTAGTAGAGATATGCTTTCAAAAGTTTGTTTCACCTCCATATAACGTAAGCTGATGGCGGCAAGCTTGGTAAGTGGACTTGTGCTGTAGGTTAGCTGCACTTAGATTGAAGTCTCGGTTAATTACCCCTCAGCCTCGCCGTGGGAGATCGACTCGGGTGTTAGCTACCCAATAGCGCAAGGAGAAGCGAATTCTAGCTACTGGCTCCGCCACCTTTTCCTTGAATGCTCGACATGGGTTGCCGTACTGTGGGAAGCGCGATAGGCCAGGCTCGCAGGGTTCGGCACTTCAAGCGGCGATACAAAAGGGGTCGCCGGGATCTTTTATCATCGGTGGGGCCGCTAACGGTGCAGCATGTTCTTGTCCTTTTCTCCAATAGGCCTAGCAACTTCCCCGATGTCACCTACGAAGATTGTGGAGTGGCACAGATGCGCCATCATCCCTCCTGAAAACTCGGCTGGGCATAAGTCCCCTCATCGCATCAGGTAGTAAGCGCGTTTCTATAACCACTTCTCTCGACAAGAACTTGTCTTGAATCCCGACACATTTGGGGCATCGACCGCAGCGCCCAGGGACCGTTGTACGGCCACGAACACAATGGCGCACCAAGCTACGGATCAGTATCACGATGTCCCGAGTCCTCAACAGGAGTACCCGCAAGACTTGCAGCATGATTACCAGCACGCTTACCAACAAGCTTACCACAGCACGTATCCCCAAGGATACCAACAAGATCCCCAGGTGAATTACGACAAGGCCGGCCTCGAGGTTGTCCCCAGCAACTCGCCAGAAATACGGCAGGATACGCCAAAATACATGGTGGATGCGCCACAGGACCCAACACATCCCAATCAGACACAAAATGGTCAAGGTGCTGGGAGATTCGGCAGGAAAAGGATGGCTCTTTTTCTCTCGGGAGCTCTTTTACTCGTCATCGTTGCCCTCGCGGTTGTGGCCGGCGTCCTGGGCAGCCGACTTGCGAGCAGCAACAACTCGACAGCTTCGGCCGATTCGACGGCATCAGGCACGGGGGGCGGTGGTGGCAGTTCTTCTAGTTCTACCAACCCGGCGCCCAATGCAGCGTCAACGTCCGCCGGGACCGCGACATCTCCGGTAGTTGCCTCGTATGTCAAAAGTCCCAATTCTCCCCGCATAGGCCGCAGTTGCCCGCGGAACATTCTAACATTGCTTGGCGTAGCACCACATCCTTCTCCTCGTATGTCACGTACTCTGCGACCTCGTACCCAGTCGAGCAATCACCCGTGCTGGCCACTCTGAGCGTGGGCGGCGCGGAGGCGTTGATCGACTGCCCCTATAGCAACAACACGGTGTGGGTAGACAGCACCACTGGGACAAAGTTCCTACGCCAATGCGGCGTCAACCCAACTGGCCATGACACCATCACCGTGACGGCCAGCAGCCTCGCCGAATGCATGGCGCATTGCGCTAGCGTGCGAGCCGCAGCCGGCGGCAGCAACGCCTGCGGCGCCGTCGTTTGGTCCTGGGGCTGGAGCGGCGCGGTGGCCACCGACCCGCTATGGAACGCCTGCTACCTTAAGAGCAACGACTGGAACAAGGGCGACAGCTACATTGGCTACGCTGCCTGGCAGGTGGAGCTGGCGATTGTCATATCGTAGTTTGGATCGGGCGGTTACGATCAGAGAGTACCAGGGTTGGGTTGGGTTTCGGCGTTCGGGCGGCATCAGGGCAGGCAGTCCGGAAATAACAAATGACGTGCCCGTAGGATTCCATGTTGGTTTAATAAGGTATATAGATGTGCTCGAGCCGCTCGCTATGCCAAGCGTAGGCCGCAAGACACCGGGAGACCAGCCTCCATATTGCTGACGATTAATTTTCGCCTTTTCCGCTGTCGCAACAACGTTCGGGTGGCTTGGGTGTCACATGTAGACCCTGTAGTCCGCCCAACGGACTGCCCAGGGCCGTGATGGGTCTGCACCTTCCGCTTTGATGTATCGGCCTTTATGTCCATGCGGGGTTAGTTCCAAGTAAGGTGCGGTACGGCCAAGATAGGCGGGCCCCTCCTCGAATATGCACGGAGATAAACTAGGGACGCCGACTGCCTGACTTGATCGCGTAGCTTCATAAAGACATGCGACAGCACATGCTCGGCTTCCCGTGGCATTCCCAGGCCTCGCAATGCCGTCAGTGGAGTGGAAAGGAGGCGCCGATCTCGCTATCAGGTTGGTCAACCCGCTCCCGGCTTATCGGCCCGGTGATACCATCACGGGCACCGTTGTTCGCAAGGCGCACGTCGTGAGCGCCCAGGCGACGGTCGACATTAGGCTGTGTGGAGCCGCGACAACGAAGCTTCACCAGCAGGGCGGAAGCAGGCTCAACGCCGTCTTTGGCGGCCATTTCCCATTCTTCGACGCCGAGACCCCCGGCGTGTTCCAGAGGCTCCATGCCGGTCCCGCGCATGTCGCGCCAGACGGCCAGCCGGCCGAATGGACATTCTCCATCACCATCCCTGAGCATCCAGACCCACGGTGCTTTCCGGAGTATACCGAGACTGGCAGCAGAACCATAACCCTTCTCTCTGTAAATTCCGCCGATGTGGCGTCTCATCCTTTGCCGTGGTCATTCTCGTACCTTCACATCCACCGTGGGTGGGGACCGGACTTCGACGGGTGCATCGAATACTATCTTGAAGCCACATTCGCTCGCCAGAACCCTTCGGCAACCGACACCGTCCGGCTCCCGATCACATTTAGGTCCAAGTCCTCCGCCATAGCACCTATCCGGAACCTCCGGCTCAAGGGGCACAAGTTGGAGAAGAGCGTATCAACGCTACGAATGATGCCTGGTATGGAAGGAGCCCAGCTCTCGCTCAAGCAGAAGACCTTGTCCCTCCTCGGCTCCTCCAAAATACCCAAGTTCAGTTTCATGTTACTGTGGGCAGCTCCGAGCAAGATTCAGCTCAACCACCCGGTGCCCGTCCCTTTGTTCTTCCGTGCCATACCAGACCCTCAAAAGACCAGCGAGTCAATCCGTGGCGTGTTGCCCACGGCGACGCTGAAGGAGATAGAGATCACTTTGAGAGCCACCACGACCGTGATGTGCCCGGGGAGATTTCCGGGCACGACGCAGTGTGAGCGAGGCGACCATGACTACACTCTCGGCCTGGAGTCGTTGCTCCCGCGCCTGAAGCAACGAGGACCGCTCGTGATTCCGATGAGTGAGGAGAACACCGAAATGATGAATCTCGGCGAGCAGCTACAGCTGCGCATCGACTGCCAAGGCGTGTACGCGTTCGGGGCCATCGAAAAGAGGTTTCCCGGGACGGGATTGGTGCCCACTTTCACCACTTATAACATCCAGCTGTCATACCGCCTCGAGCTGCGAGCTGTAGTGGAGGTTGCGGGCGAGGTGGTCAAGATCTTGGGACAGCACAGAGTAGAGGTGGTAGGGCCAAGCGAAGAGGACGAGTCGAGGAGCCGGGTGGCCGCCGGTCACGCCCCGACTATCCGAACCCAGGAGGACGCGATCGCGGGCGGACCTCTTCCGAGTCAAGACGACGATGAGGTGCTTCCAAGCTACCAGGAAGCGTCAAGGGGGGGTGAAAGCCCTCCAGAGGCGGACGATTTACCCCCTAGCTTCGATATGATTGTAGATGAGGCGAATGAAACGGAGGGAAGCACACCACTAAACGATGAGCGGCATCAAGGACCGCTTGGAAGTCGACAACCTCTGGGAGCTTAGGTGTTTCATGTACAAAGATTACTGCTTTATCTCCAAGTCGATGACTATTGCCTTGAAGAACTACTTTGACGCTGCTTAGCATACAGTGGGGTAAGATCCAATTCTGAGGCATAAATAGAGGTCATAGAGTAAAGTTGAGTCTATATAATGCAAAAAAGGCTATCAAGCATATGAAAAAGCAGGTAGGATTGGATTATGGTCCCGAGCACCGTTACCATGACATTATCCGTAAATGGCATGTCTCTGTCACACTGGATCAGAAGTCGCAAAGCTTGTACGGTTTGCAATTTTCTCCGAGGCTGTAGTCATCACGGCCTTCTGAGACACGGTAGAAAGGATCTCGGGGTGATTCTATAAATTAATTAGTCGGTATCGTCGCAGCACACGAAGTACTTCCGACGTGTTTGCGCCCTCGATCATGATTTTGGCAACTCCTGCGGCCACCATCGTGCTAGAGAAGAAGTTTTAATGTTCGGTTCCATAGTTACTTATATTCTGTTGCATTGGATCTGCTCTGCGGTCCAAGAGAAGACGTAGAATCGGTTGCTGCTGGTTGTGGCAGGCATAATGGAGCGGCGTGGCGCTTTTGGGGAGAGCGGTGGCATGCATCCCCGTTGCCTTGCGGAGAACTATTTCCACAGCATTCGGGCTGTTGCCTTCTATTGTCGCGAAGAGAGCGTCCCAAACTTGTGAGAAGCTGAGTGCATGTCCGTGCCCTTCTCTATCAGCAGTTCCGCCATCGACCAGCTGCCGATGCGCGATGCTAGGTGCAGAGGCTTGCCAAAACTCCTTGAAGAGGTACAGGGATGGGCTCGATGTCGGAGCAGAGTTTGAACGATGTGCTCGCAAGTAGCTACCGACTTGGCGTCGATGCGCACAGCATAGTATGGCGCCCTTCTCCTAAATGGCACTGTTGAAGTTCCCATTGATACCTTTCGTGAGTTTGCTCCACTGCGCTGGGTGATGCCTCGGACGGCAAGAATTTAGAACGACTTCCAAACAGAACCGTGGCTACTCCTTCTAAGGCCGCTTGCAATATTGTTTTGTATTTTGGAGACCGAGAATTCGCCTCGGCAGCGCCACTCAAGCCCATGTCAACGAGGTCGAGTTGTTGAGGAAAGACAGCGACATGACACCTGTTGGATCATGCAGCAGAAGACACACTTCATAGCTTTGCCGGTCCAACATATCGTTGATTTCCCTCTGTTCTTTAGTAGGAACTTTACATCGATTTATTTTACCCAACCCAACGTAAGTGGGAGCGAATCCCAAGGTTATGGGTGGAATACTTAGTGCCATGTATGTACCTTGGTATAATTACTTTTGAAACAAACACCTTCTGACAGTAATTTCCCGCAACCGTAACACTAGGTTCAAAATTCCTGTACTTCTATGTCCTCCAATATATGCCTGGTAGCCCACAAAATAGCCCGCTAAATCTGACCTGACAATATTCGTTCTCAATATTGCAACCAATCTGTATACTCCATAAAGATGCACACCATCCCTAGACCAAAATGATATACGACCCTCTTCGAGGGAACCAATCCGATAGAAGGCCCCGGAATCCCGTGACGTTCAGGTACGATCCTCCGTTAACTGTCCGAACCTTTCCATTTCCGGTCGTTTTCTACCTTCCGTACGCAGTAGGTTCGTTCATACGCGACTCCATCAGGAATCCTTCGTCCAAAACTTCAAAACTTGAGGTACCTTTCATATCGACGTGCCTCCGAATAACTCGGCTCGGGTGGAAAACATTGTACATCAGCGCCGTCAACGCCATGAGTAGCGCGTCGAGGAGGTAGATGTAAATCTCCTTGCTCTTCAGCTCGGTCCCGAGGGAGTCGACGTACTCGGCGACGCGGAAAGCCGACCGAAGCATGATGAACGCGCTGGAGCCGTACAGAACCATCAGGAGCATCTTCCATGGGGTGGTTAGGGTACGACTTCGGTTTGTCGGGCGTCTCTGGAGCCGCAAGTGGAAGACCAGCGTGACGACCATGAAGAATCCGAAAAAGAGAATCTGGATACCCAGGCCACCTAGGATGATGTTTTGACCCCTCTTTACTGCGTCGTTGTCCTTCGCCGTCGCGAGCATTCCGCCGCCACCGCTTTGTGCGAAGAATGACAGCACGTCACCGAGAACAAAGACCTTTGTGAGCCATCGGGGTGGGATTATGGAGTGGTGTTCGGCTTCGAGTAAGACGATTAGTCGGCCGAGGACCATGTATATCGAGGCAGCGAACAGTGTAGGCCCGAGGAGGAGTAGGATGGACTGGATGATATATGGATTTTTGGTGAAATTAGGCGCTTCTTGGGCCGACATCGCTCTACCGAC
This sequence comes from Thozetella sp. PMI_491, assembly GCA_021432635.1. Classification (NCBI taxonomy): domain Eukaryota; kingdom Fungi; phylum Ascomycota; class Sordariomycetes; order Chaetosphaeriales; family Chaetosphaeriaceae; genus Thozetella; species Thozetella sp. PMI_491. The sequence goes on from MU270032.1 coordinate 151,790, forward strand.
ATAGCCAATCGCTTCAACTATAGGGGGTCAGCGTTTCGGTCTGCGCTGTCATCATGAAGGTGTCGCGATTACTTACATAGGCAGCCAATGACGAAGGGTATGAAGCTCCAAGTCCGTGTGCGGCAGAGCTGCCAGATGTGCAGGAGAGCTGAAGCGCCGAAGGCCACAACGAACACAACTGCCGCCACTAAGGACGGGTCATATTCGTAAAATTTGAATGCCGTCTTGGCTGTGTCGGTGCTGTTGTCGGCCATCTTACCGAGGCAAATGAGCGATCAGGTGAAATATATTGCGTAGTTTTCGTCTTGATTGGAGTCGCTAATTGCAGCTGGAAAGAATAGCACGACTGGAGAAGAGAAAAGATCTAAGGTTCTTGTGTCATCACTGCGGCTATTTAGCGTGCCGAATGGCACGTATATGTACGCCCACGCTATGAGGGATGGGGGTTCAGGGGTGACAAGCAATCTAAGGTTAGTGCGGCTCCTGAGTGTACAGTTACGATCCGCCTACAAAACAATGCATAGATATTTGCAGCCTCAGCCTGGCCCCCTTTGTTGACAGCCCGCTAAGGCGGCTATGGTGCGTTCGTATTGCTGCCAAGCCCCAGGGTCTCAGTAGTGGCTGGCCTGCGGACGGCGCCGCGTAACACGCGTGTTCGACAGGGACCCACTCAGCCTATGTGGTGTGGAAACGGCACCAAACACAGGAGGTTCCGGCCAAATACGCGGGTTCATGTCGTATTACGGAAATTGTCTTGGGACAATAGTCCTAGAACCGACATAAGTCTATCCAACTACCTGATATGAATAGAAGTTAGATAACATATTTGCGACGTATCACTGCAATCGTATATCCTTTAGCAACACAAATTCGCAGTCGTTAATAACCCTGTGCGCAAAGATGGACAAGCTTCGAGATGCTCGCGAGAGCACGGCAAGATTTCTGAGGAGCAGCCGCTTCAACCCGCGTCACAAGACGAAGGTGCACATCTTGCAAATATGCCTTGTCATTGCAGTGTTTATTTTCACCGGCGCTCGCATCGCGACAAAACCTAGCGGGATGCCGGTGACAAGGTCGGACACGCTCGGCATCGTCATGGTAAGTGCCTCAGGCACAGGGTTGCTGTGAAAGTTGTGACTAAGATACACCAGGGCGTCAAGACAATTGTTGTTCTTCTGTACCAAATCCTCACCTCCAAAGTCGAACGGTTCCAGAGATGGAAGAGCCTCAAAGCGAACACGATCTTGAACTCCATGGAGATTGTCTTTTGGTTTGTCGTCGTGATTATTACACTCATGGGCATTTCCCGGTTCTGCCAAGGCGCTTTTTGCGCTCTCAGCTGGATCCAGGTCCTCGTGGCAATTATGCTCATGTTCGTCCAATTTCACCTTGCTATGTATCCGATACGGAATTAACTCAGTACCTCGATAGGATTATCGCCTTCTGGACAGCGGTGGTATCGTACCACCTCCAACATGAACCGACAGCGGTCAAGTCTCAAAGTACATTTGTTTCGCCTGAAGAGCCCTACAACCAGCGTCCTTGGAATGATATGCCCGCCCCATTGCACGATACTGCCTTTTCGCCCCAGCCGCCTCGTAGCTACGCGGGCTGGGATCAAACTTATCGAAGGGACAACTAGTCACTGCCAAGAGTGAGAAGACAATTTTTCGGACGGAGGGAGGAAGACGGAACATAGCAAGAGCACAATTTATGACAAGGTACTCACAGATTTGGTAATAGGAGCGCTTTGCTACCTTTTTTCAGTGAGTCTGGATAATGTTCTGTGCACGCGTTGGTCGCTCTCCCTTTCGCCCCCACTCTCCCCACCTCCGGCCACACGGGATAGCAACGCAATTTTCCTGTTAAATATCCCCGAGTTTGCTCAAGCCCTATATGATGTTTTGTGCCCCTATTCATCCGGGAGACGGAACTGTTCGGCCGTGGGTCCCGATAACTATTTCCCGGTGGAAAGAGTTACGATCCCTCGTCATCGAATGTCTTGGCACTGTAACTGCACTCGGTCGCGTGTGCCATCTTCGTTGAACTGCGGCGCGTACAATTGTAACATACTAACGGAAGGATAGCGAAACAACATAACCATTGGACAGGGATAGCTTGATTTGTGTCATACTTCTGCCTTGCTTTCTACCCCTAGCCGTGGCGCAGGCAGCACGGCCGTTTGGATTGGTACAGGCAAATACGTCCAAGTCCCAGAGTGGGTATACTAGTATTACATAAGTCAACACGAGTATTCTAGTTATACTAGTTACTAGGTACGGAGTACGGCTAGCCGCACGGGCCGGGGACCCTGACCACGACAGACACATAAGGTACCTAAGGTAGACAAGACCACTCCCGCGCTCACAAGGTAGCATCGTTACCCCAGACACATACGCCCCAATCGTGTTCAAGCGTTATAATTCCATCGTGCCCATAGGTCAAGAGCCGGCTAGGCATTCCCACTACGAGTTACATCAGATGTGACTGGATTTAAGATCTTGCATAGATCGACACCAACACTGCCGCGACACTCGGGCTCCCGGTCAACTGATTTTCTGTACCTGGCGCTGCAGGGCCGTGCTAATCACGGCAGAGCACATTCTACGTTCTCGGCACTTGGATAAATACCGGGGCACATACAATGGAGGTGGTGTTGGCTTTTTTCTCGCAACCACCCTTCTTCTGCTACATTGACTACATCTACCGACTCGCCATGAAGACCACGCTTCTCTTCACTACCTTTTCTCTGGGCGTGGCCGCAAAGAGCCCACATCATGGCCGTGCCTCCATCTCGGAATGGACACCCCCCGGGTCGGATGATTGTACGCTATTCGAGATCGCTTGCCCCCATCGGCTTCTTACTAACTCCTTGGCTGCCAGTCCGTGGGCCATGCCCCATGATGAACACATTGGCCAATCATGGTTTCCTTCCACATGATGGTAGGAACATCACGGAGGCCAACATCATCTCGGGGCTGGGCGCGGCACTCAACTTTGACTCGACTCTTGCGAGCCTGATGTTCCGCATGGCCATAATTGCCAATCCAGAGCCGAATGCGACCTTCTTCACGCTGTAAGTCGGTTGTTTTCTTTGTCATATTAAACTGTATTTCTCTTCCAGCTCTCTGACCGGATGCACTAACTTCTGCCTCTCTCAGCGACCAACTGAATGTCCACAACGTCTTAGAACACGATGCTAGTTTGAGGTTCGTGCTATATGGTTGCCTATTCAGACTCACTCCAGCATTGTTTTGAAGAAGGGTTTGCCTGCTGACGGTCGGACATAGTCGATCGGACGCATTCTTTGGCAACAATCACGTCTTCAACCAGACCATTTTTGACCAAACCAGGGTATACTGGACTGCAGAGACTCTCGATGCAAACATGCTTGCAAACGGGAAGGTGGCACGCCAGATTGAATCTAAGGCTTTCAATCCCAACTATACCTTCACCAGCAACACAGAGCAGTTCAGCCTGGGAGAGGTTGCTGCCCCAGTCATTGCCTTTGGAGATATGGAAACTGTCCATGTGAATCGAACTTTGGTGGAATACTTCTTCCGTACGTTTTTCCATTCCCTGTCGTTATTACCCCTCTTGCCTGAGGACGATTCTGACATAATCTGTAGAGAACGAGCGATTCCCAGCCGAACTGGGCTGGACCACACGTTCGGAGGTCGTGACCTTGGATGATATTCTGCATGTCCAGGGAACAATTGGCAACGCCACGTCTCTCATAACACAGTCCCCTTCACAGCCGGCCCAGCAGCGGCGGGATGCTCATTGGGGGGTTGGCTTCTAGAGCTACGCTCGAGGATAACGTGAGGCATGGCCATGTTTGCACTGCGAGATGACGATGTCAGGCCCCAGATGGGAAAATAAGTTCAATTGTCAATTGTTGGATGTATTAAGTACATAAATCGTGTCTTAGTCTGGGTTTTGATCCCGAGCTTGAAAGGACATATACCTGACTATCTAGCTGGTGTAAGAATCGACGAGGAAGCGATGCTTTCTATCCATTCTTTGAACTTGAATCCCTCGCTATCGCTATTTTTCGATTTACGTGAGGCGCACCCACGTGCGCCGCTGTGAAACCCCGTGGCAGCTGCTGGGTGGTCAGACCATGCAGACCTGGCTGCCCGACGTTAGCCAACCAATTTGGGCACGCTAGCCATCATAAATACCTGGGTAGCTAATGTTGCCCGGTAAACTCGCAGAGTGTAATCATGGTATATACAGTACTTCTATGCAATGGGTGATTAGAGACAAAATTTCCAATACGAGTTACAGGGCAGGGAACGAAAATAAGGACTATGTCCCCGAGTAGAATTGGAGCTCGTAGCCTTCACTGATTGCGATGCAGCCGTCAAGGCGGTTACATACGGCTACGGTCTTGCACTATTGGGCGGGCTGCCCTACCTCCGCCTTAGATCGAAGTTTCTAAGGCTATCTTGCATGTCTAGGAGGACGCTGTGGCGTCGCTTGGCGGAACCCTCGGGAGGCGAAGATCAACGCGAGCTTCAACGCGAGCTTCAAGTAGATGCGGGGTAGCTCTTTGTGTCGAGGTAGGGATAGACTTGAAGCGTGAACATTTTCTTTGTGCAAGTGCTATCCGTGGTTGGAACATATTTTGTTTGTTCTAGGGCTCAGCTTCTGTAATACACGTTATTGCTTCTTGCCTGAACTCGTCAAACCGCCAAAATGCTGATGATGGATCTTGCGATTGGGTGGGCAACTTACGTTGTCTACTCTATTAGCGTTGGGGTCAGTTGAACGATCTAAGCCCTCGCTGTGTGAAATTTTGTTCATTTCCATGTGTAGTTGCTCGTTCTGGCTAGCTACCGTCTTCTCTTCCACCCCCTCCGCGATTATCCGGGGCCATTTCTTGCTAGGCTCACCGGCGGTTATTCCGGATACTATACGATCCAAAAGAGAGTTCACCTTGAGGTGTTGAAGCTCCACGGGAAGTACGGATCCGTCGTGAGGTTAGCGCCAAATAGGCTTGTTTTCAATACCGCGACAGCCCTACGAGGTAGATGCCGGACTTGACAGGTATTAGAAACAGGGTGACGTTCAACTGACAGTGGCAGATATCTACCAGAATGATCAGGTAACGAAAGCATACACTTACACGGCCATCGTGAGACACAAGACCGGCAACACCTTTAGCACTATCGATAATGACGAGCATCGAGCCAAGCGAAAGCTCATCGCACCCGCCATCTCAGATCGTGCTATGAGGGCATTTGAGCCTACGATGATAGAGCAGATCGATGTATATCTAAGACAAATGCTCGAGCTTTCGCGCACCTCGCAAGCGGCAGATATGACAGCGAAGACCAAGTATCTTGCTCTTGATGTTGTCGGGAAACTCGCGTTTGGCTACGATCTAGGCCTACAAAAGCGCGAGGAGAACCGATTCGTCCTCAAAGCCATTACCTATGGCAACTACCGCCTGAACATCTTCCAGCAGCTCCCAGAGCTGTCTAGGTTCTACTCTGCTGCTTTATTCGATTATCTTTTCTACGATGCCAGAGAAAAGTACTGGAGGCTACTTGAGACCATGATACGCTCCCGCAGAGCCGAAAAGCAGAATGCTCGGGCGGACCTATACTCGTTTATCGCAGATACACTACCTAGCGAAAGCGAAAGCGTGCGATGGGGGCATTTTTGGAGGGAAGCTCTTTTCTTCATAATTGCAGGTCAGTCAGTGGTAGGGATCGGTCCCACAGCGCCTCTACCCAAATTAATCGTTGCGACGCAGGTGGAGATACCGTTGCAGCTGCCACGTGCGCCGCCTTCTTCTACTTGACACGAAATCCAGACTGCTACAAGAGGCTAGCCGACGAGATACGGAAAGCATTCGAAAGTGGCCATGATATCAAGACCGGGCCCCAGCTGGCGGCGTGTACCTACCTCCGCGCCTGCATTGATGAGGCAATGCGGATGTCTCCGCCGTTGTCCTCGATGCTCTGGAGGGAGCAGGTAGCAGGGGACAGCCGTCCCTTCGTCGTCGACGGCCATGTCATACCACGCGGGACCTTGGTCAGCGTCACTGCATATGCACTACACCATAATGAAGAGTACTTCCCTGATTCGTTTGCCTTTCGGCCAGAGCGGTGGTTGGCGCCTATATCCAGCCCGGGAGATACCGAGTCTGGCGCCAAACTGGCTGACAAGGTCCACCTTGATGCCTTCGCGCCCTTCTCTGTTGGGCCCCGCGCTTGCGGAGGCAAGGCTATGGCCTACATGGAGGCGAGCCTCGTGCTGGCGAAGACGATCTGGTATTTCGACTTCGAGGCTGCACCTGGGCCGCTCGGTAGTGTGGGTGCAGGGAATCCTAGCGATACGACGGGTAGGCACCGGCTAGAGGAGTTCCAACTCTATGACATCTTGACGGCTCGGCACGAAGGCCCATGGATAGTACTACGCGAGCGCGGGGAGGCCTGCAAGGAGTTGGAGGTTATGGCATAGTCGAAGGCAAGCCATAATTTTAGCTACACTGTCGTCTCCTTGAGATTTCTTGACGATGTAGCGAGAGGGCATCTGGTTATTCCGGCGAAGCTTATGCCTTTTTGCCTATTTCTACTGATTCGCGATGGAACAGCCACGGAATAACACGTTGTATGCGTTGTTACACTTTGTAGGCGCCGATGACAAATATACAAATACAATTCCCTGGTGCAATCCCAGAAGAAAAAGGTACTCTGAAGAGAATGAGGCAGGTAAAGGCATAATGAACCCGAAACCCGGTGTTGAAGTGGTTGATTTCCAAGCCATCGAGCTAGGTGCCGGGTTAGCAGTGGGGACTAGGCTCGCGAACCAATGGGGCCGAGCGGCATCTCCGCGGCCTCGGACTTGGGGACGGCAGGTCGGTCGCGACGCCCACGCTTCCAGGTGAGAAGCACCCCAGTACTTGTTAGCACAGGCTACGAGTCGGAGAAAAGAGAACTGGCATTTTCGTGCAATTAAATCAGCAGCGGAAAGCCCCCCACGCCGATGTCCGTCTTGGCTGCTACTCGGAAACGTATATCAGGGGCCCAGTAACTTAAATTTCCTGCAGCCGGCATTTCACCGCTTCCACTCATTTCTAAATTTTTCTTATAATACTTCTCCGTGGCCCTAATTAACTTTGTTCAATTTTTATATACACCAGTAGTGCTGCACGTCTTTGACTGGCGGATCGTCAGTTGCTATTCAAGAACGCGACAATTTACAGAAAGTCACGCCCATCTGTTGCTGCAATACGTGTCGCGAGAACATGGCCAGCAAGGACAACGTTAACACCGTCGCACCAGGTGAGGATTCTTCACTGGCTGAGAAAGCCGAAAAGAGGCGACAGGACGAAAGCGAAACTGCCTCCGGCCTCGTTAGCGATGGCACCGAGCTGCAAGACGCCGACACGGTCAACTGGGATGGCCCTGAAGACCCGTCGAATCCCATGAACTGGCCAACTTCAACCAAGAACGCTGCTCTTATCATGATCTCGGTCATTACCTTCTTGAGGTACGTGCTGATTCTTTTCGGCTAGTAACAGAAACCACACTTGCTCACAAATAATTTTGCGTTTCTAGCCCTCTAACCTCCTCGCTGGTCGCGCCGTGCACCGGAAGCATGATGGCCGACTTCGGTTCCGACAATTCATACGTTGCAACTTTCATTGTCTCTGGTTACCTCATCGGCTATGTCTTTGGCCCTCTGGTCGTGGCGCCGCTGTCCGAGCTCTATGGTCGCCGCCCGTTGTACCTTGTGTGCAACTTCCTGTTCTTCATATTCAATGTTGCCTGCGCGGTAGCTCCGAACCCGGGAAGTCTCATCGTCTTCCGGATATTCGCGGGGATCGGAGGATCATGTCCCCTCACCCTCGGCGCTGCTTCGATAGCGGACATGATTGCTTTGGACAAGAGAGGCGCCGCAATGGCCGGATTTGTCTTAGGTCCGCTGCTTGGCCCAACTGTTGGCCCAATTGGTACGTTCCGGCTCTTCTGCCTCAAAACTGCTGAAAGGCTAACAAGCTGCCAGCCGGTGGATACCTCTGCCAAGCTACAACTTGGCGTTGGTCTTTCTGGGTGCTCGCCATCGCGGTAAGGAGAATCGCTTGGTAATTAGTGATCAGTGATACTGCAGCCGCTAACATGTTCTCGGAAGGGGGGCGTTGTTGCATTCGCCGGCCTGTTTGTGACGCGGGAGTCTTATGCCCCCGTCATTCTCGAGCACAGAGCAAAGAGGCTTCGCAAGCAGACCAACAATTCGAAACTACGATCAGCGCTGGACACGGGCCGAAGCCCCAAAGATCTCCTCTCCTCCGCCATTATCCGACCGCTCAAGATGCTCTTTTTCTCCCCTATCATATTATTGCTCTCACTATACATGGCGGTCATCTATGGCTATCTGTACCTTCTTTTCACGACATTCCCTCAAGTCTTTGAGGTTCAATACGGATTCTCTGCAGGTGCAAGCGGACTTACGTATCTAGGAATCGGCATCGGGTCCTTGGTCGGCCTCGTCGCTGCTGGTGCCATATCGGACCCTCTCATGCGTGCCTTGCGGGCTCGTAATGGAGGGGAGGCAAAACCCGAGTACCGGCTGCCACCAATGGTGATCGCCGGGCTACTGATCCCGGCTGCACTCTTTTGGTATGGTTGGTCGGACTATAGGCAGTATCATTGGATTGTGCCGATTCTGGGTACTGGCTTGCTCGGAGTTGGAATAGTCCTCCTCCTGGTATGTATACTGGACCACATCATACGGGTAGTCCTAAGCTCTGACACTGCTCGACATAGATGGCGACAACCACCTATTTGGTGGATGCATTTACCATATACTCTGCATCCGCGATGGCCGCAAACACGGTGCTTCGATCCATCGTCGGAGCCTTTCTCCCGTTGGCTGGCCCGAGCCTGTACAGTTCTCTAGGTTTAAACTGGGGTAACTCTCTCCTGGGATTCATTGCACTAGCTATGGTTCCCATCCCATTCCTCTTTTACTTTTATGGAGAAAGGATTCGCACCAGCAAGCGCTTCAAAGTCGAGTTCTGAACCTCACTTCTCCTTTTCACGCAGCTGCCTTTCAACTGCTCTCTATTGGATTAGAATACACTTTATGGAATCTTGGTGGGAAAGAGTGTCATTTAACTCTACTTTTAATTAGACGCTGAGTGGTAGCAAGGGATTAAGCAGTTATTTTTAGAAGAATATAGAGACGGAATATATTTTGTCGGCGCCTCTTGCTAAGATGACGTTTGATTAAATCACTTTGGCCTTTTGGCACACTGAAATTTGTACCAAGTTTACATTTCTCCAGTTCAGAAAGTGTTCCCCCATGATTGCAGCCTCCCTCTAGACCGAATTTGACCAATGTACCGAATTGAAAGCTAGGTCGACACACATATTACAGTGGAGAGCAACGGCTAAGAACTTCGGGAGCGATTTAGATAAAGGATGCATCTAGATGCCCAGAAAAGTTGTCCAGATCAATACCGTCCAGATCCACCATGTGCTCGAAATTCTGCCAGGCCTGACAAAAAGCTTCTAATCCGTGGCTCTGTGCCTTGTCATTATTTGCAGCAAGACATGCCTGGGCTAGAACTTCTTCTGAGACCGATGATGATGTGATATCTTTATGGAATTTCTCGTCAAGCGAAGTGGGTGTGCTACTGACGGCCCAAGAAGCGTCAGGCGTCATAGGCGAAACTTGATACTTGCTGAGAAGCTCCGTCGCCGATGTAAAGACTTTCGCCGCGCTATTCGAGAATTCACTGGCACCTCGAAGCATTCGATAAGCCTCAACTGTTTCCCTCGGAACACAGTCGAGCGCGCCGGATGCCAAATCTAGGCATGTGCTGCATGTCAATATGATGCTGGCTATTATGAGGCCATAAGAGAATCTGTCGAGCTTTAAGCGAAGCTGTGTGAACGAGATATCTTCTCGTTCTAGCTGTAGTTCTGCCTGGATGATGTTTTTGGCAGCAATGAGGCAAACTGCGCGTGAGTCTGCGGAGGATGCGTCAACCTGCGATCTTACGAGATAAGGCAAATGTAGTCGGCAAATCTGAGTATTAACATGCAGGTGAAGCATGTATCGATGAATGGCGAGACTAGCGGGGTGCGAAATTGGTGCTATCGTCCCATCTTGATCCATCTGGAAAAATGGCGGAAGCTCTTGGATGAACTTTTCTAGCTGGACTTGGAACTCAACGACTTGGCGGTATCTTGTACCATCCATTGAAGAGGTGGCTTGTGCAACTTGGTCAGTGAAGGATCTGCAGACCTTGGCGAGTTTTATTCTCTGAAGCAGATATGCCACCGAGGTGGGACCTAACACGCCTTGATTTTTGTTGTTCTGTTGTGCCACGACTTCGTCATCAAGATATTGGGGCAGATCGACCATCATTTGGGCAGGATGTACGAGGTAGCTGCCTTCTTGAGCGGCACCGATCCTAGAACCTATCCTGCACGTTGTATTAGGAAGGGCTGGTAGGTTGTGGAAAGATCAGCTTACCAGTCCGATGCTGTTAAATGCCACCATACTCTACGTCCAAACTCTACCCGATATGGATCGGCCCTCTGCCATGCCAGGGCCCGGCCTTCTTGCCGGTCGGTGAAGTGAAGGCCTAGCTCGCGAGCGATAGATATGGTCACAGAAAACACGGATCGGAATTTCGGCGAAATCCCTTCCAGGTTGCAAATAACGCAGGACACTAACATCAGTGCCTGGACGTTCTCGAGAGACACCGGGGTAACGCGACGACAGTTGTCAACAACATCCAAAGTGGCTTTGGCCCATAAGACAACCTGGTAGTTTGCATCTGCAGTCGATTTGAAGACACCCCTCTTCTCCGTGTCGCTCTGCAGCCAGTGCTGCGCTACGGTCGCGATAATGCCGAGGAGCAGCGAAACTGGACCCGCGGGACACACGTTCGCACTCAGCTGCTCGTACAGCTTGTCTATGGTGGCCCGGAGCGACGGGACGTGGATGATAGGGCATATAAATTCAATATCTTGAACGAATTTCTCCAACAAGACGTCCGTCTCAGCTTTGGGAGGAATTGTGATGCACCGTATCGCATTAGTCGTAGTAGTCGAGATACCAGCGGCCTGTGGAGTTATGTAGGCGGCAGCGTGAGTAGAGTGCTGTAGGGAACCCAACTTGACGACCACAGGATCCGACAGACTTGAGTCCTGGCATCGTGGCCGGTCAGCGCTGGCGGCGAACTTATGGAGCCCAAGAGGAATAGAATCAGTCTCAAGCACCTACCAAAGCGTTTTGAGCCCGAGAGGCCTGTTCTAGCTTTAAAAGATGGTGTATCTCGACTGGAATGTTCGATGAGAAGGCTCCCAGCGGTCGGTGATGCCCACCAGCATCGCCGGTAGCCTCACCCGTCGAATCCGGGATCAGCCAGGCATAATCTGGAGGAGCTGAGTATGTGCGCCCGCGGTTCTGTTCTGCGATGGCCTCTTCCAAGCGGCGAAGCCTTTCTATAATCTCGGTATTGGAGTCGTTCAAAGCGCGCAAGCTTTCGGCTCCAACCGTTTCCGGGGAGTTTCCCTGGTTGGAGACCTGGGGCTGCTTCCGTGGGCCGCCAGTTGGCTCGCACGGGATGCCGCGATTGGCACAGTTGGAGCAGGGAGACTCGCGGCTGCAACGGAGCTTACGAGATTGACAAAAGACGCATGAGACCGGCCTTCGGCGCGGTCTGCTTGGGAACGGCACGTTGAGCTGCTTGCTAGACATTCGATAGACCACATCCACAGGAGGACATGCGGTCTTTCTACTGCATTTCGGGGCTCTTTTGATCGAACAGTCGAGGAATGAGATGATGCCGGCACAAGTCGCCCCTGGCCCGGCTCCACTCGCGGGGCGCGGGGCTTGTCGAGACTGGCCCGCCGAGAGTCCGCGGCAACTCCGCGGGTCGGCCACTCACTGCGCCGACTGCCGCGTTTGGCCAATTAAACGCGAGCCCTCTTGGCTGCCTTGCTGATGCGAACGAAAGTATAACTATGGCGAACCCCCAAAAGCAAAGCATAGAAGGGCATGCTTGCTTACAACCAACTAGCCGTTAAGGCTCCAACGGGAATATTCTCCCAAGCTGGCTCACGCAGTAAACGCTCAGCTTATTAATATATCGGTCATGAACTTGTGCAGGACTTTAGATTGCGCCACACCCCATCAAGGGCACTTGCACGAGCACCTGCTGTTTCTAGAACGACCACGAGTGGATTTTGTCCCATAGCATATAGGTCTTTGAGGGCAACACTGGCTGCAGGCTCGGGACGCTAGTGATGCTCCAGCAAAATAACCCTGATCTCCTCGACCCGTGTCTGGGAGAGGCTGGGGGCGCGGGCGGCCCTTTTGCTCGGCGTGCAGGAGGCTCAAGGCTCTGGGGAAATCCAATTGGCCCCACTTGTGCGCAATGCCGCAGCCAGGCGTTGGGCCAATCAAAGGCAAAAACACAGGCGTGCTAGAGGCAGCGGCGCACCTCCGCAGCTGAGAATCGGCGTTCTGCTAGAGCCTTGCGAGATCTGTATTGCAAAGTGCAAAAGCTACGATTGAATACAAGAACTTCAAACCGTAGAGGCTCCAGCATGCACTCGTCTCCAGGGAGTTACTTCGGTGATTTGCAAGCTAGATCATCTCAATCGGTCCGCGCTGCGTCAGCCGACAGCCGTACCCTAATGTTCACGACCCTTTCCAAGTACAATTGACGAGCCTCAACGCGGGCTTCTAGGCCATGGCCACGCAGACAGCGCAGGAGGGGCCCATGCTCGTACCCAGAGTCGAAGTCTCGGAACGTGCTACTGATCCCGAGGCCGTCTTCGCCCCCAAGCTTCCAGGCCCCAAGTTTTCATCCAGGAAAGGCGGGCTGAAAAATGTGCGGAGCCAGTACTCTGATGACTTTGGGTCTGACACCGACACCGGGGTTCCATCGAGTCATATTCAGCGTAAACCCCCATACGCAGCTGGGAAGCAGAAGAGACATCATAAATTCGACGACTGGACTGATAACAATGAACCGGAAGAGAGAAGGCGTATCCAAAACCGAATTGCCCAGCGTAAGTTCCGTAAGTATTGAACGCCAGCCTGCCAGTCCACGTGATATTCGGCTAAGCCAGGTAACACAGGGGAGAAGGCCCGGGAGGTACGAGAACGCGCGCAGCGCGATGCCCAAAACCAGGAGCTTGCGGGATCTTCCTACGAGATCCACGTGCCGGAAAGCAGCTCTGAGCTTAGCGGTTTGCCTTGGGGTAGCATAAACCTGGGGTTCATGGTCGCCAAAGGCCATGAATACGCCTCCAAACAGCCAGCCAGAAAGGATATGCCACCAAACCAGGATCAGAAAATACTTTCATCGTACGGCACCTTTGATACCACTACCTACTGTAACGGAGATGACGTTTACTACCAAGATCAGGATTCGTATGGTTACAATTACGATTTCGACAGTCCAGATTGGGGATATTCCCCTATGGGGAACCACTCAACACCATTGACGACATTTAGCAAACCAGAAGGTCGATATAGCACAGCAAAATTGTATTCGGTCGCCCCGACCTTCTCAAGCGGGGGGGTTCAAAATTCCGTCCCCAACATCTGCGAAGCGGTTTATATGAAACTTCGAGAGGACGTTGGCATCTCTAATCAGGATATCCTCACCAAAAGTCTCCCCAACCTTATCAAGGGCTTTGCCGTTAAGCTCGGCGCTGATCACCAGGAGATCATGTACTTCGTACATAGTCATCCCCAGCAAGTCAATCCACTCCTTGAGAATCTAGAACGAAGGAGCTAACATATTCATAGAGAGATTACGGCATGGCTAACCAAGTTCTTTGAGGAGGGAGCAAAAGATGCCGAAAAACCTCGTAAGGCAAGCAAACGAGGCATGGATCTCTCCGAGAAGATTCATATGTGGCACAGTAAAGCTGGAATGGAACCTCCTGGCGAGCCTCCCAGCATCAACCCTCGTGCATCTGACGGGTCGGAGTTGGGAAATGACGAGGAGAAGAAACCGATCACGAAGTTGGAGCTGTCGGAATACAGCAAGCGCATCCTGGAAAGCAAGGCCTACGGCTGGCTAAGTCTTACTCTGGCTACGGAAGCATCTCTATTCTGGCCGGCCGACACCTCTAATGTCATGGTGGACGAAGTACGTTTGGTAATGCTACGGAGCCTCCCCACGGGAATCATTGAGACCGGCCAAAACCAACCGCCGCAGAAAATGAAGGCTACGTTTAATCTTCCGCCTCTCCTGCTGCGCCCCGGACATCCAGATGCTCTTTGGAATCTCGACAGGGCAAGAACCCGTGGACACACAACGCCTACCGCTGTGGGGGATATCAAAGCCGTAACATATTCCTCCGAGGAGAATATCCAGGTGGCCACCATAGCCCAGTACTGCCGCCAAACCTGGCCGACTGGTGGCCCAGAGCTTATTCAAGCCTTCCAGAGAGTGTTTGAGAGCCCCATCAAGCAGCCCCTTTCCGGTATGACGACATCTTGCAGCTTGCCGTGTGCACGCCCGATGTGTGCTAACTCGTCACAGCTACTCTAGGTAACGACATATGCGTGGAGTTGACTCATGATTGCAAAACCTTCACCATCGCGGCATCTGGCTCGGCATATTCCATCGCCCAGCTCGCAGAGCAGTTGGCTTGGCTCACGATCGTACTTGGGTACCCTGCTTCCCCCCCGGAAACCAGCTACCAGCCTTCGATCAAGAAAAATGACGAGGAATCGTTTGAAGTTGGAATAACAAGCCAACCTATATCTCTGGATAAAGTATTTGGCTCCTGCCTACTTCCTGCCGTTGCGCCTGGCCATCCAATTGTCTATGGATATCCAACCGCGCGGCGCCCTGAGGGCTTTCCCGGGGTGGAGATTCCTTATCAACAGTTACTTGCTCTTACCACTAAAGAATACCCCGGAAGCAGAGCCTTGAGGCATGGAAGCATAAAGCTCTCGGAAAACCGTATTCTCCAGCCAGTACTCAGGAAGCAAGGCTTTTGCCTCTGGCACGTGCTGGACTTGGGGCCGACCGCTTCGTGCCCATGCTTCGCCTCAATTCCTGCCGTGCACATCAAGCAGCTTAGCCTAGACCGCCATATTGTAGGAGTTTGTTCGGCGGAGCAGATTCGATCAAGCGAAGACGTGTCCAAACTGATACCGACAATAGAGGTGGAAAACTTGGTCGACGAGACTGACTGTAGAAGTCCTGACAAGTCTTGCGGTGCGACACCTGCGACGGACACGTCTCGTACGGAATCTCTAGACCCGGATGTGTTATCTGTCTCGAGTTTCTGCACGATCAGAGGGACTCAATCTCCACAGATCATTGCGCTTCTCCCAACCATCGAATCCGTCTCTGGCCGCTTATTCATCGAATTCCAGGGCTCCCAGGATAATAAGTCGGCCGCAGGCGGCAGCAACCGCCCACGGGAGAACCGCAGCGGCCCAGCTACTGCCAGAAGCACAACGACTGGCGCCCCTGTGCTTTTGCAGCGGAAACGAGGCCAGTGCGGACAAAAGGACGACGACCAAGACGATGATGGGTTCAAGAGGCCGAGTCTCAAGAAGCCCAAGGGCAGGGAAGAAACGCGCCACAAGATGCTTGCCTGTCCTTTCTGGAAATCCGACCCGACAAAACACCGAGCTTGTTTTACCATGAAGCTCCACGGCATTCCTCGCGTGAAGCAGCACCTCACCCGAAATCATACGCCCATCTTTTGTCAACGATGTCTGACCATATTCGAAGATGACGACGGTCTTGAAAGACACCTCGAGTCCCAGGAAACTGCAGGATGCACTCGAAAATCTTTAGCTCAGCTCGACGGCGTCTCACCCCGACAACAGCGGGAGCTCTCCCGGAAGTCGGACCCGAGCCAGACGGAGCCCGAAAAGTGGTTTGCGATATGGGACATCGTCCTTCCTGGACGCCCAAGGCCCAGCTCGCCGTACATGGACGACCAGCTCTCGGAGGATTGTGCCGCGTTCCATAACTACTGTCTCGACCGCGGGCCCGAGTTCCTGACAAGAGAAATCGAGACTAGTGGCGTCATGACCCTAGCCTCGCTTGACGAGGACACGAGGAGGGATATTCTCCAAGAGACAATAGGCCGTGGGCTAGATCTCTTCTTACAGAGCTGGGTTCCGCCGCGGAGAGCCAACGCTGCGGCTCCAAGCGGCGGCTCGTCGTTCGCAAGTCAGGAAACTCCCGGTAGCTCGGAAACATCCGGCGCAACACCCGCGGATGACGCCGGCAGTTGGAGCCGGAGCCAGGACCCCGGGACCACATCGTCAACCTCTTCTCATCGGCAAGGCTCCGAACAGCCCGTGGGAGGCTACACGCAGCCTTGGATGCGTCCCCCGGGCGGAGCCAGCGACATCGCACGTGAAGAGCTTGAAAATGAACGAGGCTACGACCAGGTCCTGGCTAGTGGCCCCACTACAGGGCTGGTTCCGGGGTTGGTTCCGGGGCTGGTGGCCGTCCAGCCTAGGTATACACAGGCACAGGCTCCACGGAGCGGGCTCCTCATGGGCCCGCCACAAAGTCAAGACTATTCCGTCGACAATTTTGGCTGGCAGCCTTTGCCAAATGGAATGGACGAGTGGTTCCAACTTCCCGACTAGACCTCTTTTGCCAAGCTTTTACCATGGCCGCGGATCATGCACAGTTTGGATGAGACAGGGTAGCAGAAACGTTGTGGCGCTCGACCGGGTTGTCGGCTTTCGTGACGTCTGCTGGGGGTACTGACTATAGACGAACGTGATACCCTAGATTTGAGAGCTTCTAGGAAGGAACTCGATTGACTAACCCAAGTCTGTGCTTTCAAGGAGAAGAGCACGTGTGGGATAGGATAACCACCCTCCTTCCTACGCCGACTCGCAGAGGGAATGAATTGCTCAGGTACTGGTAACTCCAGGCAACGCTCTTTCATGGCCTAAGGTCGGTCTTGGTCTAGAAATTAGCGGCAGGCAATGGTGGAAGGATGAAGGACCAACAAAGGCATACATCCTGGTCGCCTCTTATAAGCGAAACACCCGTGGACACGGAGAGGGTTGTTTCTACCGTTATCAAACGTAGAAGAAAACACTGCTTTCATTTGACCCCGGCGAATGACAAGGCAGTACCTGGGTCGATGGGTAAGCTGGGCTCCGGGGACCTGACACAGTTTTGAATCCGGTCCCACATTTCATGGGACGACTTTCTGGCCAGGGGCACATCTCAAACACACAGTCCAGCCGGCGCGCATCCCTAGACCATATAAATGAGCACGTCAATCGCTACCAACTTCTCTTAATTCCAAAAGAGAAGAGGAAATATTCCGACGGGTTTACAAAAGAGGGCTAAGCATCACGTATCGCCTATCCGCGTATCGTCTACCTGCCCCTTCTACCCAAGCGTGATCTGTAAAAAATAAACAAAATGGCGTCCAGGGATCTGCGTCGCGCAAACTCGACCAACCCGAGGGCTGGCAGAAATCAGCAATCTTCGGGCCGGCTTGGGGATGATCTGAACGAGAACAACAACACGCGGAGCCAAGCTCGACGGGGGCGCGGTCAGAGAGGCAACGGGAGGAGGCAAGGCGACGGCCCGGCCTCGCCCGCCGAGACCAACTTCATCCCCAGCTACTACTTCCAAGATGCGCCACCCCAGCAAAATCAGCAAAACCAGCAGAACCAGCAGAACGACCGGGGGCGGCAGGGACAGGCGGACAATGACAGGACCCGGCGGGATCGGGACCGCGAGAGCGACGATGAGGACTCGTCCGTCGAAGATGCGGGCCCCAGGGTCAACAGGGAAGATTCCCGGCCAAGAGGGCGGCAGGAGCCCCGCCGGACGTACGCCTACAGAACGGATTCAGACGAATCGCCTATGTTCATCAGGCTTCCGATGGGCATCAACGTCGAATTCACATCCAGAAATCGACAGGATGGCACCAGCGGCACCAGCGGCACCAGCACCAACACCCGCCGCCAGAACGTCTATGTCGGCGGCGAGGGGTCCGGCGGCCGGTGGGAGGGGATGGATATGCCTGGATTCGGACAGGGATTCGGGTCCGGATTCGGACGGCCAGGATTCAGGTCAGACACCGGACCTGCTGGGTTCGCGTTCGGCAATGGCCCTTCTGCTGGATTCACAGGGCTCGGGTCTGGATTTACGGGCGGGTTTGGTCTGTTTGGTGGCGGAAACCGTGGAGGCGGATTTGGGTTTGGTCTTTGAGGCATCGGGCGGGTTAGACACAATCATCTTTTAATTACATGAGAAAAAGAAAACGACTAATAAAATCGGTCATTCGTCTGGGTTTCTCCGCTGAAAAACACAGCCCTAGGAATGGGGCCTAGGCGGCCTGCAGGGCTGTCTATTCTAGGCCTAGAGAGTCAGGCTCACCAGCCAGTAGACGTGTGTGCGGCTGAGAAGATGGAACACTGTGCGCCTGAGCAAGGCCACCCGCGGCGGCGCAGAGAACCAACAAACCACGACCGGCCGTCAGCGCGGCGACGACACTTCAGCCCTGACAACATCCGGAATTGAAACGCGTCCCCTCATCCATACGTCCCAACTCACCTTCCTACCTTTGTTACATCCCAACCAAGGCACTCCCAATTTTCCGTGCTTACTATGTGCCGATCCTCTTTAATTGAGAGTCTACGTGAACCTCGCCGCAGAAAGATCGCGCGACGTTTTCTGCGCCTTGCGCGGCGCCTTCGGCAGCTTGCTGGGGGTCTTCGCGATGTCAGATGGGGAAGTCAAGACAGAGGCAAGGATGATGGCATTTTCAAGCTCATAGTTTCATATCCTGTCGGCCAGTGCGAACCGGCGAAAATACTATCAACAGTCAACCCCCAGACACAGAGCTTATTTTTTACCCTCCCCAGAGAGCTCCGGGACCGGATATATCTCGAGATTTGGACCGAAGCCGGGCTTGCACAGCACATTCTCGTCGTCCGCGGAGGCTATACGCACAGACAATGCTTCACACGCCGATACACATCAGATCGCCGCCAGACAGAGATGGCTCGACTTGTGGCAGCTGATTTGCACCTCCCCTCCGCAGCTGATAGGGCTGGACAGCATACCAGCATGATCTGGAGCCGCCGGCTCGGCTCTCCGTGGTGTGATCAGTGGAAGTGTTGCGAGAGGGAGCAGACATCGCCTAGCCCCTTCCTCCCCATGCTCCAAGCCTGCAGTAGGATGTAAGTCATAACCCCCGACGCTTTTCTATAGACCAACTCTCGTCTCCGGCCCCACGGGTTGCTAAGACATCACAAGGTACTTCGAATGCCGCGAGTCTATTTATCGCCATGTTACATTTGCATTCAACGACCCCGAGACGGCATTTGCTTTCATTGCGCTGCGGAAGAGCCCCAGTTGTCTCGAGATGCAGCGTGTGCAGTTTTCGTTCATCGCTCCTGCTGCCGCTGACTATCGAGTCGAGGGTAACCCCGACTGTCCTTGGGTCGCGATCTGGGAAACAACTCTGCATCTCCCGAAGCTTCGGCAGCTGGACCTTTGGCTAGATATGGTTAGCCCGGAGAACCGCGACTTTCTAGCCAGAGCCCCCCATATAGACGCATTCGAGGCGAGGATGGCGTCTCTGGCGACTCAAAACCCGCCCGCCGAGTCGGACTGCCTAAGTCGGCTACAAAACATCTTGCATCCATGCTCAATCATCAACCGGGAGCCTGTTAGTTGTTTCCGTGGGAGGTGGCCGATTAACTCAGGGAAATGGGGTATAAACATTTTGGAGCTCGAGCGTGCGAGGATAGTCATAACTCGACACATATCCCAGACATGCTAGTGTCTTCTCGAAGCTAACCCTAACATCATATCAAGCCTCCTGTCCAGGACCCTTCGGCACTGGATGGTCTTGTAAGACCATCGCGTCATATGTCTTATCTTAAAGACAAGCAGCTATATGAGTTGGCATTCCCTCTCCCCTCCCCATTCTCAATACCCCTTCTTGCCCTGCACCTCAAAGACGCACAGATTGGGCAGCAGCGCCGGAATACAACGCAAGCGCGAATCTTGCACCTCGGGCAGGTGACGACACTAGAAGTCGCAGGATCTTCATGCTTCGCGTTTGTATCACGGTCGATCTCTCACCGATATGACCTGGAAAAAAAAAGTAACCCGATTGATTAGGAGATGTGTGGGCGCCAAATAGGCCGATGTCTCGGACGAATCGCATCCTTCGCTCGTAGGCGTCCAGTCCTCGCTCATTCCTATCGCCGCGCTAGATGGCCAAGATGTTGGATGATGCTTGTGTCGCCATCTTGCCAACCAGTAGCAGTATTTTCTCCCGCGAAGGCGACCCCCACGCCCGCCTTCTGTCTTTGAGAGCATCGAGTCCCCGGCAGCGTGACGGGCTGTCCGTCAACGTTTGAGTTTGAAGATTCGCGCTCCTAAAAACTATCACCACGGCGCAAAGCCACTGATCGAGCGCCTAGCATGCCAAGCTCGAGTCATGGTGTAAGGGAGGCTCCGCATGTCTCGGACCGATGCCAACAATTGTCGAAGGTATCCATCCCTAGCGGCGATCACGGTTCGGCTCGCCTCCCTGGTCGTTCACTGGTCATCGGTCGCCTCTTCAAAACGTTTATTAAGGGCAGTAACGAATCACTAGTAGGAGTACTCCTGCACGCCCCCTTGTTCGCTAGTTCAAGCTCGCAATGGCTACATACGGCAAAGCCGCGCTCTATCGGAGCCCTACGATATCCGACTCCAATCTAGAGAAGGGCGACCCCTTCGCTTCGACTTCCGAAGACATTATTTACGAGCGCTCGAGCGGTTACAGGAGTGAGCCTTCCAGGAGTGCCGGTAGACAGAACCTTCTTGGCTTCGTCACGAAATGCTCAGGCGTCTCCCATGCCGAGGGACGCGGTATCGAGCGCGTCAAGGAGAATGAACGTACTCAGCAGAGCGTTTTCGATGGCTTCACCATGTGGGCTTCTGCCAACCTCACGTACGAGCCCCTGATCCATTCTCCTATTCTAAGAGTAACACGCTTGAAATAGACCGGCGACATTTGCCGCAGGAACTCTAGGTTCCACCCTAGGCCTCAGCTTTGGACAGTCGGCTGCCGTGATCGTGTCCATGAACTTTTTCTTCGCAGGCATCGTGGGTTATTTCGGCACCTTTGGGCCCGTGACTGGGCTGCGAATGATGACCGTCGCACGCTTCACCTTCGGCGTCTGGGGCACTCGCATCTTGATCGCGCTTGGCTTGTGCGGCCTTATCGGCTGGGCGAGCGTCAACTGCATTACCGGCGCTCAAGTCCTGCTGCAGATCTCGGATGGCAGATTGCCCCTCTGGGCGGGGAACCTGATCATCGGTGCCTCCACTGCAGTAGTATCCTTCTTTGGGTACTTCGCCGTCCACCTCTTTGAGCGGTACTGCTGGATCCCGCTACTCGCGTTCTTCATCTTCCTTCTAGCGTACGGCACGCCTCACTTTGACCCTAGCACGCCGCCAATTGTCCCAAGCTCAGTGGCCGGGATCACGACCTTCTGTTCGATAATCTTTGGTTTCGTTGCAGGCTGGTGCCTTGTAGTCGGCGACTACTATGTTCACATGCCGGCGAACACAAGCCGGATCAAGCTGGGGTTGACCATTTGGGCCGGAAATTTCTTCGGCATTGTCATTCCTGAACTCCTCGGGGCTGCCTTCATGACCACTCTGAAGGAGCCCCAGTTCGCTGAGGCATATGGGGATCGGTACATCGGCGGGCTCATGGGCCAAGCGCTGGAACCCCTCGGCGGGTTCGGCAAGTTTCTCTTGGCGCTCGCTGCTCTGAGCACCATCGCGAGCAACCTCACCAGCAACTATTCGCTTGCCTTCGCTATCCAGAACTTCCACCCCTGGCTCATCAAGGTTCCTCGACCCATCTGGAGCATCGTTGCATCTATCATTTTCATCATCATCGCCATTGCCGGTGCATCCTCCTTCGTAGAAGTCTTGACTTCGTTCCTATCGATCGTGTCGTACTCCACATCCCCTTTCGTATGCTGCATTCTGGTGGACTATCTCTACTTTAGGCAGAACCGGTACCCCCTGGACAGTTGGGACGATTTCTCGGAGATCCCCTGGGGGCTTGCTGGGGTGGTCGCCCTCTGCTTGGGCTTTGCGGGTGCTGTCTTGTCTATGTATCAAGAATGGTACATCGGGGTCGTCGCCAGGGCATCTGGCGCAGAACTAGGGTGGATTTTTAGTGGAGTTTTCTCCTTACTGGCGTATATCCCTCTCCGCTTTGTTGAGCTTCGCTGGAAGAGAAACGAGTAAAGGACATATAATCAGAATTTGAAATACGGTGGTTTCTAGGCTGATGGCTCACCTCTCGATTCGGTCCGTTTGCCAGTGGGCATGATGCACAGTCAATTTGCACTCACCGAATTCTACATCTGCTTCTCTCCCAGCAGTCCTGGGTTCGTGAACAAACCAGATGCTGTGGACGCAGCCGATCTCAGTTATCTCCGTTCGAAAGCAGCGGAACAAATAAGTAACCGAATACAGCCACGAGGTTCGAACTGCTTCTCACTAAGACCTTTCTGTACAATGTTTCCTCTTTCGCCTACCACTTATTTGAAATATGCTCTGATATCACTAATCACAGGATAGTTGGAACGGATTGTGCCATAACTGGCCTTGGCGAACATAAGATGGCAGCGGGTATAAGCCGCACTTCGTGGTTACGTCGGGTCTGAGCGTTCGGCGTAAACCTATGGCGAATCAATTTCTAGATTCGCTATATTTCATCCCGGAAATAGAGCATTTACGTGTATATTCATGGCCTCCCAGTTTCTTTCGATCAGTAATCGTTCCTTATGGTGAATATCTGGTCACTTCGCGGTAATTGCATGTTAATGTATTGGGGTCTGTGTACTTCGCCAATGGTGATTAATAGGCAGTGTGGAGGCGTCAAAACTGTCCAGGTCTGTTCAAAAGATATTCCGAAATCTTTAAGTGTTTAATAGAGTTCACTTATCGAGTCTACAACAACGACGGGGAAGTGTAAAATCGTCTAGGCACGGTCGACCCCCAACAAACAATTGTGCCCACAACTGAGTCCCAGCTACACTGATAACCTCTCGCACAATGACTATCACAAAATACAAAGCCGCCGCAGTGAGTCTACTGGCACCAAAACCTAGTGGTATGTAGCTAACAGTTCACTTGTTTCAAGGTCCAGGCCGAGCCAGGAGTAAGATAACTGGAGTTTGTATTGCGGAGGCTACCTACCTAGGCTAATGGTTTATAGTGGTTCGATCTAGATGCTAGTGTGCAGAAGACCATCAATCTCATCAATGAAGCTGGGCAGAAGGGATGCAAACTGATCGGATTTCCGGAAACGTGTAAGTCAGGACGCTGGGGTCGGATCTGGAGGGCAACGGAGACAACACGATTAACTAACACACGGAGTGCCAGGGATCCCGGGTTATCCCATGTTCGTCTGGCCCTATACCTACGAACAGACTCTGCCGCTCCTCAAAGCCTACCGTGAGAACGCTCTGGCCGTTGACTCGGAACAGATGCGGCGGATACGGCGCGCAGCCCGTGACAACGATATTTTCGTGTCACTTGGATTCTCGGAAATTGATCATGCAACTCTGTATATGGCACAGGTGCTGATCAGCCCTGCTGGGGACGTCATTAATCACCGCCGCAAGCTCAAGCATACTCACATGGAAAAGCTCGTCTTTGGTGACGGCTCTGGGGACACTTTTATGCCAGTCACCGAGACTAGCATTGGCCGTCTCGGCCAGCTCTGCTGCTGGGAGCACATCAATCCGTTCGCCAAGGCTTTGTCCGTCTCCCAGGGCGAGCAAGTCCACGTAGCTGCGTGGCCGCTCTATCGCATGCCGCACAGGCAGATGCTGACCAACCACCCGGCCTGGGCGTCGGACATTGCGACGCTCGAATACTCCATCGAGGCGGGCGCCTGGGTGATCGCGTCCTTCCAGCGTATATCTGCCGAAGGCATCCTGAAAAATACGCCTGCCGATGCCGGCCCGGTCACTATCCCGCCGATGCCCACAGGCGATGCACGCATATTCAGACCGAATGGATCACTCGCCGTGCCCAAGCAGGACGACGACTTTGACGGGTTACTCATTGCCGAGATCGACTTGAACGAGACACATCTCATGAAGGCCCACGCAGACTTCGCGGGCCACTACATGCGCCCAGATCTGATACGTCTTCTCGTTGATACTAGCCGGAAGGAGCTGATAACGGAGGTCGATAATGAAGGAGGCATCAAGTCGTATACCACTGCCCGTCGGCTCGGCCTAGGCCGCCCACTAGATGCACACAACTTGGAGAAGGGCACTAACCTGGCAGCTGTTTCCCGCAGCAGCACTGAGAATAATAGTAAGTAGTGCTACAAATATGAGTGAGTACAAAGTTCTCTAGTTTAGGTGAGGAATTTATAGCTCCGTTAGAGGTGAGAGGAGGGCCCATGCTTAGCCTAGTTCCTTATTCGGGCTGGTATTTAGTAAAACTTGAACATACTTGACATTTAATTCATTGAGGATCCTGCTCACCTTCATAGGGGGCATAAAGAAAGCAAGTCAGGCTAGGGACAAGTGACGTGAGCGTTTGCAGTGGAGCGGATGAGCCATCCGCACTCCACTTTTACCCCAGGACTGACTCCTCCAGCCGCCCGAACCATCTTCTCAGGAGCACTAGCGGCTACTAAGAGAAGGGTTCCGTTCTCCACAGCTACAGGTCAACACAGGCCAACCGACCTGGACCTGATCCCGTTGAATACTAGGAGTAATGGCACAATAGGGTCGTAGTGTAAGGTTACAGGACAGTTTAATCCTTCCAGCCAGCTAACTTGATTATTTTGGTCATTACTCGTTGGTGAGCGACAAATCGGCAGTGAATTAACCGTTTGTTTGCTTCCTCTATCTACATTGGCACTACAAGATAAGCCCCCGCTTCCGACGGTTCCATCGGATTGCGCACCCGATCCATCTTGGTATTGGCCTAGTGAACGGCAGGCTGGTCAAGGTAGATAAGGTTTTTGACGACGACATCTCGCAAAGGAACAGTCTTATCCCACAACCTACATGCAATCTGCTTCCCAGCCAATCGCTTGCATACCGTAAACATGGTGCTGGATATGAAGATAAAGGCGGCCGCTGTCCATGCGACGCCAGTCTTCATGGACAAAGCGGCAACTCTGCAAAAGGTGGTGGCTATGATTAGCCAGGCAGCTGAACAGAGCGTGCAGCTCCTTGTGTTCCCCGAGGTTTTTGTTCCCGGGTTCCCCGTATGCCTCATCCTCTAGTTCTGCGCGGACCACACGTCTCTAACCACATGATGATAGTACTTTATTAACTGCTACGCGCCCGGGAAGCAAGTGCCGGCCATCCAAAAGTACACTGCAGAGAGCGTCGTTGTTCCAGACGATCTCGGCGACGTGCAGCGGGCCTGCGCCCGTCACAAAGTCACCATCTCGCTCGGGATCTCGGAACGCATGAAGGGAGGGTACACGTGCTTCAACTCCATCGTGACGATCGATGCCGACGGGACCATCCTCGGCGTGCACCGCAAGCTGAAGCCCACTTATGCTGAGCGGTACGTGTGGGCCGAGGGCAGCGGCCACACACTCTGCGTCTATGACACAAGCTTGGGCGTGAAGCTGGGCGGGCTGGCCTGCTGGGAACACACCTTCAACGGGGCAAGACAAGCACTCCTGGAGCAGCGGGAGCATATTCATGCCGGATGCTGGCCCGCCATAGACGGCACTGAGGGTTTCCGTGAGACATGCAGTCCGCAGATCGAGGCGCTGATGAAGACCCACGCCCTGACGGCCCAAGTGTTTGTCATATGCGCCACCGGATTTGTGGACGAGGCGACGATGAAGTGGATGGAGGACAACCTAGGCCCGCAGGACCACATGATCCCAGGCAAGGGGTGGTCGGCCATCATCCATCCCATGTGCGCCATAATGGCGGGGCCGGTTAGCGGGAGCGAGGACCAGCTTGTCGTCGCCGAGCTGGACATGGCTGAGATTGGTAGCTGCAAGGTTTACATCGACGGCATGGGGCACTACAAGCGACCTGACATCTTGAAGAGCAGCTTCGATTCCAGACCGGTGTGGCCAGACGACGAATTCATTCGGGGTCCGATTCCTTTGCCCGAGTAACTACTGTGTAGAGAGGATCTCGACGGTCTTGGAGTGCCTTTTTATTCGATTCGACATTGTAGATCGCCTCCTCAGTCCTAAAAAGTTTCATAGGCAACAAAAGGAGGTGCCTCGCTTCGATATTGAGTACATAGTTAAAAAGCCTTCGCACTGATACGACTATTAATTTGCATCGCGAGGGTCGATGCTAGCAATATACGTCGACAAAATTTCCTCCTCGCGCAATCTATTTCGCAAAACTACCTTGAACTAGTTGAGAACAAGGTACATTGTCTCGGGTTAGATGGCCATATACTCACTTGGGTGCGGAATTACTATCCATTTGATCTATCGACATTCTTCAAAGCCGCGGTACAGAATATCGGTTGGGGGCCAATAGCGGAAGGCTATTGGCAGTTTCAAAATCATTAGATTTCAGGCAGACGGCCAGCCGCGTCGATAAGTCGTTGAGCTCGCTGTGTGCAAGTTTGCCGTCACTGGCACACACGGCCAGCTCGTGGGCAAAGCGGTATAAGATCCGACCGCGTAAAGTTTGGACTCGCCAACTAACTGTTCTTGTAGTGGCTTTGCTGGAGTTTCCAATTCGGTTAAATGCCACATCTTTTGCAAGCGCAGGATTCGTTTGCTTATGGCAAACCACGTTCCCGCGAGGAGTATAGATACTCGAATCATTGCCAAGTTGGTCAATATCTGGAGGCGAGGAAGTGTGCTTGTAAGTCGTTTAGCCATTGAGGGACTGACTGATCTGCTTTAAGTATCACTTCATTATTTCGGGGAGGCCGTCTGTTATGAAGGGCACTGTGGCAATTTATATTCGCATGAGTAGCGAAGAGATAAGGTGCCTGAGACACTAGATGAACGGCTGCTGGAATCAGAGAATCGCGAGAGTCATATGGCTGAGACATGGCTATCATGCCCCGGGTGCAACTACACGGTCTCACAAATGACCGATTCAGCTTCCATACAAGTAGCTGGAGACCTGGAGTCTGGTGCGCCGCAGGTATTTTGAGGAGTTGTGGACAAACCGGAGTGGAATGGTCCGCGCTATGTCTGGCACCGAGGTCCAACTGCGATGAGCATGGACTAGCCTGTGGGATGTTTCACTTTACAGTACACTAAACCTTGGGTTCAGGCTGCTGAAAATGTTTGGCGCGAGGATGCGTTTTCGAGGCCCCAATACTGGGTAGCCACGGGTAGCGTGTTTGTGCCCTATGCACAGCCCGGGCTGCGGCTGGGCTGCCCCATCCCAACTCCGGCCCGGGTTGCAATTACACAGAGGAGTGATAGCGAGCCTCGTTTCCAATATCCTCAATTCCATTAATCGCAACAGTGCCGATGCCTCCATACCTCCGTGACTCTCTCTGTATACCTCCGTACCACCCATTATCCCTCCCTTGCCTAGAGGAAGTCCCTCATTCTATTTTTCTTTTCCCCTAATTTTAACCTATGTTAAGTAATAGAGAATTAATCTTTGAAGATTTATATCCTCTAGTACTCCTTAGCAACCTGTGCTGCCTCCTACTCTGTCTCCATTTCCTCCAGACCCTCCCCTAAGATGCGGTCTCCCCTTTTCATAGTTACCGCCTCTATATAACTAGCTATAGGCGACACAAGATAGTTTAACATCATGCTACTATCTGCCAGTATAGCCCTGACGTTTAGAATAGTGTCGATAATATAATTGGCCACTATTGTTGGATGCAGAGTTAGTCTGACCCGAAGTAGAGCATGAAAGGGAACGCCTAGTTTCAAGCTCAGAATGAACCGGGGGAGCACTTACCGCTAGCACTAGTAGTAAAGAGAATGGCACGTGGGTAATCCAGACCACAACCTCCATCCATCGCTGCGCCGGGCCAGGGGTTTTTAGCCCGGCCGCTTGATGCGCAATTGTTAGAATCCAGTGAGTTCCCCACCACGCATTCGCTGCCTCTGCCAGCAGTGTCACCCAGATCCCCACGAAGCCCCAGTAGATCAAAGCTGTTTGACGCTTGCCAAGCCGATCTGCTAGCATGGTCGGCCTTCGATTTCCCTTTGTCTCAGGAGACGAGTGATTCACTCCCGAGAATGGTTCTGACCGGAGGATCAGACCGGCAGCTAGAACCATCATGCCCTCCATAGCGAATTGAATGTGTGCTGTTAAAGCGAGACGCGGATATGGGGCAAGTGGAATTGCGGCGCCAAATAAGAGCCCGAAAGCTACAAGTCCACTGCCATGTCGAAGAAGGGACAGCGGTAGAGTACTTGGGGTGGCCGAGGTTCGAGGCCCGAGTTCCTGAGTAGATGGCATTTTCTTTTCGATGTTTCTTTTAGTTGAGAGGATAAGTATTTGAAATGGTCTATTAAGGATTCAAGCTTCCATTGCCCCTGCCTTACTGAGCCGCTGCAAGGTTTTATACATCAAGTACACCGATTTTCATCGTGTTTCCAGGCAACATCGGGCTTACAAATGCTTACTTGTTTCCAGCCGACAAAATATATAGCCTGCCCAAAAATGTCACCACTACGAAAAGCAAAAAGCAAGTCCCGGGCTTATGTGGGGCATTTCACGCAATCATGGGGGTGTCAAAGCTGAGGGTAGCGGGGTAGTGACTCAGTCGGCTCAAGCCTAAACGGGTCTTCGCATTCTGAACGAGCCCGATTATGTTCCAGCCTGCCAACCGAGCTGATTTTGCAATCCCGAGTGTTCCGACAAAGCCTTCTCGAAGCCCCCCGAGGTTGCTAATAGGGCCAGTCAAGGTCACAGATGACATCCCAAAGCGCGGCGCCGTCTGGACTCAGAACATACCCTTGTAACATGGTAAGCGAATAAGAATTGGCTCGGGTTTTTATTAAGTGAAGTAGGGCGACCAAAGAGATACTTACACAGTTGGTCCAGCGTAATACCATTGCGTGTAGCAAAATCGTAGCAGCCGTCACCACTTTGAGTTAAAGCGTATGCATCGCAGTTTGCTACAATACCCGACTGTGTAGGGCCGGCTGGGGCCACGCTGGTGGTAGTTACGGGAATTGCTATGATAGAGGTAGCCACAGTATCGGCAATGCCAACAGAGTAGGCTTCGCTTCCCCAGAAACTATCCCTGTCTGTCAATACCTCGATCAAGTCATAGTTGTTGACGTGGGGGGAGGAGTGAACATACTTCTCACAATCATTGTTCAAAACTGCGTTCCATTGGTCTGGATAATCACTCATCAGCATACCATACCCTCTAAGCTAGATACGTTTCCAAGATGCTTCCGTGATGAGGTATACAAATACAAGGGACCTACATAATTGGTCCACTGTAATACCGTTACGTGCTGCAAAGTCGTAGCAGCCGTCGCCACTTTGAGTTAAAGTATATGCATCACACGCGGCTACAATACCTGATTGTATGGGACCAGGTGGCGGCACGTCTGTATGCGTGGATACGATACCACGGGCTGTAGTAGCAACTGCAGTAGTACCGCTGATAGTTTCCGTATAATTAATCCTCAGGGGGCGGCACACCACCGGGATCTGTCGAACCACAGTAATAGGTGCCTAGTACCAGGCCACTGCAATCGGGGCCAATAGTCGGATTCCACTCGAAAAACTGAGCAAGGCTGAGGTAAAACGAGTCGAGGATGTTCTGGCACGAAGTCTACGACGTTGGGTTGTACCAAAGGGTGCATTTGGTGGTCTGGTCGGCGGGAAGGGGCGCTGGAGTAGCAAATGCAGTAGAGGTGGCTGTGAATATCGATCAGCATCGCGGCCTCATTGATGGGGGAATGTAGAGAACTATGCTTACTGGTTATGCCGGGCATCAGCTTGACGCAGTACGAGTTGCTCACGGACAAGGTGCATGGATATGTATAGGCATTGCTCCAGCTAGACGATTCGGTGGCGGTCGTCTCAGGATTAAGGAAGAAGACAGAGGTACTCTCTGCCAGAGATGGATTCCACAGCATAAACTCCTTGTGCCTGCACTAGCGACTATATCTATCCGTTAATGTGCTGTACTTACTTCGGGAGTATCGCCATATGCAGTTGCCAGACCCCAACAATTCGCGGCGGTGTTGTTTTCGAGGCTGTCAAACCAAACATAACTGGGAAGCGGCACAGTTCAGCACACTTCAAGACTTAGAGTTACGGACGGAACCCTACTTGTAGCAGTCGATTCGGGTGCCATTGAGTCGCTCGCCGAATGGAGGGGCCACTCTCTGGTTAGATGACCTACCACCTTTTCAGCCCGGGGAGGGCCTAGTAGCATTCCGCAGGGCCCGGTGCTAACGGCTTGTCGGGGGTGTCCAATGAGCCAACAGAATAAGGAAAAGTTGCGTACAGGTGCGGTTCCCCGGAACAATCTTTGGTAAAGGAAAGAGGCGCTTAACCGCTCCTCGATCTCATCTAGAACGGTAAAGATTATCAGATTGTCCAATAGGAGGCTCCCGCCCGTCTGAACTTGTCGTGTTAGTAGAGGTGGCTACGCAAAATTAGAACCGCCTCCAAATCTAAGGCGCAATTTCCTGCTTGGGGGGAGGGGGTTACCCCTTGTCAAAAGGTCCCTAGTCTTTATCGAACACGAGGCTTGCACAAAACGAGCCAACTTGTGGAGCTATTCTCTCTCCGGATCCACGCGGCTTTGACGAGTACAAGGCCTGATGGAACAAGTTGGCATCGGCTGCGCCCCACAAGGCGGCAGGACATGGGTGCGTCTGCGGAAGGGTGGACCTCCTCTAACCAGGAGAATCAGCGCTAGCCGTCTCGTTGCCTCTATTCGAGAAATATTTACGCGGTCGAGAATTTTTGGTTCGACGCACCACCTTCATCCTGCTTTCCCTCTTAGTCCCGGTAAATTTATTTCACTTTGTCATCCTTTAGGTCATTTTATTCATCATCTCTGAGTCGCGAGAATCGCTGTTGCCTGAGTGAGAATGGTAATGCTACTAGCTCAGATCCGTGAATAAGTGATCCAATCAGGGCATTAATCGCCTAAAATGGAAATAGCTGCTTGCTTGATGGGGGCCAACATTCGAAGCCGAACGCAGCGATACACCTAAGTAAGCCAGAGCAACGTACGAGCTAGGGTTGCTTAGCGGGCTACTCAATTAGTCTGAAAATCCTACCATACTCCACGAGCCCGAGGCTCTCGATTATAGGCATGGACCAAAAGGCCCATGGTGGGGGCGGACGAAAGGCCCCAAATGCGTACCCGCCGCAAGTGTGCATCAGATCCCGGGGCCCGTATAAGAAGGCACCCCGTAGCTGAAGGCGCCCTCGGGAACGAGCGACCGAGCCTCGACTGTTTTTTGCCCTCTCTACCGTTCGACATGCCGGAGAACTTACCACTCGACGACTATCAGGTGACGGACGGGCCGAGCGATGAGGAGCCCAAGAGCGAGACACGACAACCAGACATCCACCCACGCGCGGGTATGCCAGCGTGGCAGTGGCCGATGGTCATCGCGGCCCTAGCTGCCGCAGTAGTGACGGCAGGTAAGAGGAAAACCACCGCCTGCCATGCTCCTTCTATGGTTCGGCGCTGACGCCACTCGCAAGGATACGACGTCGGCAACATCTCGACAATCCAGGGGCCCATATACGAAGCCTTCCACGAGATCGAGCTCTTGACATGGGTCAATATGACCTTCGGCATCGCATCTGCCAGCATCTCCCCACTGGCCGGGAGGCTTGCGTCTTTCGTTGACATCAAGCTGCTTTACCTGGCTTCTATCTCTCTCCACATTCTCGGGTCGATCATCTGCGGTGCTGCGCCGACGATGGCGACCGTCGTCGTAGGCCGCGTCTTCATCGGGCTCGGGGCGGGCTCCGCTGCGTTTTGGTTAGTACACACCACTCCCGTTATGGCAAAGAGAGGACGCCAGTGCTAATGATACTCGTTCCAGCTCGCTGTTATTTGCTGCCCATTTCGCTACGCCCGTCGAGCTCCCACGCATACAAGCAGTAATTGGCGTCTCCTGGGCTATTGGTCTCCTGTGCGGACCCCTCCTGGCGTCCGCCTTCGCGGAGAATGAACACGCAACCTGGCGCTGGGTACGTAGGTTAAAGACCGGCTGGAGCCGAGAGGAACCAGGGTGCTGACGAGAGACGTAATAGGCTTTTTTCATCAACGGGCCGTTTATGGGAATTGCGGTGCTGTTAGGTGTCATCGGACTGCCGTCTTTCCGCGCAAACCCGTCAACCAACATCCTCCAAGAGCTCCGGCGCATCGATTGGGTCGGCTGGCTCCTGTACAGCTCATCCATCACACTCTTCTGCGCAGCTGCCGCGTCGTCGGGTACGGTGTGGGACTGGGACGGAGGCTCGTCGATTGCTGCCTGGGTGCTCTGTGGTGTCCTCGTCATTTGCCTCGTCCTGCAGCAGACCTTCTGCGTCTTCACTGATAGTGCGCATCGGCTTCTCCCCGTGCACATGATGAAGTCGCGGGAGGCTATGCTAGTATTCACGGCGGCCGCATGCGCCAGCTCTGTGTACGCTGTGGAGCTCTACTACACGCCGCTGCTCTACTCCTTCTCACGAGGAATGGCACCGATCCCTGTCGCCGTCCATATGCTACCGTACCTGGGCACTTTTATCGGGTTTGTCCTCATCACGGGCGCTCTCCTGCCAGTGATCGGCCGCTACAAGATTATCTACACAGTATCGCAGGCCGTGGCACTCATTGCAGCCGTCTTTATTACAAGACTCGATGCCTCTTCTTCCCTTAGTCTGATCATGGGGCTCAGCGCTCTCGCTGGAGCCGGCGTCGGTCCCGGATTTCAGAGCTCCCTATCAATCGTGAGGGTGATGCACCCGGACCACTACCTGGACTCTGCGATCCTAGCCAACATAGCGCAGTTTTTGCCGGTAGGTATGGTTCTCGCAATTGCTGGCGCCATCTTCGAGAACGTGGGCTTCAGGGAGCTGAAGGAGACTGTTGGGGGTTTTGGGTTCAGCGATGATGACATCCGGGAGGCCCTGGCTGGCGTCGACTCTGGGCTATTCGAAGCCAAGGACCCTCGCATCATTCAGCTTGCGGTGCAATTCATCGCCAAGACCATCGCCAAAACCCAGTATACCGCGGTAGCTGGGGCAGCGCTGGGCTTCACTATATCTCTGATGTTGAGCGCGCAGAAGCTTAATTTTAAGGCGGTTGGCGCCAAGTCGGCTGCCCATGCTTCATAAATCTACGTATATCGCATCTTATAGAAACGTTTACGAGACTGCTACATGCCATTGCCAAGTCATTCGGGGTGTGACACCCTCTCCACGGTGAGAGTACGCTGCGACTACCAGGCAATGTCTCGAGCTGATTCTTGTGTCGAATGGTGGCAATTTTGCACAGCTGTGAGGAGCCGAGTCACAACTGTCAGGTTGGGCATAAGCATACCACAACTTTGTGGAAACCGAGGCTAGCTGACCGTTTTAGAGCGCCAAATAACCGAAAAATACCAGAGCTTGTGCTACAGTTGCAGCCAATCCTCCACGATCTCCACACAACACCACTTATCAAACAGCAATACGTGGCTCAGGACTTGCAAGATTCTTCCAAGTTTCCACCCGACGTCCGGCTGCCCGATACAAATTGCGGACCGACAAGTGCGCGGACGCGGCCAACAGCAGGATAGAATCCTGCAGTGCATAGGACGGAAGCTTGTGAGGCGAGGCTGGCGACGTATCAGTGCGGTATCCAACACTTGCGTTGGCCATCCAAACCCGCAACTAACCGCGGACGCTTTCGTTGCCGTTGTTGTTGGGTCTTAAGGCGAGATCCGTTGTGAGAGCATACGTTAGCTAAGCCACCTAAATTAGGCAGCAGTGGGGCCTTCGTCTGTGCTGGGTGCTGCATCACTACCTGCCGGGGTACCAAGTCGCCTAGTGCTACTACTGCGTCACTCCTTCCAAGACAACCCAGAAACAACCAACAATGAACGACACAAGCCCAGCACCCAAGGAGATACCCATTGCTGTCGAAAGCACTCCAGCGGTCTCGTACGCTTTGGCGCCGGAACCTGTCACCGCAGCAGCCAAGGACGATGGCGATCAGGTTGAAATTCGGCCCCCGCCCCGCACACCGGACGATGACATCGCACCGCGCGGCGGATCCGAAGCCGGAGAGTGGGAGGCGACCATCAAGCTCGTGGTTGGCGCAGTTGTATCAGTGAGCTACCGGACGCCCTTCGGGTTCGACGAAAATGCTCCAGGGTCTGCCAGGGCCACTGGCTTCGTCGTCGATGCCGAGCGAGGGTAAGATAGCGAGCCATAAGTTCATCTGTCCAACCCTATATAACCTCTGACCCTTGCCGTCCATAGGCTCATCTTAACGAACCGTCATGTAGTTGGCCCAGGGCCCTTCCGGGGCTTCTGCATCTTCGACAACCACGAGGAAGTCGACGCATTCCCTGTGTACCAGGATCCAATTCACGACTTTGGGTTCCTAAAGTTCGACCCAAAAGCTGTCAAACACATGACCATGACTTCCTTGGAGCTCCATCCTGAACATGCCAAGATCGGGGTGGAGATCCGCGTCGTGGGAAATGACGCTGGCGAGAAACTCAGCATCCTCTCTGGCTTCATCAGCCGCGTGGATCGAAACGCTCCCGCCTACTCTGGCCCATACACCGATTTCAATACATGCTACTACCAAGCTAGTGCTGGGACCTCCGGGGGGAGCTCTGGCAGCCCGGTCGTGGACATCAATGGCTCGGTCCTGGCCATCAACGCGGGCTCCAAGAAGACTGCTGCTACTGGCTATTTCTTGCCGCTGCACGCTCCGCTACGAGCGCTAAAATGTCTGCAGCAAGGACAGCCTATCTTACGAGGAGACATTCAGTGCCAGTTTCTCTTGAAACCTTTCGATGAGTGCAAGAGGCTAGGCCTCAGCGAAGAGCGTGAGACGCAGATTAGGGAGGCATTTCCGGGAGGGACAAACTTACTCGTGGCCACGCGGGTTCTGCGAGAGGGCCCATCAGACGGGCTCATCGAGGAGGGTGACATTCTGTTCAAGGCTGGTGGGCAATTCGTCGCCGAGTTTGATCATCTAGAGACTACAATGGATTCGCACGTGGGCGAGAAGGTCGAATTCCTCGTGATACGCGGCGGGCAGGATGTGACAGTCGATATCACTATTGGGAACCTTCACGAATTTACGCCCGATCGCATGGTTCACGTCGCGGGGGCTGGTTTCCACGAGGTTTCCTATCAAATAGCGAGACGCTATGGTGTGCCTCGCAAGGGAGTTTTACTGAACGATCCCAACGGGGTATTCCGCGGCGTGGACGGCAGCCTGCGAGTCCTCGAAACGATCGACAACAAGGAAGTTCCCGATCTTGATACCTTCATCGAGGTCATGAAGGGAATCTCTGATAGAGCGAGGGTGGTGGTCGCCTACAGGAACCTGGCCAACATCAATTCCCTAAAAACCGCCATCGTCTACATCGATCGCCACTGGACAAAAGATATGACTTTGGCGATCCGCAACGACGAGACGGGTGTATGGGATTTCACTGTGCTCGCGAGTCCTCTCCCTCCTTTCGCTCCCACCCCGCAGAAAGCTTCCTCTTTCATGCAGCTGGAAAACGTCCCCCATCCTGCGGTGTCGGATCTCGTTCGAAGCTTCGTCAACGTCGACTGCTTCTGCAAGTTTTCGAGTCTCCCCGGCAACCTCCACCAAGCCTCCACATTCGGAATGGGACTTGTAGTGGATGCTAGCAAGGGCCTCGTCATCGTGTCACGAGCCGTTGTCCCGTTTGACGTGTGTGACATCTCCATCACGATCGCGGGCTCGATCCTAGTCGAGGGTAAGGTGTTGTTCCTCCACCCAGTACACAATTATGCCGTCTTACAGTACGATCCGGCCTTTGTGGATGCGCCAGTCGCGAGCGCCGAGCTCAGCGCCGAGGAGATCACCCAGGGAGAGTCGATAAACTTTATTGGATGGTCGAAGCGCTCCGGGGAGCTTGTCCACGCTGTCACGACAGTTTCCAGGAAGACCCCGATATCTCTGCCAGCTGACTCTTACCCGCCGCGGTGCAAGGCCTCGAACGTTGACGTCCTGAGCATCGACACTAAACTCGGAGAGCGGTGTGGTAGCGGAGTGCTTGTTGGGAACGACGGCATCGTCCGAGCCCTGTGGCTTACTTTTGTCGGCGACAGGACAGACAAAGGCATTAACAAATATCACTATGGCCTTGCGACCCCCATGCTTCTATCTATGATATCTCAGATACGAGAGGGGCTGAATCCGAAGCTCCGACTGCTCCCTGTGCAGCTAGGTTCCATCACCTTCGCTGACGCCCGTCTCATGGGCGTCCGAGAA
This sequence comes from Thozetella sp. PMI_491, assembly GCA_021432635.1. Lineage (NCBI taxonomy): Eukaryota > Fungi > Ascomycota > Sordariomycetes > Chaetosphaeriales > Chaetosphaeriaceae > Thozetella > Thozetella sp. PMI_491. The sequence continues at coordinate 188,217 of MU270032.1, forward strand.
GAGCGGATTATGAAGGCGGCAGACGCCAATCCCCAGCAGTACCGCTTGTTCAAGGTCGAGAAGTCGTATGATGCAGACAATAAGGAGACAGCCCTCGTGGAAGGCGACATCGTGCTTACATCAGACAAGAAGGTGATTACGAGACTCTCGGAGCTAGACGCGATGTACTCGCAGGAGACACTGGAGACACTCGTCTTGCGTCGTTGCCGAGAAGTCGAACTCAAGCTGGCTACTCTGGCAGTAAATGACGTAGACACGACACGCCTTGTCCAATTTTGCGGCGCCACCATCCATCAACCAGACCATTCCATCCGTCTAGAGCGCGGTAAGATATACAGTGGCGTTTACATATCATACTACACGTACGGATCGCCCGCGCAGCAATACAAATTGCTGCCCCCAAATTTCATCACCCAGGTCAACGGGAAGCCTACACCAGATCTCGATTCCTTCCTTGAGACAATTGTCACAATACCCAACAATGAGTGTAAGCTGCTGATTCTTCGGACTCTGCAATGACATTGCGCCGTACTGACAGGATTGTATCTAGATTTCCGCGTAAAGAAGACCAGCCTCAATGGCGTGCACGACGTAGTCACGATGAAAAAGGATGAGCACTACTTCCCGACGATTGAGTGGCGCCGAGACGCATCGCAGCCATTGGGGTGGAAGAAAGTCGTCCACGGGAACGTTGCCGGCGGGAGGCCATGACGCAGACGATGGGGCAGCTCCATGACAGCGTCTCACCTACTGAAGTCGGGGATTCTCGGCAAGGTAGATTTTCCGTAGGCCTATGAGCTGGGATGAAAGGTGGTGGAAGCTGCGCACAATGTAATCTGAGGATGCTAGCTGTTGAAGATAGGCAAAATATTTTCGTGCAACTGGCCCTCTCGCCATTTCTTTTCATTTCCTTGCTCTTCCACGCTAACAAACAAACAAGGGTTGTACTGTACCCCGCGGCTTCAGGCCTGTACGCCACCCCCTGAACGTACTAAACCCCCTGCTATGCCCCTGTTTATCAACATTTCAGCTTCCCGACGCGCTTCACAGCCTGTCGGCATCCGACGCGTCAGCGCAGGAAAATCACACCACTGCGAACGACACATTCAAAATATTGGCCCCATGACATTTCTAGTGCGCCTACCTGTTTTTTTTCTTCCTGATTGGAACACAAGCATCTCAACATAAACCGCCCGGCATGGCGCAGTCGGAAAATGCGTTGAAGAGCGACTTGCTGGCCGCCCTCAATGCACTACAAACCACCGGGTCGTTCGCTGGCTCCTTGCCGATCTCACCGACCAGTTTCCCCAATCCATATTTAGAATGTCTAGGCATTGGACCGGTTGCTCTTCCTCTAGGCGAGGTGCAGGCGCGCTGTCTGATTGAGAAGGCCAACCAACCGCCGCCCTTGGTGGAAGACAGCGAAACGACCGTAGACACGTCAGTCAGAAAGACATGGGAAGTGGACGGCAGCCAGCTCGAGATGCGGAACCCTGCATGGCCTCGATTCATCCAGAACCAAGCGGAATCGATCAAGCTCGCCCTCGGCCTGAATGGGCACGTCCATGCGGAACTAGACAAGATGCTCATCTACGAGAAAGGCGCTACGTCCAAGGCGCACACCGAGTGAGTCGCGTTGCCCGCGTAGCACAGCGCCATATATCTAATTAATCACTCTGGGCCCGCAGCTTGGAGAAAGGGCCTGGCATATTTGGCACGATGGCCCTCTGCCTCCCTTCTCCCCACAACGGTGGCAATGTTGTTGTCAGACACGGTGGGCAAGACAAGGTGCTCAAGACTGAGGGTTGCGACGTATCTTTGGCCTTCTGGTACTCAGACGTTTCCCATGAAGTGCTGCCTGTTGAATCTGGATACCGTTGGGTCTTGACGTATAACCTCATCACGGCACTGGATGTCACTCGTCCTTCTGCATCTCTTGCAGATCAACAGACAGAGGCGCTCCGCCAGACAGTGCAGAAATGGCTTGAGAGCCCGGCTTCTAATCTCCCCAGCTATCTCTTCCACGGTCTCGAGCACCACTACAGCACGGCGGGCGTCTCAGTCTACGGCCTCAAGTCTAAAGATTTTATTCAGGTCCTAGGCCTCAACGAGCTGTCCAAGGAGCTACCCATCGATATCTTCCTTGCTGTGCTGGAGAAGAACGTGCTTCTCGAAGTGGAATCACCACCTTACGATCACAACTACTACGATGACGACTGTGATGAAGAGGACGATGAAGACAGGAGTAGCGCCATTGACCCCTGCTCCACCAGCAATGCTAACGGTGAGATTGAAACTGATTATACGATCGAGAGCCTGACCGATCTGGAAGGTATTCAATTAACAAAGAACAATGACTTTCACGAGAACTACCTTCTTAGTTACAAATCTTTTGACTTGGCACCGTATGAAACGTTTTGCGAGGATTTCCCCACGGTGAGACAACTTTTGCACCTAGTGAGAACTGGGTTGCTAACAGTAAGGCAACAAGGGCACAACAGAGACACAGCGGTCCCAGATTACCGTATAAAACCATTGATTGTGGACATGTCTAACTTGACGGACGTTAATGATGTCGATAGGCCGTAGTGATTGTCCGGCGTGATGCTACCGTTCGTTACCTCATAAGGAATGTCTGCAACAGATGGGGTAGTCTCGAAAGGAACTACCTACCTCTCGTGGAGTACTTTATAAAAACCGCCCCAAACTCTAGTTCCAATAGAGTCTCTAGCATTGCCGGCCTGAAGGCACTGGCCAAAGTGCCTGATGTGGACGGGGGGTCCATGGCTAGTATCCTGATGATGGCATTGGTATGGGAAGACCAGAAGTTGCTTGAGTGCATTGCTTCTCATGCCGAAGAAAAAATCTCCTTCGCTGCCCATGATCGCCAAATAGCGCTAGACTTTTTTAGTGCAGCCAAGGATACTATCGCACAAGATGCCGAGATGCTGGCCAAGGCACGAGCTGGGTAAGAGCCGATCGTTTGTATCTTCGGTGACCTCGAATCCGCTAACCGTGCATACGTTAGGCTTACCTGCGCCATATTGTCGCTCAAGACGGTAGGCGACCAACTCCTGGCGCTCAGTCACATCGCTCCTCCAGGTGACCCGGTCCCGGCCCACGTCTTGGAGTTTGCGCAGGACATTTTCTCCCAGGCCCTAGAGAGGAGCAAACCTCTGGTACTCATGTGTCCCGACGGCGACAATCTCGTTGCATGTGTCATTGCCTACTTTGGCTTTGCAGGGCTTGTCGAGAAGTACGGGACCATACCTATTCCTCTCGAATACGCTCGATCTAGGCACTGACAGGCGCACAGGGTCATTCCATTTGTAGAGGAGAAAAAGGCGGATACCGCCTTCACTTTCTTCTTTTTGCACCAATTTCACCAGTATCTAAAGAGGGAAGATTTCCCCAAGCCTGATGCGCTCGACCTATGGAAGCGTGTTTCCTGGGGCATGCTGGCAAACATGCAACCGCAAATGCTCTCGAGTCCGGATGCGCCCAGACCGCAGGAGCCTGAGATGCCGGTGCCTTGGTACTATGCGTACATGGTACAAGCGCCTGCCCAGCCCCAATTCATCATCCGCCCAGAGCTCATGGCCGACTTTCTACGGATGTTGCTGGCCTCCGACATGGCAGAAGATCTTGTACAGTCTTACATCGGAAGACTCGTCTCCGCAGCCAGCGCGGTCCCCGGGCACGCATTCGCGACACTCTGGCTTCCATTCCTGCGTTTCGTAGTAGACATTATGAGGTCTCATTCCATCCCATTTTCAACGCCCCAGTATCAACACCTCTTCAGGGCATTGTTGGAGGCATACACAGCTAGGTTCGTGGGAAGCAGTCCTGGCATGAACAGAAGTCTTATCCGCCAGACTGTCTTGGAATGCTGTACCGACTGCCGAATGCTGAACCGATTCCTTCGAGACCCCCATAAGAGAACCGAGGGCTTCCAGTTGCCCATCAAACGTCAAGACCACCTAAGCTTCCGGCTGGATCAATTGCGTCGCTTCCATGGAGGCGCAGAATACTACCGGCGTTCCTCCTCACTATTCGTTAACAAGACTTTCGCTGCCGCTGACCAAATGCTAAAGGATTGGGAAGCCAGGCGGACGGAGGCTGAGCAAAACCTCTACAGGTTTGACCAAGACCAGCTAAAGATGCTGCTCGGAGGATTTTATGAGAGAACCCTAGGCATGCAGCACCTTGGAGCTGGGCAGGCAGTGCTGGCGTCTCATCCCGTCGCTGTAGCCTCTGCCCCTACCCCAAGAATGCCCTTGGGGTCACTCTCTAGCAACATGCAATGGCCTGTACAAAGGCCAGTGTTCCCCATACCTGGGGCTCTCGCTGGAACAAAACGGAAAATAGGAGAGACGGAAGTCATCGATTTAACCAGCGACGATTAAAAGCCTCCCGAATCGGTGAGGGAGGTGCCATTTTGTAGTAATACGAGGACACACTGTAACATACAACTGCACTTACAAGGCTGACCACAATCTCTGCTTCCTTCTCGTTATTGACTACACTCCGGCGGGACCGATAGAATCAATGACAGGCTTTGCCGTATTTTCTTAACCGCAAGTAATTATATGGTAGCGGCGACAGAAAGCCAGCTGCCATAGAAACAAGAGCGGCTACCCAGAAACTGGGCGAATCGAAGGCAACAGTGCCTCCTGTCAAGTGGTAGTCAACAAGGTTCTGGGCCATCTCCATAGTGAGCATGGACACCATGCTCATACCGACGGCTGTTTGTAAGGCTGCGGGCCAGCTCAGATTATCGCGTCCAATTCGGAGAAGAACGGTCTCTAAGAGCGTGGACGTGAATATGCCGCTCGCCACTGCAGGAAAGGGGGGGAGGCACGCGTCAGCAGAGAGAAATCGATGAACGGTGGAGTGGACTCCAGCAGGGAGCACTGCCTACTCGAGATGGCCATGATAGGTCCCACGCCCAGCTCCGGGTACCAAAGTTGCAGGGACCACATGGCAGAGAAGTCGCCGATAGTGCAGCCGACAAGGCAGCGGAAGGTGTTGACGGCAGAACGGCGCCATGTCGGACTCGAAGACCAGAATCGGAGGTCAGTGAGGCTCAAGGGCGCCTGTTGTTGTGTGGTGTTGGATTTGCAATCTTTTGAGTGGCAATGGCTATTTGTTGACGCGCTTACCCTCGAAGGGTTCGAATGCCAGCAGCTTGGATTGGAAAACGGGGTGAGAACACGGCGAGAATAGACCTGCCTCAGTCGAGGGAGGGACCGCGCTACTCGATACATGATTGCGGTTGAACACTCGAAGCTGAGAGAGAATGACGTGAAGATGGCGATCTCTCAACGTCGTGGTCAAGGCCTCTCTACTCCACTCTTTGTCAGGTTAAACCGTATATTGTGTACTGTATTCCTCTGCTTGTTGGCTGTTGTATTGAGCTCCCGCTTCCGCTGGGTAGCACTAGCAAATATTTTACATGGGTATCCTCACGTGCTTTCCAGCGACCCACACCTACGTATCTTGCAGCGCGGTCGTTGAGCGAAGCACAAATGGCGCGTCAAGCTTTTTAGCTGGGGTTTTTCGGGCCCGAGGTATCGCCGAGCTCAAATCCAGCTGTGACGACAGCTTGAGTATCATGGGCACTGCCACGGTACCGACGCATACTCCGTAAACTCCATCAACCATTCAAAAATGGTATAAGAAGGAGTAATTTCGGTGTTTCGATATCGCGGGCAAGATTCCGAAGATTCGCTAAACGTTGAGGCTGCGTGGTACGACAACGGGGCAGCTCATAGCTCTGGCGAACCTGCACCAGCGCTATGAGCTTTTACTAATTATTGTTATAATTTGCATTACAAGGTAAAATGCGGTATACCGGGTCGGTTTCCAATTCTGCTAAGACGGGAGTTGACCGCTTGAGGAAATCTTTTCGCTATTTACAATGTCCATTCAGGCCTACCCTTTCGCAATTGCAACGACTTGGTGCACGATGGTGCATTGTACGGCCTGTGTTTCACCTCTGATCAAGGTATGTTCATCTCTAGTCTATATAGCATAGGACAGCTATTAGTCATCAGTGAACGATTTTGCGTGGGCCAAAAATGCCCCTGTCTCGCTATGTATCAAGTATGTAGGGTGGCATTCCGCAGTGCTGCAACCGGGGGTGATCAGGTAGGTAACTATCTACCTAAGTTTAAGCAAATACCGTGCCCCTAAAATGGTCTAGGAGCGGAGACTCCGATATCCTAGGCAGAGAAATGGGCCACACGGTTTTACGATCAACTCCAAGAAATAGCAAAGAATACGTTAGAAGCTCGTTTATTATAATAATAGGCATGTCACTGCTCCACGCTCAGTGATGTCTCCTGCGAATTCAGCACCGTCCACATAGCTCAGTGCAAACGCCACCAAACTGTTCTTCCTCTTGAACTGCGATCCCCTACCGAGTTCACAATGCAGCTAGTACAATTCGCTCTTTGCTTCTTAGTGTCGATCACAATGGTAAGAGTCCCCCCTAAAAAACTCTCCTTGTGCTAAATGAGAACACCATTCTCACCCGTCTCAACAGGCTTGTGACCTAACTAGTTGTGGCTCCGGCAAATACTGTTGTGGCAGTGGTAGTAGCTCAGTCTGCTGCCCCACGGGTATAATGTGTGCTTATTCCAGTGTAAGTTAATCTTCACCCTTTGCTTGAGTTTAGAACCTCATTTGAGTTTATTAGGGCTCGTACTACTGCGATGATGGTTTGCGTCGTCACTAGATAGAAAGTACTGTACATGTAGCACAGTCAAAGACTCTAGACTCGATAGGCTAGGTACGCTAGGAGGGTCATGGGTCAAATGACGGGTACTAGTGGTCTAAAATTTTGGAGGACACCACTACCACAGCGCAGAACTCATCAAAATTGTAAACTTCTAGGTCGTTTTATAGATATGGAAATGTCACCATAGCTTCATCAATCAGGCATTTAATACCAGCTAATCGTAAGCTATTGATAGGTATATATTCTGGGGCTGTCAACCTTTTTACTGTGCGATTTGCTTGATTCCACTATATCTGCCCAGGATGACCTGTACGGTATCCGCTGTGTGAGACAATTGTGCTTGTTGACTTGTGCTGTACATGCTCTACCGCATTATCTATTATGTATGCATAGTCACTGACGCGTGTATGTAGATTATCTCACTCCTAAACAACGTTGTGAAAATCGAAATGAAATCTACGCAAATGTTCTTAAATCTTGGATACTTCCAACTGACCGGTAAATCCATGCGAGCCGCCCCAGTCAGCTACGGCTGTGTGAGATTGGCTGATCCGAGCCATACTGAGCATACTGACTACGCTGGCCCGCTAATGGTATCTAAACTATGCTAGCCCTATTATTCACGATGATGCGCTGACTATACTCCCTGTTGGATAGCGAAGACCTTGGCGTGAATCCTGGCATTACTTGGCGATCGTGCAAAGATATCCTCGCCGTTGAGTTTGAAGGCAGACTAATTATCATTTTGATAAATGTCGAGCCTTAAGGCTGGTGGCATTTAGAGTGTTTTAACTTTCTACTAGCTAACAATATAGTAGTAAGCCGCTGAAATAATGAACAGAGAAATACCTTTACTAATTATACTTCTGGCTTAAATACTAATAACACACATATAAGTGTTCAACTGAGCTAACAACTCTTTAAATCTTCACGATGTCAAGTGCTATTACCAAGGAAAGCAACTCTGTTAATACTGATAGATTCCTAATCTGTAAACAAGAAATAGCCTAAGATCCTTATAAATATTTAATCTTTACGACCAATCTCCTTCAAATTGCACTTCCTTTCCAGCTTCAATCTCCGCCATCAATTCGTTAACCTTCCAGGGTTTGTATACATAACCGGCAGGGATGTTCGTATTCTGGAAGGGAGCACCATTCTTCACATGATCCAGAGCGTTAGTGAAGTTCTGGTGCGTATATTCTTCGGGGTTATGTCTCCAGAGCCATTGTCCAACCTCTGACTTGAGCTTCTTTGGGTCTTTCTCAATTGCCTTGATGTTCGGATTCGTTCGCTTTTGGTGATTGATGAACCCGAGCTTCTGGCAAGAAGACACCCGCTCGAAGCTATATGCAACGTATCAGTAAGATATAGACAAATCTAGGTGGTCTATGCAGTACCGTAGCTTGCTGTGAACTCGGGTGGACCACGAAATGTTTTCCTTCCCACCCAACTGCAGACAGTTCGCGAGTACAATACCATCCTCGATGCCTTGGTTTGCGCCGTTTCCTGAACTCGGCAAGAATGTGTGGGCGGCATCGCCGACTTGGACCACACGGCCTCGAGGAGATACCGTCACCTCCTGCGGATCTCTCCACATAATCTTCCAGTCGAATAGGGCACCCGTGGGAGTGGATTTTATGAGCTTCTTTGCGTATTCTGGGAAGTCGGGGGCGACCTTTGCAAGATGTTGGAGAGCAGCTTCGGGCTCGACGGTCGCGTGCCAGAACTCAGTTGATGTCCCGTCATCCTAGGGGTAGCGTAGTCAGCGTACCAATCCAGGGGCAGGGATATAAAAAGCCAACCTTGTGCATTAAGAGCCAACACATAGTATCTTCAGTTCGGAAAAACATTACTTGGCAACCTTGTCTAATGCACAAATCAGCAGAGCGACAAGTGGAGGTGCGCATGAAGCATACCCGTGCCACATTTGTATATGGGGGTGGCCGTTATCGAGAACTCGAAAGTGGCTGTTAAGCTCAGGATCGGAGGTAACGACGCCTGCAGAGAATGCAGACCGGAAGCTGGCCAATCCGCTGCTCCATGCTCTGATATCGTGGCCATTGACTAGCTTATGCGATTTGGTGCCGATGCCGTCTGCCGCAACGACGATGTCTGCTTCCAGTTTCTCGCCACTATCAAGGATAACGCCTGCTTTGTCTTCATCTTCGTAGTATTCAACGACGCGGTGCTCGTACTCAACATCTATTCCGACACGGCGAAGTTGCGAGACTAGCATATTGAGGAACTTGGGTCTGTTGTGACGGTAGATGCGGGTTGGATAGCCTTGAGTTTCGTCGGTAGAGGTAGATTTTAGCTGAGAGGCCCAGTCAAACGGTTCAGGGCCTGTCAGAAGTTCTCCGTTCGACTTGTGATAAGAGACCCATGGGTCAGGGGCGATTCGCTCATTCTCCTCTACCATCTCTGGCCAGGTCTGGATCTGTTTAATAACTTGCGGTGCGATTGTAAAGAAATCGCCTACGAATATATGATTAGAAGCTAGATACAGTCCCGGAGGGTCGAGGTCCTTACCTTGTGTGACCGAGGCTGAGTGCCTCTCAACGATGCGGGTGCTGTGGCCCTTTCGCCAGCACTCGAGCGCTGTAAAGACTCCGACAGGGCCGGCTCCCACAATGAGGACCGAGATTCCTGAAAGGGTTGCGCGAGTTACGCCGCCAGTGAGAGACATGGTTGTGCCGTTGGTTTTTGTTTTTCGGGGAGGGTTTGTGTAAAGCTTGGGCTGGATGAACAAGGTGAGGCGATTTGTATGTCTTTGGCTTGCTTTGAGGAAAGAGGCCGAGCTATTGCGAATTTATATATGCCCTTTTGTATTACTAAACTTATCTAGTTCGGGGTTCTGGAGCGTCCGGGAAGCTTTAAATGCGACTGAGCTGTTGCTTCGGGGGTTTGTTACTCCCGTTGCTCTCCGTTCGGATATTTCAGTCAAGTTACCTGACGAAGACAACATCGTCATTTCATGCATTCATGCATCTGTCTATAGATGGCTGCAACGCTGAGCCGGCGCCGCCAATCAGGAGGAAAAATATGGTTAAGTTTTGCCTCGACAGAGTAGCTGCAATGCCTCTGCACTCACGGGCCAATCAAGACAAAAAACCAGAGGGACGAAGGAATAAGCACTTAGGGCGAGAAGGAATGACCTCCTGGCAAGAGAGCAATATTCCTATTGGCTGTGCCGGCAAATCTGACACTCGCAGCTCGCACGGATCCACCAAGTCAGACTAACAATATCGAGGGCAGGACAAATGCCCGCCCGCTGTTCTTGCGCGGAACTATCGCTCGGCGTATGGCAGACACATACCACAGATCCTGTGCAATACTGAGTCCTTGCTCACTATTAAGGACCAAAAGAAGCATTTAGCAAGATGATAGGAAAGGGGAGGCATGGACCGCGGTCCAAGAATGGTTAGTTCTGTCCACTTCGAAGCCCAGAAACTGCTGCGTGCAGTTCTCTGCCCCGTGTGCATCGACTGATTCCATTTTCACTGCTAGGTTGCTTAACATGCCGAACTCGCAAACTCAAGTGTGACGAGGAACGGCCGCGCTGTAGTGGATGCAGGAAGTGGCAGTTTCCCTGCGATTGGCCTGCGGCAGACAATATACCGATCCGCCAGACAAGCGCCGGCCTGGTGTCTACCTCTCTAGCGGATAATAGCCACCCCACACCCAAGCCTAAAACACTGACGACGAAGTTATCTTGGATTTATGGACCCATCTTGCCATGCTTGGTTCCTTCCAACGTACCGTGTACAAGCTCAGTGGTGTTGACGAAACACGACCGCCTTCTCTTTGAGTACTTCCCGGCATCATCGGTATATTACCTTTATTCGCCAAGGGATTGGGGTCCGCTCATGTATGCCTACCGTGTCACCGCAGCATCAAGCAGCATGGTCATGCATATGATCCTAGCCATCTCCTCGGCGGATATGTCTCGAAGAGGCTTGATGCCTCGCCCCAGCTCTCGTGGTAAGGATGTTGGCCTCTACCATTACACAGTCGCAATACATGAGCTGCAAGACTATATACGAGACAAAAATGCCTGGAGGGACAGCATAAGACTGGATGCCATACTCGTCACGATATTCTTCATGATCAACTATGCCCTTCAGCCCAACTCGTTCTTCGACCAAGCTAACACGCACGTCGCTGGGCTGAAGGCGCTAATCACGTCGTATATGCAATCTCTAAGTCGCCTAAATCCCGAACGGAACCCAGGTCGCATATCCCCGAGCCAGATTGGATTGTCGCCAGTGTCCTCGCGGCTACTTCTGTGGATATTGTGCGTGTCCCTACCACCCACAAGCGGTACCTTTGTAACGTCGTGCAATCTAACACCGCTCTCAGATATCTCGACATAGGGGGCCTTTCGGTTGGAGCGTTGTCGAATGACTTTATTAGCCTCGTCGATAATGCAACGAATCCAGTATTGAATCTCGGTCAACTTTACCAAGACGCTCGCCATCAATTCCCAAGAACATGGGGAGACAAATATCCGAGGGACTCTCTAACGGAGGATGCGGAAAGCCTACAGGCACTTGATATCGCGCACCGCATTCATCTGGTTAGATCGCGTATTTTTAAAGCAAGAGGAAAGCAATATTGGCCTCAGAAGTCAAATGATTATTCGTTCTTCATAAAAGAACTCGTCTCGATCCGAGAGGTACGCTCCCTTTGCAGGCACTCTCACCATTCAGAGCATCCCTTAAACCCGCCTTAGGACCACACCAATGTCTTTTCAACGGTCGTCAACAGTGCACCTATCAGTCATCGTTCTTCAAGGCATGCCAGGCAGATAAGAATTAAGATGGTGGCACACTACTTTGCCTGCATTCTCTTTTGCCGCCGCTGGCTCGACCACACTGGACGCGAGCAAACATCAATCGAATCAGAAGCAGTGTCTTGCATTATTGCCTGCGTCTCTCATCAGTACGTCGAGGAAAAACAAAGCCTTCTGCGTTTTGCGTGGCCGATATTTTTAGCAAGCATCGAGACAAGAGATCCCAATCACCGAAACTGGCTGTTGGAGCGCCTCTATGAGATGCGAGATGCGTCGGCAGAGGTTCAGTGGAGCTGGAAGGTGGCGAAGGAGATTCTGGAACTACAAGGGCAGTTGGGCAAGTCTTGGGTTGACTTGGGGCAATTTATAGAGCGCAGCTAAGGTTTAAGTACTGTAAATAGAAGATTTTGGTGGCTTGTAATATGACGCCATCGAGGCAAGCGTCAAATTGGGTAAGGGTAGGAAACGCTAGATCCCCGCTCTCAAGCACCGAATCGCGTGTCGGGTGGAGAGACGTGCCTGTCTTGGGGCGCACCCGATAAGCTGTAATGCCGACAGCGCTAAACCTAATTGCGACGCATTGTGCGAATTAAGCACGAATGTGAAAAGGTGGGCTTGCGTACTGCGATCGCGACTAAACGCATGCAGCTGACGACTGCTGGAGCATAAAAGAATCGAAGGCCCAAAACAGTCTTCAAAGATGAGCATCTCAATGAAGACTGTTAGTATTCGCAACCGCACTGCCTCCTCGTCGTCTCACTCGGCTCCTGCCCTCCTCTAAACTCCCTCAAGAAATACGCCGAGCACCGCTTAATCACCTATCTTAAATTTTGCTAGAGAAAAACACCATAAGAACACCTTGAGACAGTCGGATTCGCCATGCTGAGCCAGTACGAGGCTGCAGCTCTTGCGCAGTTTGTGTTCTACACTGCGGCAATACTCCTCGTCATATACTTCCGATGCCGACGCCCGTCGGTTTCCCAAGTCGTAGCTATGGCTCCTCTGCTTCTGTTTCCCATCAGTAAGCTGCTCAGCGATTATCGCTTAGGAATTAACGGATTGCTTACCTAGATACATTAGTACGGCTAGTTGAGGCTGTCTTGATCAGTGTCAGAGAGTCCGAAGCCACCAGCACGAATGCCCGGGGCCTCACGATGGCCGCTATGATACTCCAGAATGTAGGGCTTCTTATCCTGACCGTGATAGCTCTGGTGATGACCAAGATTAGGCAAGCTTTTCCTTTTCTGGTTTTGTTGCAGGGTAGCGGAACTGATTCTGTGTGCAGCTTGGTCGGCTTCCTAGGCAGCGACCGCTACACGAACCGGCTCGCCAAGATCACCGTGCCTCTCCTAGTTGTTTCACTAGGGCTTCTTAATTCTGGCGTCGGAACTACCACTACGGTTGGGACTATATCAAAAAAACTTACCATAGCAGGGTATTGCCTCATTGCAGCCGACCTTGTTATCATCACCATCAGCCTTCTATGTCTGCACAGGCAGGGAAAGAAGATGCCTGATTCATCCATTTCGGTATGCTCACTCTCTTGGCCTTCTTTCCTGCATCTTCGTGTCACTGCGATCTACAATCTAACAGCTAATCGGCATAGTTGATCTTCCGAAACGTGCTCCTAGCCGTACCATTTCTCGCTCTGCAGATCGCATATGGCTTGCTTTCGGCAGTAAATAACAGGGGCAACCCAGCCTGGGGCATACTCTCGGACTCCCCCTTGCAATACTCTCTTATGGTTTTCCTCCCGGAGTGTATCGTCTACTGCATTTATCTCCGGGTTCAGTGGCATGGCATGCCTGAAGATCTGCAGAACGATGGCGACGACAGAGTTCGCGTTATTCAGCCGAATGCTAAGGAAGATTGGGACAAAGAGTGGATAATGTGAAGAATAATTATGAATCCACTTCGGCTTCGCTCCCTGGGAGGATACCATGGCCATCTTTCCCGAGCGTTCTTGAGCTTTAGCAAATTCTTTCAACTGTCATATTAGCTTCAAATATTTCTAGTTACATTCTCTTGGTTTCCTACCAAAGGCGCAGGCATGAATCTCAGGCAGCAACTATTTGTTCGGAGTTGTAATTTTCCTTCCTGGCAGCTCGCAGCTGCCATTTTGATGCTGGGGGGTAGAGCTTGTCGCTCCCCCTTCCTTCCCCCAATGTAGCAAACAATGGTTCCAGTGGGGGTACATTTCGGTTAGAAGTCTATCCGGAAGTCTCTATCGTCACTACTCGGGTCATCATCCCTCTCGGCTTCCAGGTTCGGGTTATTGAGGTTCACAACTCATCATCCTAAGACCTTACCCCTCAATCTTCCATCTTCTAATGGGGATAACGGAGACTCCCTCCCCTAAATTGCTAGAACGATGCAATATACCCATTTCATTCGCTCAAAAAAACAAGAATGCGCGCCTATCTCGTTTAAATGTAGCAAGCGATCCCCAGGAGCTGGCTTGGACCTCCGCCGCTATACCCGATACAATGCAGTCCGGCCGTTTGACCGCGCCTCTCGGCGACTTTTATATCCCCCCTAGGTGCCGGATCGTAAGCCATCACGAAATAAACTGAAAATGATAAGAGATGATTGGTTCCGTCGGCGCGTGGGTGACGTGCGGAACGGGCAAGAGGTGCGAGCTGGCGTGTAAGTGTCCTGATATGGAAGAATAACCGTTCTCAGGTCCTGATCTATTGCCACAACTCAAGAATGCGGCCGCGTCACTAGTCCAGAAAGGAAAAATATCGCGATTATTGGCCAGAAAATATATCAAACCTAGGCTACACTAGCCAATAGGCCATTGTCTGACTTAGAGGACGGGGATGTCGGCATCGATACCCGTGTGTATAAGATTCGCTGCTCCCCCAGGCTACCATCAGTGCTGCCCTTCAAGTTCGATCCTATAAGATTGTGCTACACACCTAGCAAAGTCATACTACTTTACACAACTCACCATGGCGGAGCCTCCCTGCCCCAATCACAACACTCACAAGTTCAACTTTACCGAGCTCGAGGTCGGCACGGGGTCCAATGAGCAGGAATACTTTAGAGCCATGGTATTCTTTTATAAGAAGCCTGGTCTCACAGACGAATTCTTTCATGAGCACTGGAAGTCTGTCCACGCTGACTTGACCATGTCAACCAAAGACGCAGGCGTGAACCTCGTTCGTTATGTGCAGGCAGGTTGAACACTGCCGGTCTCAGACCATTAGGGAGGTGGCGCTAACGGTCAACAACTAGTTTCATCAAGATTCACGACATAAAGAAATGATTAGCCCTCTCCTACAATCGAAGATGAAGCTCGTGTCCTACGATGGCGCTGCCGAGTTTTTGGCGAAAGATGCCGACTGCTTCCTACAATTCATGGAGAATATATATAACTCTAAGGAACTCGTTGGTATGACAAGCCTCTCTATGTAAAGGAAACCGTTACTGAATCAGCCATGTAGGATGCGGAACGAGGTTTGTCGACCTCGAAAAGGGGTACGATATTATGGTTGGGTGTCCGTATTCCCGTGTTCTTTGTTGCACTTCCGTCGAATATCAGGAGCATTTGCGCTCCTGCCCTCAAGACATGCTACGGGTAGCTACATAATAATCTATTACAAGAAATTACTGACACTTAGGTATGCCTAGACGACAACCTAATATATGGAAAACACATTGGGGCTCTTGGCGGATCTGATGGCATCTTGCCGGCCGATACGCGTCTCGATGTTTAAGCGCAGAAGCAGGATAACGTGTGATGTTTGATCTCCCATCAAGATATTCACCATTTGTTCGCATAATATCGTTTGGTATTATATGGGTATCTTTGCCTGGTATTTATTTGTGTATACTTGGGGTTCTCCGTACCAGCAGGTAAACCGCACCTATTCCACCAAATCCACTTAGCTTGAAAGAGTAGGCACTGTCAACAATATCAGTCAATTTTTTATTGAAATTGGATTGTGCCTCTCGTAATGATCGTTTCTCGGTCTTGAGTTGTCCTCAGCTGCGACTCGCCAACCAGCTTCGATCCCGTCCCAAGTGTGCCAAGTGTGCCGGAGACGCGGACCCGTCAACATCTGTCTACGGCAAAGCCGGCAAAATCGAACCGGCGGCCGGATAACACCCAGAGAAGATCTCATAGGCCACAAGGAACAATCCGCGATATTGCAAATATAGATAGTTGGGCTAGGCGTGGATCGATCGAATAAAACTCGAGGAATGGGTTTCCCCTCGCACGTATTTGTCCCCTGCCGCAGTAATAAAATGGTCGCTCTAGTATTAAAATTGGATCTTTTTCTACCTCCGAACTCAAGCCACCATAATCCATCAAACGGCCCTACTCGCGATGATTTGCTCTGTTCTCGCGCTTCTGACTCTGGCCGGCCTCGCGGCTGCGCAGAGCGGTCCCGAGCTCGATGAGCCAATGCTTAGAGGGGGGCGGAGGACGGGCCCTGGATCTATGTTGCGGTTTGGGTGCTCTCAGGTCGTCATCGAGCGTCTTGACCCGTGTGTTTTCCGATCCGAACTATCCCTACTACGATATTGCTAACAGTACCGATTAGGCTGGTCAACCCAAGCATGAATCCATCGACGCACATGCACCAGGTGGTTGGAGGTGTACGTCTTCTGCAGCACTCTATAGCATGGGCGATGTGGGCTAATCGCTAGAACAGAACGCGTTCGCCGCTACAATGCCATCTGCCGACATTGCGAAGCTAGCTACATGCACCACCTGCCATTTTGACCAAGACTTCTCCAACTATTGGACGGCGAACCTGTACTTTCGGGCCCGCAATGGAACCTACAAGCGCGTACCACAAATGGCAAACCAGTTCAACGCCGGTGATAATGCCGGAATTACTATTTACTACACGGCGCCTGCTGCAAATGCAACGACCGCGTTCAAGCCGGTAAGCCTGGTGCGGATTATTTCCTCCTTCATTTACTTAGGCTGACCTTAGAAAAGGGTTTCCGAATGCTCACAGGAGATTCGATGAGGCGAACGTCAGAGAATCTGGGGAAGAATATGCAGCAATGCTATCGATGCTTCACTAAGCCTGACTTCGGTGGCAGCATGTATCCCCCTTGCTTTGACCCCCAGTGGGATACCGACCACCTCCCGAAGCAGGCATGCGCCGGGGGGATTCGATCGAACATCATCTTCCCGCTGTATGGCACCACCAGCTACTCATCATCGATACAGCGAATAGCTGATTCAGACACAGATGCTGGGATGGGAAGAGTCTTGACAGTCCGAATCATCGTGATCACGTTGCTCACCCAATTGGCGGCGCCCCTTCGTTCGCTGTAGTCAACGGCACCTGCCCCGCTAGCCACCCCGTCAAAATCCCGCAGGTCATGCTCGAGGTACTAGCTTTTACTATTTTTAAGTCTTCCTAATTGCTTATACTTTACTAGGTGATGTGGGATACGACTGGGTTCAACAACCCCGAAGACTGGCCTGAGGACGGCAGCCAGCCATTCGTTCTTTCGACAGGGGACAAGTATGTGGGCCCTGCCATTGTGTTGACACAGGAACTATTCTAATAAATATAAGGACCGGGTACGGGCAGCACGGTGACTATGTCTTCGGTTGGAAAGATAATACACTCCAGACTGCCATGGACAGCCAATGTTACCTCCGGAACTGTACTCAACTCACAGCACAGGAACCCAAGGTCAAGAACCAATGCCAAGTTCCCGTCACCGTCGGTGAGGCTGTGGACGGATGTAAGTGTTTGTTGCTACGTTGCGGTGCAGATAGCTACTAATACATATCATAGGGCTCGGCGAGCTACCCGGAGGGGGCCGCGACTAATTAAAGCATAGAAACTATGGATATCGAGCGCCAAGTGTCAGAAATCATGAGGACAGACCAGGAATATCGGCGGTGAAAGTTGTACTGTCAAATATGAAATTGTATCGCCTAGATATATAAATGGATGCTTGTGATATGCAAGATACGGCCTCGGTCTCTTTGTACAATGACTCAGGACGTCATTGGGCATATGGTGCCTCCAACCCTAGTCCGCCCCCGGGGATGTTGTAGCTTCTCCTAGTTATTGCACGCATCCAGCTGGGGTCTTAAAAGTCTGGCGACCAGATGGTTTGGCCATTCAACCCGCTCATCGGGTAAGCTCCCTCGGGAAATTTGAGGGTTCTCTTCTTCATCAGCTTGCAAACTTAGTTAATCTCGCTGATCTAGTCTACCTTTTTGCCGATTTTACCCAGCTTGCTTAGCTCGACCTCATCCATACCGCGCGCAATCTTAGCCGCCTTCGCGATCTGGATAGCATCTAATATGGCCAGCGGCGCAAGTACTAGCGTGAAGATGGCTAGCGGGTCGTTGCCCTTGGTGTCGATGATACCATAGATGTCTGTTGCAAGCTCGCCCACGGGACCGAGGATGCTGATGACAGGTGCGACGGTCGCCAGCGAAGCGATGGCGCCCGCAACCTCGCCAACGACGGGCACGAGGAACAAGATGGCTGATATGAAGGCGAGAATAATGTTTTTGCCCTTTTCCTCCTCCCACTCCTCAATCGTGGTCGATATTTCTTGGATGTTGTTCACCGCGTTCTCGATCATAAAGATGGGCAGCGCAAGAGCATCCGCAAGATCCCTGGCATCACCGTCGTACGAGCCGTCCTTGAGCTGAGACACGGCCTTCGGGAGGTCGCTACTAATGTCCTTGAGGTTTTGGTATGCGCCTTGAACAAGGCCTTCGGATTGAGCACATCCTTAGCTTCAAATCCGTGTGGGTAAGGGATGCCGTAATCCCAGCCGAAGCCAACCTGCCTCCAACCAGGGTGTAAAAACGGGACCTGGCACCCTACCTGAGATTAACAAAAGCGGGGTTAAATATTTCCAATGCCTTAAATAAAGAAATAAGTCAAGAGGTGCGAACTAGGAGATTATCGAGTTTTTAGTCTTATAATACACCTCAAAGTAACACCCAAGCATATATATATATATATGTGCCTCCACGGCTCATATCATAAGCCTAAAATATCAACTAGGCCATACCTCCCTCCCAAATTACTTATAAACCCGTATTAACGCAAACTAAGATAGATATAATAAGCGGGCTAGAGTAAATCATTAATATAAAGAATCGTGGATAGCATATTTTCAAACTAAGTATATAAAAGGTAAGCTAAGCGAACAAATAATAAATCAAGTAAATAATTCACTAACGCTGCGATTGTAAAGATTCCTTCGAGTCTAGATGTTGACCGATCTAACCCCATAACCGTAGAGCCCAAATACATCAGTATAACGATTATAGCCAGCTTTATACTAGCCATAGGTAGAAGTGATTCTATGCGGCCAGTCCTGGCGTGTACTATCGTAGCAGCGGAAGTCTACCCCGAAGTTATAGAAGCTAGCTCCACTGCTTGCATATTTTCGACAGGGGCTCAATGATGTCACCACAGATGACATCCCATAGCTTCGTGTCCTCCCAGTTCAAGAACCGGCTATCACCATCAATGTTGACCCGTATACAGTGCGCAACAGCTCGCTCATATAGATCCGGCAGCGGGTCCTGCGCATCATCTAGCCACTCGACCGTCCTAGCCATGCGATCGTAATACGAAGTCGGAGCATCCCCAGCCTTAAGCCCAAACCGATTTTCAAGTGTCCTGCAATGCCAGATCTCGAGCAGAAGAATACCGAGTTCCAAAAGCATGGCCTTAGGCTCAATACCCTTGCCACTGTCCCCCTCCAGTGCCCTGGGTTTGCCGTCGAAGGCACGGGTGACAAAGGGACGGTCGAGGTCAACTTTGACAAATTTGTTGCCAGACAACGGAGGCGTTGCCAGGAAAAAAACAAGATCTTTAGACCATCCGTGCGACAGCCAGCTCGTCTGCATGAGTTGCAGAAGACTTGACGCGAGTCGCAGGGCCAGTCTCATGCGAAGCTTCCAGGACAACGGCGCAGTTGATCTCGGATATTCCGCCAGCAGCTCGCCTAGCGATATGGTGGAAACCCCAGAGAGCTCCTTCACTGGGTTCGTATCGTCGTCAATGATCCCGATTTGGGACCCTCTCCGACTAGGGTCCTTATCGCCGTCTTCGCCATTGTTGCTCACTAGTGCGAAAGAGACGCGACGCTCACCAGCTTTGGCCTTCGTTAGCTCCGTACAAATGTTGGCAACGGATACAACCATTTGCCGCGACAGACGAGTTGGGGAAGGGGAACGCGAGCGTGATGGCGATGATGGGGGGATCGTGAGTGTCATGTCAGAATTGCTGGATGGCGGCGCTAGGGATTGGAACGGCATCCAGCTGTGCCGAGGCCTCGACTCCTGCTGGCGTATCTGATTCATCTTTACTATAATGTTGACAGTGCCATTTCCGTCGCTGTTCCCGAAAACTTGTACAGGCGTCTCGTAGAAGACGCGATTTCCGCTGCCCAGGCTAGCGGTAAACACAACTTCAAAACACATGAGCGGCGATTCAGCGATGGAGTCATTGCCTATACGCCGTAGAAGGTCGGGAGCAAGGTCAACACGGTCGTCAAGATACAGCCTTGTCTCGTGTTGTTCGTGACAGCTCTGCTCCTGCTGCTGGAACCCCTCTAGAATAGCTGTATACAAACTCCCAGCGAACGTACGTATATGGCGCAGCGCCCTAGAGAGCTTGACTGCGGCACGTGACGAGGGGCTCTGGATGATCGGTCGGTTCGAGATGACCAATCGAGAAAAGCGTTCAAGCGCGTTGGTATTGGCGTCGATATCTTTGATAGTCGATTTTATGTCTGTGATACCGAGCAGGAGCTTGACCCGCGGGGCGAGGTCAACGGCGAGGTTTGCTTTCTCCTGGCTGCGGTTGATGATGGCGACGAGGTCGTCGGTAGGCTCTTTAAGCGCAGGCACTAAACCGGATATGTTCCTGGCTAGTCCCTCGATAGTTTTATTGCACTCTTTTATCAAATCGGTAAAGACGATATAATTTTTCGAACCCAGGTATTCTTTAAACAGCAAGCGCAAGGTTAGCATATGGGCAGAAGGGAAACGTGTAAGGAGGGTTGAGGGCCACGCAGACCTTCTACTTGCTCCTGAATTTCTTCCCTACGAAAGTAGCCCAAGGGATCTTGGGTGATGGAGGTGGCATCCTCACATCCGCTCGCCAAAATCATGGACGTGAGATTCTCTTCCAGAATTTGCTGCTGTAGTAGCAGCGCCCGCGCGAGTTTCTTGACATATGATCGTTTCTGCATCAATGTTTCAACTCTCCGCATGCAATCCCGGTCTGCCATCGGAGTTAGCATCGGCGGCTGACGAAACTCTGCGTAGGCCGTGACCGGCTTCTTCGCGACGCTTGGCCGTCATCGATCTAGGTATCGTGAATCGTGATCAAGAAAGCTTACACCTAGGGAGACGAGGACTGGTTAGCGTAGGTGCTCGGCGGGTATGTTGCTAGGATACGCTTGCATTTACAGTAGGGAGGCAGTGACTTACGTGTCAATAGAACTCAAGAGGAGTGGGAGCACTCCTAGCGCGATGCCAGCCACTTCTATGCCTGACATTCCAACAGCGAGATGATAGGACCATTGAGTAGCGATACTCAAGTCTGGGGGCTTTACTAGAGAAAAAGTTGCTGCTTCCTTGCTCGCCTCCGCATGATAAAACGAGCGTCCAGGACGAGGCTACGTAAAATTTCAGCACGAAATGAAGGGGTGGAAATGTTGGTTGTTGGGGGGGGGGGGGCCGCAGTCCTGCAGCTACATTCATTTCATCACCTACAGCCTGGTTCCCCGCTGGCCCGATCCGGGACGGGAAAGTGGGCGCTTATCAAAACAAGACTGGCCCAACCCCGAGGCCACCCCGATCCCTGCAGCGCCTATCCAGTTAATTTTGGCCCCAAGCAAAGAGCAACAAGCAAATAATCGCTCGCTCCACAGCGTGGCGGATCAGAGAGACTGGCTCATCTGTCTAAGACGACGACAGAGAGATATTACGGCATATTCATGTATCCTTACAAATACTATCCATGCGGGACTCGAGTCTGCCTACAAAGCAGTATCTTGTATCTAGCCCTCGGCCCCGCCCCCCGGAGCCTCGTTAGCGACAAATGATGTCCCGTCCTCTACATGCAGGTTCCACAGCCTTACCGTCCTATCACGGGAGCAAGATGCTAGTCTATTTCCATCGCGCGAGAACACCACGCCGTAGACATCTGCCTCGTGTCCCTCCAGCGTGCCCACGGTCTCCCACGAGATGGTGTCCCAGAGCCGCACCGTGTGATCGTACGACCCAGATGCTAGTAGTCTTGTGTCAGGGGAGAAGGTTAGGGCGGTAACGCCTTTCGCATGGCCCTTGATGGTGCGCAGAAGTGTCCCGGACTCCAGCCCCCACAGTTTGATTGTCCAATCGTTCGAACCGGTTGCGAGGATCTTGCTGTCGGGAGAGACGGCAGCGGCATACACAACACGTCCATGGCCACGTAGTGTATGTACCAACTTGCCCGTTGATAGGTCCCAGATCTTGGCAGTGCGGTCGTTGGAACCCGTGATGACATACCGGTCGTCAGGCGATAGCGTGATAGAAAAGTTGCCCATTGTGTGCCCTTTGAGGGTGAATACCAGCGCACCACTCTCGACGTTCCATACTTTTGCCAGCTTGTCGTGGGATGAGGAGACAAGAAGTTTGGTGTCCGATGTAAAAGCAAGACTCGAAACGGCACCGCCATGCCCTGATAGGGAGCGCAAACAGGCGCCAGTTGCCGCGTCCCACAGCTTGATCGTCTTGTCATAGGACCCGGAGGCAATGATCTTGCCGTCGCGTGACCACGCGACAGATCGGAAACCTTTTGCGTGTCCCGTCAATGACTCTCGTGAGGTGCCGGTTTCGACGTCCCAGAGCCGTACGACCTTATCATCCGATACGGAAACTAGAAGCTTATCGTTTGCGGAGAAAGCAGCACCGTATACAGGCGTGTCGTGATCATGAAACTCCATGATGGTAGCTCCCGTCACCTTGATGAGACTAGAAGCCATAGGCTCAGGCGTCTCCGGAGCGATAGGTTCTGCCTCTACAGAAGTGTTGGCGGCTAGGGACCTGATCGCTTCCATTGTCAACTCGGCCTTGGCCTTGGGCGTTGATACAATCCAGCCCGGAGCATCCGCTGCGGTCCCGCCATCGTCGCCTATTTCGCTACCAAAAATCAGCCCTCCTTCGTCGAAGTCTTCGTTCCGTGAGCTGGCATTGGTGCCGTTGGCCAGGTCAGAGTTCGCACAGCCCAATTCATCCTCGTCATCGTCGTTTCCAACAGAACGAGGAAGAGCGAAGAGAGCAAATCGCTCTAGATGGAGAGCGATGTGGCCCTGTATAGCTCGTGGGGTGGCCAAGACGATGGAGCAGATGGGGCAGGGTCTGTCCGGGGCGTCTAGAACGGACTCGCTTGCCATGATAATTCGATTCAGCAGCTCGCCATCGCCTACTTCGTTGTGCTCCTCCTTCAGATGCTGCCTATACTCATATAGCTTGGCGAAAGAAAGCTCTGAATGGTCGATGCAGCGCCAGATTTTGCGGTGGAACGAGTTCTCGTGATGTATCCAATCTTGGCGATTGTCATAAGGTTGGTCCGGGTTTTTGCAGTCTTCATAGGTACAGACATATGGGCGTAGATCTCGTATGACGTGGGCTCTGTAGCGGTCTTTAGTCAACAATTCGAGTTAGCCTGGAGGGGTACTCATTTCTTACTTCCACGCTTTTTCTGTTAGAGTGCTCCGGGTGCAAAGGGTCATGCAGTAAGGGCATTCAAAGAACTTTTCGTCCATCCCGCTCTTGGGTGGCGGCGGGAAAGTAACGGCATCTCTGGTCGGCTGCCAGATCGAAGGTGCATACTCCGAGACAGACACCGTAGAGAGCTGCTCCGTGGTGGCTTCCACTCGCGGCATATCGAGGTGCGTTGCTGTTGTCACGGAAGGTGTCGGAAGTGGAAACAAGCCGGATGAGTCTTCGGAGGCATGTTTTTCGAGCGTCGTCTGAGACTGAGACCGAGTTGAATCACCCCGCAGGAGCGGACCGCTCTGTGCTGAGATGCTGGCGTGGGTGTGCCGCAGCAGCTTGTCTCGGTGCATTTTCCAGTACTTGAACTGTCGCCTCCGCCGCATGTTTGCGCGAGCCAAGCGCTGTATAAGAAAACAAGACTGATCTTGTGTCGCTAGCACAGTACGGATGGGCTCCCAGACGTAGTCATCGCCGTCATGTCCCTGCTTCCCTTCGCCTCGGAACTGCGGCTCCGCGACTGGGTGCTCTTGGAGAGATTTGTCTTTCTGGTACTGCAGAAAGAGGGACCGAATGTAGTCCTGGTCGTAAGGCTCCACGGCGCTCAGCAAGTCAACTCCTGTCTCGTGGTCTAATTCCTTGTGGTTGAGGCCCTTCGACGAGCCGAGCCTGTTCGCAGGATTCCGGATCTTGGTGGAGATCTTATAGAGCCGGTCGATAGGGTCTCTGACGCCATCTAGCAGAACTTCCGTGTCCGACTCGCTGTCATCGCTGCCTTCGGTGTCACTGGTTTCTTCCGGATCAGACTCGAGGCGGTTGTCGGCGTGATCGCCCGATTTCTGGTCGTCGCTAAGCGCGCCGCTGCGTAACTCGACCACTGTAGGGAGAGAATTCGCCATTAGTTCCATTAGCTCCAGCATTGGCGGAGGTCTGCTGTCTCTGGCCGCCGACTCACCCTCTTCCAAAGAGTCGACCAGCTCTTTCATAAAGCGACGGATCGTTTGCATGAGCCTCTCAGCTTCGCGAACGCGGTAGTCAAGCGACCCGTGGCCCTGGACGAAGAGGCCCAGGTTTACGGACCAAAGTTCGAATCGCTCGAACTCGGCCGCGAAGCGGGCCACCGGAAAACTCTCGCTATCTTCCTCCCCAGCGCAGCCTTTGGTGGGGTGAGGCTGCGCATCAACTAGCTGCCGAAAGAGCTGCAGAGCCTGGAACCCCAGATCGGCCAGTGGGACGTGCGTGCCGTCAACATCGCTTGAGGCCATGGTGGAGCGAGCAGCGGCGACAAATAAGTCGCCCAAGGACTCATCTGGAAACAGTGCATGGTGTTTGCAAAAGGGAAACGAAGCGGGCTGCAGTGTCAACCCCTATTACCGCCCGTCACCCCACCTTGTCTGTGGCTTTACACCCAAGTTGCTGTAGCCGCCTATGGCCAAATTGGGACAAACAAGGCTCTGCCAACGTGCGGCACGGCAGCACAAGCAGGATGCATGGAGCGCAGCCACTAAACTGGTTGTGGGTCTATTTCTCATAGATTGGATATCAGATAGCCATGCGGGGAAGGTGCGCAAAACAATAGATGCATGTTGGTCGTTACGTTGTCTTCTTGCAGCTCCGTTGGACCATCGACGGCGGTGAGGAGTCGCTTTTGGACCGGCAACTCCTCTCAAAAGGTTTTTTTTTTTTTAATAAAAAGAAAATGTAGCTTTCGGCATACTAAGATTCTTTCTGCGCTTCCTTGTCGAACTGACCACGAGGCCGGATTTTGAGACGGGCATGGCATCCCCGTGGTTCCGGAGGATCAAGCCTCTGCGGTCCTCTAACCGTCCCCCCGCAGGGCTTCGCATTCGATCTGCCCCTTGGTTCATCATTTTTGTTTCCTGCTTCGGCATTTTTACGGTGAGCTGCCCCAAAGCTCTAGCGTCTTGCTTTTACAACGACAGAATGCCGACGCTGACCGAGTCGATCCCTGCGCAGCATCTTTTCTTCTACGGTTTGGTAAGGCCTCTGAGCTGCTCGGTAAGTCGAACCTGGCCGGTGCTAACGGCGCAAAGCTCGTTCCAGTTACACCGACCGCGCTGAAGACAAGGGCTGGCATTCCCGAGGAAGATTGTGAGCCCATCCTACCTTATTATTCTCCTAGGCGCTAACTACGGCTCGTCCCCGCAGTACAGAAATGGAATTCGGTGCTCCAAGCGTTGTACGGGACCTCTATTGTGATAACCTCTCGTACGTCGGTCATTCTGGCTAGATCTCCACCCTCCCTCCCCCTCTGTCGTACCGGGCCCCTTCTTAACGGCGGCTACAGCTGTGGCTGGATGGGTCGCAGACCGCACGCGAACCCGCCGCTCGCCGTACATCCTGTGCCTAGCGGTCTTGGCAGTGTCTACCGGGCTGCTAGCTGCAGGTACCAGCCTCGGCCTCTGGATTACAGCACGTATCCTCCATGGCGTATCTGCTGGGATGCTGTGGCCGATCTGCCTGGCCCTACTGAGTGACACGGTCGGCCAGGCCGACATCGGCAAGGCCGTAGGCATCATCGGCATTCCCATGAGCATCGGCCCCATCGTGGGACCGCTCCTGGGCGGCGTGATTTACACCTATGGGGGCTACTACGCCGTGTTCGGGGTCATGTTTGCCTTACTAGCCATCGACGCCGTCCTGCGGATAGTCATGATCGAGAAGAAAGTTGCGAGCCAATGGCTGGGGTCGCCAACCCCACCGGCTGCTGGAACCCCAGCCCTTGCACGCTTGGACGGGCCGGTGGGCGCTAGTGCTCTGGAGGCCAAACTCTGCACTCTTACGAACCAAGAAACTGGTCCCGCACTTCCTAAGACGGAAACGCCAGTGGAGCACCGGGAACCGGTCGCAAGTGGGGGCGCGGCGCGGCCCTCCCCGGACCCAAACCAGCCGCGATGGCCGATTGTGTCGCTGCTGTTGTCCTTCCGCATGTTTGCCAGCCTGACCGGCGGTCTGCTCCAGTCCTGCTTGAACGTCGCCTTCGACAGCACACTGCCCTTTGTGGTTGAAGACCTATTCGGCTGGTCCCAGACCGGCCAAGGACTCATCTTTATCACCATACTGGTCCCATCTCTCCTGCAGCCAGTCTTTGGCATGATCACAGATCGATTCCAGCAGGGCCGCCGCCTGATGTCCGCCGGCGGCTGCTTCCTGGCTACACCAGCATACGCGTTACTCCAGCTCGTCACCCACGACAGCCTAGAGCAGAAGGTGCTGCTCTGCATTCTGCTCGTCATTATTGGCTTGGCGATGGCGATGGCGATGCCCGCTATCATCGCCGAGATCGGCGCGTTAGTTGAAGAAGAGAAGCAGAAGGATCCCGAGGGAGGGGGTAAAGCCGACACGATTGCCACTGGCTGGAGCCTTGTCAATTGTACGTACGCTGCGGGGTGCATGCTGGGGCCGCTATACTCGGGTCTCATCCGCAACTCGGCGGGCTGGGAAACGACGACATGGAGCCTGGCTATCCTTAGCGGTGTTACGGCCACGTTTCTTCTTACCTGCTTGGGTGGGTGGTTGGGTTTCGTCGCCCCAAAAATGCTTGTAACTAGGGTGGTGAGATAGAAGTGCCGCGAGTATTAGGCATAGGGCTTTCTAGTCTTTCAAAATTTCTAGAGGCACCTTCCTATCTAATTGTCTCACTAAGACCCTTTATTGGTTAAAATTTCAAAGAGCGAGGATATTAGATATAACGCACAACACTTAGGTAGATTATAATTCCTTTATCTCTAATGTGACACACGCGCGCAGCGGGTGCAGTTATATAAGCTAGTTGGAGCGCCACTTAGCCGCACCATCAAGTTCAAGGCTTGATCTTTTGCCTCGTATAGTGGTATGGCGCACTATTACATCTAATCTATACATGTATCAGCTCTATCTCCGTTCCTATCTCCGCAACATATGTTACCTAGCCACCTATCACTTTATATATAGAGAGAGTGTTGGACCATTTATATGGTCCATATACAGGCTTGCCGAGCACCAGCTAAAGCAGCTTAGCCAGCCAGCTGTAGCTGGCTGGCACTGGCCGGCTGGCCTCCATACGAACTCGTGGGAGCTAGTGGGGCCAGCCCCAGGGGGAGCACGTGGCCCTAAGCCACGTGATCCCCAGCTGGCTATATAAGCTTGTCGGGACTCGTGGGAGCTCCACGAGCCTTTACACAGAATACACAAGAACACACAAGAAATATATTAACCACCAGTTTTACCAGTTTGTTTTAGTGATTTTTACCATGTCTATTTAACACCAGAAAAGGCATTCCAACAGAGAGGGCTTTTCCGGTGCGCTAAGTTAGGGTTAAATTTAGGAATGGGTGGGTATCACGCCTTTTAAAGCGCCGACTACTCGAGGGATACTAGGTAGGTGGATAACTCCCACTTATTAGCGGCATTGTTTTCGTGGAAACTAGCCTTGTCCTTGACAACCATACCAAAAGACGTAACCTCCCTACGTCTTTTTTTTTAGTAAGGAAAAGCAGCTCTATATATTCTACCGGGGCTACATCTTTTAGATGTAAAGGGTTACGTCTTTTCCGAGAAATTCAATACGCACGGTATTATGGTTTTACCGGACCTGGCCGACTCTTGGGTTGAGCATGGTAATTACAGCAGTCAATTTAACTGAGAAATCTCATTCATGTATAATTATTTTAGAGGCAGGGCCTTGCTAGCCGCTGTCTTACAAGCCACTCGGTAGAATGAATTCTATAGAAAGGATAGACATAACAAGGTATTTTAAGGCAAAAGGTCTGACCCTCTAACGAAAAGATATGAAACGAGGACTTTGTTAAATATTACAAGCACTTGGAAGAAGGACGATATTATAGTTGTCTTGAGAAGGAAACACGCTGTTGTATGTGAGATTATAGCAGGTTTGACGGTCTGGCGACGTCCTTCTCCCGAGCCACGTACAGGGGATTTATGGTGCTTTGATCGCATAGTTACGCCTAAATAGATTCCAATGGTCCCTTAGATTTAAACAATCCTCCTATCATGAGTTCTATTTTCAGATATCTGGTTATTTACTCACACACTTCAGCTATGCGAGCCTTCAAGGAAGCAGGTGCCGCCACAGCCAACGACGTCTACACTTCGAGGCCCCTAACGCCTTCAAAATATCAGAGTACGGAAGTTGATCTTTCATCGAAGAAACGGCAGATATCACCTAAAATCGCTGCCAAAAGCCAGCAAGAAGTGGCCGAGCATGACTGGCGGAATCGGAGAAGAACTACATTACAAGTCCCCCTTTTTTTTCTCGGACATGAGAAAAAAGTGGAAAAGAAAAGAGAAATCCAAGGTTCCTCTGAGCTGGTAGGCGTGCTAGCATTGCCAGACAATCCCTGAAAACATTTCTCTTGCCAACCTATTGTGCATTGCTAGGTCAAGTGGTGAAAGTGCTGTGACATCGTTGTGTCAAGACCTATTTTTTTTTAACTAGCTGACTGGCCTGTGCTCAAGAAAATAGTAGAGGTAGTATCCCGAAAAGAAATTATGAATTTAGATACAATTGCGAGCGAGCCTATTGGTTAGACACACGACGCGAGAGCGACCAACTACCTGAGCATGACGCCGCTATGACTAGCTTTTACAAGCCGACCAAGCCGTATTGCAGTCAACAGCCTCTCTCTGGAGCTTTCATTCCGCCGGCGTGCGTCTCTAGTCAGCCGGCGAGGCCGGTCTGTCTCGTCGCCTGTATACCATGTCAATCGCCTTTTAAGGAACCTGGTCAGCCCGCCCTGAATCCAACTCGATCAGCAAAACGGCGAAACCACCAAGTCCTCTGCCTCTTGGAGGGCCACTAAAGTCGAAGGCATGTCCTGAACGCCCGATATTGGCTATGAATTTGTCTCGCACGCTCGCCGCGGCTCTGCCGCAAGCGGCCAAACGCGGCAATGATGACAACCTAGAGCCAAAGCAACCTTTCTCCCGACGCAAGAAGCAGCGCGGCCTGGTAGCATGCGATATCTGCCACCAATGCAAAGAAAAAGTGCGATTATTCTCCAGGTACTGTAGCTGAACCCCCCAGTTTTACGTGAATCACTTACAAATTCACAATTGCAGTGCAACGAGGACCGTCCACGATGTGGTTCCTGCCTCGCCCAGGGAGGCGAATATACTTATGCTGTAGAATCTGGTCTTTCTCGAACTCAAGGCCTAAAAGAACGCCTAGATACTCTTGAGAAGCTTGTGGACAGGCTGAAGCTAGCCCCAACGGCGGAGGCGGAAGACCTTTTCGTTGGATGCGATCATCCGAGTACCTACATCCAGGCTATTACTATTTTACCAAGAGACTAACCTCGAGATATATAGCGGTGTCCTGGGGAGTAGACCGCTCACTTGGCTCGGCGCCAGAGGCGTCCAAGACCCGGGACGCCATAGACGCCTTCTTCAGCTGTAGTGGACGCCATTCCGCGTGTTCTCCGGAGAGCAGATGCAGAGTCACGAAATCACGGTATTCGGTGGCGGTCCCCTAGACCTGGCAGAGACTGGATCCGGGACCGCGGCATGCTGCATGGCCGCGGTAGCAGCCGTTGGATCCCAGTACGTTGTCACAGGCACGTCCCGTCCTGTTACCGAAGCTGCATTTTGCCATTGCGAACTACCATTTCGAATTCGCCCTTGAAGCCCGCCCCCTCGAAGCGATTAAGGTATGCACCATGCTGGCTATATATAACATCCCGAGCAAGGCACCAATAGGTCTTGCTTATGTTGAGATTGGCTTGACTATGGACTATGGTGAGGCAATATCGGCTGGACGAGAAAGGGTACCACCCAGACGACATGACCGCTAAACATTGTATAGCTATCGCAGAAGTTGGAGAACATTGATGTTTCTTGCAACGTACGTAATCCATCCCGGAGTTTGTCGCCTATCATGGGTAACCTGCTGACCAGATGACTTTCCTCGACCCTGGGATATATATCAGGAAACGAAATCCTGGCGCAGCGCATCTCTGTACCCAGTCACGCCCCGTTTCATTTCCTATTTACACAACATTATTGATTTCCATTCTACACATGTGAAATAAACGTGTTCGATAATTAGGCAGACTAACGGCATTCTAAGCTTTTAGAGATGGAGATGGATTGCAGTCTAGAACTAGTCGATGGTTTGTTACCACTACTAGCGGGCTTCTATGACTTCGAGGAACGGCTGAGCTGATGCGACTATCCACACAAGTGGTACAGGCAAAGACGACAAAAATCTCGCTTTTGAAAACAGAAATAATTCGTACGCATATGGATTGCAAAGAGCCGACTGTATTGGCGATACAGACCTGCTCAGATGTACTCCAGATGTGGCATGATATCTTGCCGCATGAAATGCTCTTCCGAAAGCTACTCCAAGACAATGGCGTCAAGGATACTCAAGCCAGGTGTTCACTCTATTATGTCTATTACTATACTTGGGCACCATCATGCTCTTGTATCGCCGCATAGCTTCCCGGTTTGCCGCGTCATGCCGGCTGGACAAGGACCGGAGTACGCTGTCGGACAGGCTTGGCCACGTTATCCACACCAGGGCCGAGCAGGGAGTTCTACTTGCGAAGTAGTCGGCACGTATCATCAAGCTGTTCTACGACGAGAAGGGAATCTACAAGAGATGCTGGCTTGTAATGTAGGCAGTCTCTACCCCCGTCCAGCTGCTTATTTATCGCATCTGACAGGCGGCAGCGGATATCAGTGTTTTGTTTCGAGCGTCATTCTTCTATACTCTGCAGCCCAGAAGCAATCTTGCAAACTCTCCTCCACCCACTGAGAGGAAGAAGTAGCACTGTCTAACCACTGTCTTCAAACACTCGACTTTGCGCAACCTCTGACCCAATCGCAAGGAGAATCTTGCACATGCTGCAGCCACTCCATGCAGATCTTCGTTCGTGGGGGTCCGCGTTTGGTAAAGACGTAAGTCTTTCACTCGGCACCTCCCAAGACATGCGACATCGACTCTGCCGGGGCCCAAAATATCTCCTCAGGATTCCGAGCGATGCACCACCTAGTCGAACCAAGATCTCGCTAAAGCTGCTCGAGATTCTGTGCCGCCCGTTCGGCGATACGGTCGTCAGCGAAGGTGCCAAGAAGGACGCCCACCTAAGTCGTTCCGCAGATCTACTGCGTTACGAGTATCCCCAAATGATCGGCCACCTAGATTTGGCAACTAGTTTCTACAACACCAGTCACTAGACACCTCCCTAATGACGCCCAGTCCAATGGTGACCTCGGTAGGTAAAGACAACGGCCTGCGTAGACGGCCAAAAGGGGCACGAGTGTATTAATGTCACTGCATTTAGATGCAGTACAGCCATTTTTAATTTTTAATTTTTTACATTAACTATTAGCATAACTAACCCGCCGTTTCTCGGGACTTATTCTGTTCCTTTCCGCTATATCTCAACTAAACAGCTGCTTACCCGTAAATATCATCGCGACTATCAGTACAATGCCAAGTCGGCGGCTTTCTGCAATTCATAGACCATGGAGCCCGCGTTAACGAGGATGGCCCAATCCACGATACAAGCCCTCGATTCCTCCACGGCGCATGCTGAGTACTACTAGGATCTTCTCGCCAGCAGGAGGCATGTAGCCCTTCCAGCAAGGCCTGAGCCCTTCTTGCTGTGCCCACACAGTTCAAGTCGACGTGAGGCATTATATACTAGCTAACAGAGACTGAGTTTGAGGCTTGCCACAAGGATGGATTTCCATGGTGTTTGAGTCAGGCCGCTGTTCAGGGGCCCCGGGAAATAAAACTTCGTAAATTAGAACCGGCGGACCTCGGCTGCCACGGAAGCCGCGCCGGCATCCACAGGGCATCATTACTGTCATAACATCATGTATGAGTGTCCGGTGATTCCGGCTTGCGCCGGTGGCACGGGCTCGCTCCATCGCCATTGCCCCACCCTCAGAGACCGACTCGGCGGCTTTGTGGACGGCCACTTCACTATGGCCCACATGCTGACTCGGGCTGCCTGCCACCCAACGCGCGCTCTTTGGCCATTCCGGGCCACCCGCGGCAAGTTGAAGAGATCACACAGGAGCAGACAGAGAGGAACCCCGAACATAGTAACGATATGAGTCGCTTCAAGGACAAAAGCCGAAGGCCAACTGAGCTGAACTTCTAGCAGTTGCTGGGATAGAAAGACTAGAGGAAGGGTCGATGTAGGCGGGGCAAACAAAACTGATTCATGGGCGGTTGATCGGGCCTATTCTAGTCGTCGCAACGGGCCGAGGAGGGAAAAAACATTCGCCGGCAGCCACAACGGTGCTAAGTGGTATGGCATTGTAAACGCGTTGTTATGGCTGATGGATTATCCATATTTTCGGAAGCCCCGGCGTTGTATGGGCTGCCGCAGAATACCGATATCGTCAGCCGCCAGTGGACACTGAGGGAATTCTGTGATGAATGAGGCAAGCAGGAAAAACATATGATGTTCTCGGCGCGTGGGTCCGCTCGTGTTGCATGACCGGCGTAGCCAGGCCCGGTCCCCATATGTATTAATAAGAGCTTGTGAGATAAAATCACAACGGCTCCTCTAGATGTCTACTTACGATTGATGTCTGTTAACCAACTGAGCAATTTGCAAGAGACCACTACAGAACCATACGACGTACAGGATGGGGACGATATTTAAGCGCACGAGCCATTCCGAGAATGACAGCTCGTCCGACCAGGACGAGAGAAAGAAGGCTCCTGACGCGGTAGCCTCCGAGCGCGTCACGTTCAGGGCTTGCTTCCTCGGCGTCGTTGCCAGCATGGGAGGCTTCATGTTCGGCTATGTTAGGTAAGAGTCAACAGTATCTTTGGCCCTGAGATGACAGAGCAGGGTCGACTAACTGAGATGGTAGCGGTCAGATCTCGGGCTTCTTCGACATGAAAGATTTTGGTCAGCGCTTTGGCGCCTACGATGCGTCCTCGAGCGGCTACGAGTTCAGTGCAGTGAGGCAAGGCGCAATGACTGGATTCCTGCAGCTAGGATGCCTAGCGGGTGCACTCGCCGCTGGGAGAATGGCCGACTACCTCGGCCGGCGCCTGGCTATCTCAGCATCAGCACTGTGGACCATGGTTGGCGTCATTATTGAAGTATCCTCGAGCACAGCATGGCAGCAGTTCGCCGTAGGTCGGCTTGTCACAGGAATTGGCATTGGCTCCATGTCCGTCGTCGTTCCCATGTACCAATCCGAGTCCAGTCCGGCCATTCTCCGCGGCATTCTGATCGCAACATACCAACTCTTCGTCACCTTGGGTATCTGGGTAGCCGAGATGGTCGACTATGGAACGCACTTGCGACCAAACTCGGGGTCATGGCGCATCCCGAACGCGCTTTCATTCGGGTGGGCCCTCATCCTCGGCATCGGCATCCTGTTTCTGCCGGAGTCTCCTCGGCACGCCTTCCGCAAAGGCCGCGAGGCTGAGGCTCGGCGGACCATCGCTGTCCTCGCCGGCCTCCCCGAAGACAGCCCCGCTGTCAACTCTCAGATCGCAGAAATTTCCCAGAAGCTCGAGGAAGAGAAGAGTAGCGCCGCCGTTCGGTGGTACGAGATTTTCACGGGCCCGCGAATGCTGTACCGCACCTGTCTTGGAATCGCCCTTCAAGCAGGCCAACAGCTTACCGGGGCCAACTATTACTTCTACTTCTCGACGCAGGTATTTCGCGGCATCGGGCTTACTGACAGCTACGTGACATCCATCATTCTGGGCTCCGTCAACGTCGGCTGCACCATAGCTGGTCTTTATATCGTCAGAAAGTGCGGCCGGCGCGCTGCGCTCATCGGCGGCGCCATTTGGATGGCCATATGCTTTCTCATCTACTCGTTGGTCGGCTCGTTGATGGACCCCACTACGAGTAAGACAGCGGGTAACATTCTGATCGTATTTTCCTGTCTGGATATCGCCGCCTTCGCTACCACATGGGGTCCTTTAGTGTACGTATTTCAGGATTTGTCCTTTCCAGCTTCAAGAGTCCGCATATAGGCAGGTTAAATGAAATGCTAACTCTGGGTATGGGTAGGTGGGTCGTCACGGCGGAGATCTATCCCTCCCAGCACCGTGCCACTGCCATGGCCGTCGTGACAGCCTCGAATTGGCTCTGGAACTTTTTGATCTCTTTCTTCACTCGCTGTAAGGGTTCTATCCTCATTTTCTTCTCTCTTTAGCCCTAGGATGAACTCTAGGACGATAAACTGGGTTTGCTAACTGATCTGCAGTCATTTCAGACGATATCGGGTTCTGGTACGGCATGGTGTTTGCTGGCTGCTGCGCTGCTCTGGCTCTCATTGTCTTTTTCTTCCTCATTGAGAGCAAAGACAGGCCACTCGAGGAGATTGACACTATGTACACCTTGGGTATTAACCCCATCACCAGTAGCCGCTGGCAACCTCAAGATAGAGCCAAGCCAGAGTCCGGCGCCCCGGCGGAGAAGGCGCAGGCTTAACTCGACATACAAGCCAGATGACGACGCTATGGAGGATAGGCCAGTTTCAGAGATCATCCAAAGTCGCTCCTACGTCTTATTGCTTCCCAACTTGTTCTTTCATGTGTCCTGAGACACCAACCCAACCCCCACCCAACATGCCTTTCACGCTCTTAGTCTTCGGACTATAGCCACCCAATGCCGGCTCATATTCGTCAGACATGCTGCTATGCCTCCCCTATTGGGCGGAGAGCACTGTGGGGCATTCACTTGCAGCTGCTATATCTATCACAACTGAGGGGGTCCAGTTGCAAGTGGAGGCAGGCATCAGGCGTCTTGCGATTGCGCCATCCAAGAAACGTCGACGACTGGCTACATCTGTGAGGTGTAGCCTCACCCGTCTAGAGCATGTCAAGAGAGATTCCGTAATACCATGCCATGCTCTTCACCGGCAGAGCTGCTTCGACCAAGCTCCGTTATAGCATGCAGCCCGATGGCGGAGGAATGCTGCCTATCTACTCGTCCGCTTATGACCATGCATTGTCTTCCTGCAGAGGAGGATGCTAGGTACTTTGGGCGTTGCAGTTGGAGCGTCGAACATTAGCGAGAAGAGGCGGTCACGAATGAGAGTCTCCTCCGCTATCTCGTCGCCAAGCTTAGAATCACCACTGTTGGTCGGGCTGTGAGCGATAATCCGAGATGTGGGAGAGGCTAGCCCTAAAGTGACTTCCAAGTACCGCTCGGGTCTGGCTTGGGCGGTTGGGCGCTATGCCCGGAAGGGAAATTACAAGAGCTGCATATGGTGACGTCGGGGGACAGCAGCACTGCGTTTGCGTTCGGCGTTCCAGCCGATGGTGACCCCCGCAAGGCCATCACATATCGATAACTTGACGTGAAACGGTCCTACGGATCATTCTCCTTTCTAGGGTCTCACTATCAGACCCCAGAGAGCCGTTATGGCCTTCGAGTGTGTC
This sequence comes from Thozetella sp. PMI_491, assembly GCA_021432635.1. Taxonomy (NCBI): domain Eukaryota; kingdom Fungi; phylum Ascomycota; class Sordariomycetes; order Chaetosphaeriales; family Chaetosphaeriaceae; genus Thozetella; species Thozetella sp. PMI_491. The sequence goes on from MU270032.1 coordinate 223,879, forward strand.
TAGCGTAGGCGTCTGAGGGTCCTGATTTCGTCGTAATGGAGGAATGGGCAACGGCGTCGGCACTAGCTGATCCCGTTGTCAGCACTGGGCCTGTCCCGCCGGCGGGGAAGAACCAGCCCGCTTTGCATCTAGTCGATCAAAACTGAATGGGAGCCCGCATCTCGGCGCCGGGACCGGACTGCTAAGCTTTCACAAGGATAACCCAGCAAGCCCAGATACGTCCGGGAGAGTGCGGGTACCGTTCGCAATTGCGCCCAGTTAAAAAGCTAGCAGAAGCCTTATAACGTCAAGTTTGTTCTCTAATGTATGCCTCTCAAATATCATGTGCAATGCCACTTTCCATCCTGTCTTTCCGGGAGTGCAGCACTTTTCTTTACCTCGAGGAGGTGGGGATAGACATTGGACCTTGGCTTGCTGGAAGCAGTCTCCGGCTTCTTGCGCTGTTTCCTCCATGAACCCTGTTCTTGTCCCGCAAAGGGCCTGCGGGAAGCCGGCCTTTTCCTTGGGCTCGGCGAATGCTATCAAGAAGCGATGCCAACTCAGCAGCAAGCCACTGCATGCAAGACGTCCAAAAGCCCCGGGTGCAAACATGCACTAATCCTTCACCGTCCAGGAGCAGTGGCCAATTGAGCAAGCTGATTGGCTGGATGTGCATTTGTCCTAGGCGTGACGAGCGGGTTTTCGCTTATCTCGACCCAAGACGCTTATCTCGACGAAACGGCCGTACAAATTACGGTAGGTCTCGCCCCCCTCCCCACCGAGGAGACGTAGCCCACAGTAATAGCGCGCACAAGAGTGAGGACGCGGCAGAGAGACTGAGGCTGGCTCCTGCAACGCCCTGGCACGAGCCACCGAATCTCCTCCGGGCGGATACTTCTCCAGATTCAGGTATGTATGCACTCGCGGGCAACGCGCACACGTGGTTTGCGGCTCTGACATTGCCAGGACATTGGCTGCCATCTGCGCCGGTGTGAGCCTCAGGGAAGTCGCGCACTAACAGTGCCTGTCCGAAAAGGTCCCCATTGCTGCTCTCCATGCTTGTCAAGCGATCTCGGCAGGGGTGCGAGGAGTGTAGAAGGCGGCGCAGGAAGTGCGACGAGCAGAAGCCGACTTGTGGCCAATGCGCCGGCTTCGACCGCGCCTGCAATTACACATTGAAACTGGTCTGGGGCGGCCGAAAGTTCAAGAAGTCAAGATTTGGCCAGTGCCTCCGGCTGCCCGGAGACTCTGCCAAACCAATAAGTACGATCGGCGGCTTAGTTCTTTACTACGGAGATGTAATCTGTGCTGACCTATCCCCTCGCTCCCAGACACGGATGATGGCGGGTTTGTATACGGAGTGAAGGCCGCGCTGCTCGCATCCAAGGCGCCGCCTGTCACCTTACCCCAGTTCTTGCCCAATGGCGTCCCTCTGCCGCAGAAGTACCGCACCCTTTTGAGTTACTTCACTGAGGGCATCCTGGCCTCTCTCTCGTGCCACCCATCGATCCACCAGGACCTCTGTAGAGGCCTAGTTCCCGCCATGCTTGAGTCACCCCATCTACTTTCGGCCTCCCTGGCACTATCAGCCGCCGGCTACGTGTCGCGTGGCCTGTCTGAGGTCGATGGTGTTGATATCCTCCGGATTCTGGAGCACTTGCACTGCTCCGGCCTGTCATTGCTGAGCAAAGCTCTGGCAGAGGGGCAGATGGACGAGATAATGCTGGCGACCTGCCTCATCTGGTGCCTAGCAGACGTATTTGCTTGTGGCCAAGGAGTCTCGTCCTGGAGAATCCATCTGCAGGGGATCAAAGCCATCCTCGACGGAAATCCTGCCCATCAATATTTTGCGTCCAACTCTGGAAACGCCCAGTCTGCCATGAGGCATCTCTATCTTCTGTATCTTTCTCTCCAAACTCTTCCATATATTCCATCCCCAGATGCGCCCCAAAAAGCCCCTATAACCGCAAACACCGCCGTACAACCTGCCCCATCCGGCAAGGCCGCGCTGAGTCGGAAAATAGATGGGTTTCTGGGGTATAGCGAGGAACTCCTCCACATCCTGCAACAAATCAACATTGCCGCTGAATCCCAAGATGACGGCGCGCAAGAAATGTCAACGGAGGCTGACATTCTACTCGGCAAAGTAAAGGGCATGGTGAGCCGCGACGCCAAGGCACCGCCGGATGTGTTTATCTGCGAGTCTCTCTCTCCAGAATCTGGTCGCGAGTTCTTGTTTTCCCACAAGATCTTCCAGCAGGCCACGTTGGTATATCTGTACCGAACGCTGTACCACATGCCTTCTGGATCTCGTCCCATTCAGGACGCGATCGAGGAAATCATGGACATGGTCAGCAACATGGCCCAAGGCCAACCCTGCCATACATGGGTGGCCATGGCCATGCCGATCTTCACCATCGGCTGCGAGGCCTTCACAGACGAGCAGAAAGGCTTCGTCCTGGACAAGATTCACCAACTAGAGGTCTGCATCGGCTCTCTACATGTGAAGGTCATTCGGCAGGCGCTTGAGGATATGTGGAAGGTCAGATCAGACCTAGGAGATGTGGACGGCGGCTTGTGTGCCAGCCAGCTACTAGGTGAGTTTGGCAATCAAACAGGCTTTGCGGAACTGGCCACATTCTAATTACATTTCTAGGGCGATTACAATACAATATTATCCTGTTTTGAAGTATGCACATGGTAATGATAGGAATCTATGATTTATACGGTGGCGGTGTTCTACCTACGCTCTCTGGCTATCTCGGCCGAACCGGCCCGAGGAAAATGGGAAAGGAGCAAATAGGTTTGGGCGGACTAGTCTAAACCAAGTACCGAAGCCTAGCTAAAGTCTTCGCATGACCGACATGATACCAAATAAAAGGAATACCTCTTCACATGACCGACATAAGATGCAATATGACCAACTGCGTGACTATCTCCTGAACCGATGCTCCCGCTAGTGTATCATGTCTTAGAGATCCTTGACATCCTCGTCTTGGCCGGCGATCATTTTGCTAAGAGGCCCCTTCTTCACCATGATGCTCATGACTTCGTAGAGAACATCAGCTGCGGCCATTGTAGTGAGTTCGGCGTTGGTATCGTAGGCAGGCTATATGCGGTGCGGTTAGAAAACAGCTCCATTCTGGTAGGGCAAGGGAATGGGATGGTAATCACATACCGCGACTTCAACAATGTCTGCGGCAATGACATTGAGATCCTCCAGACCGCGGAGAATCGTCCGGAGCTCCCGAGTCGTCCATCCGCCCGTCTCGGGCGTGCCCGTGGCCGGCGCGAAGGCGGGGTCTAGGGTGTCGATATCGATGGAAATGTACACGGGCCGGGTCGTGCCCACGCGGTCGAGAATCTTCTTGATGATGCCGTCAGTGCCAATGACATCAATCTCACGTGCCTCGACAATCTCAAAACCACAATATCCATCGTTCTCATAATCGCTAGGGCCACTTAGGGTTGTGCGGATGCCTGCGTGAATGTTGGAGTCGTTGGCAAGCAGCCCTTCCATCGAAGCGTGGTAGAAATAAGTGCCGTGGTTGACGCTCGCCACTTCAGATGGGGAGCCTCCGAATACCTTGGGCTTCCCTAAATGAAACTATTAGCACCAAGTTCAGCTGTTTTGATAGATAGACGCTAGGCTTACAGGTGTCCAGATGGCTGTCGAAGTGAATCACCGACACGGGTCCGTAGGCACGGTTGATCGACCTCAGCAGGGGCAGGGTGATGGTATGGTCGCCACCAAGGGTAATGACGCGGGGCAGCGTCTTTCCCTTGAGCGCAGGCCCCTTCTTATCTGCGTCCGTCGCGGGTGCGCGGGTGAGAATGCCAAAGTGGCCTTCCTCAATCTGCCGAAGAGCAAAAGTGTTGTCGTATCTGGAGGCAGGTCAATGCTCCGCTTCCATCGAGACCATAAAGAAGAAGAAGAAGCTCGTACGAGGTAACTGGAATATCACCGCAGTCAAGCACAGTTGCCCAGCTGTTAAAGGGGTTCGTATCCAGGGGCACGTTGTACCCTCCGCTAAACGAAGCTCATGTCAGCAGATGCGCTCCCACCAAGGAGAAGCGACCGTACTAAAGATTCAAACGCCTAGATCCTTGACGGATGCCCGAAGGTCCAAACCGAGCGCCGGGGCGGTATGAGGTGCCGGTATCAAAGGGAGCACCTGATAGTGTCAGCAGCAGCTTTGTCTCCCCTCCCCAGGATGCGTGCTTACCGATGAAGGCAATGTCATAGGTGATGTCAGCCGAGCGAAGACACGGCTGGTAAGGCAAACGGCCAAAGGTAGAGATTCCAGAGAAGACAGAGTCCGCCTAGGAGACGTTAGACAACTGTCGAATGAATGCTAGGTTCTCGGCAACGGCTGTGTGCACGCACCTGAGTGCCGCCGTCTCCAGGCAGTGTGTTGTACCACAGAGACTGGTGAGGCCCCGAGAGAGACTTTTGCTCATGTCCAGCATGAGCTGTCACGGCCGTGGCCAGGCCAAGGGCGCAGAGAGTGGTGCGAAGCATGGTGTGTATAGAGCTATAATCGAACTGAGAACAAGAGGATGTGCTTGCACCTTGATGGACCGCTGCTCGCTGCGGGCTGGTCGAGGTGCTTTTACATTCGGCGGATAGCTGCGGCGTTCTAGGATGAAACGGTAAGAGCTCCCATGACGGACCTCTTAGACTTCCGTTTACAGGGTTGCTGTCGTCGAACGTGTACGGATATCGTCATGGCTATGTGCCAGGCGCGTACATGACCAAAAAGGGTTTAGCGCGCCCCGTGCATCTCCGACTCAGACGTGCGGCAACAGCCATGTCCCTGGCTCGGCGACTCGGTGGTGCCGCCAAGTACATCCCGCCATGTGGAACGGTGGCTAAACTGCCGAATTTAGTTAGTTAGCCACCGCCGCCAATGAACAGCCAGAGAAGTGCATTTGCACACCCGATTATCGATCCGTTCCAAGTCGCCATTGCAAAGTGCAGATTGGGCCTACAGCGTCTCGAATCGGCCGGGGCGACCCCCGAGAAATTGTACCCTCTGCGGCATTTCCCGCCGATGTTCGGCGCCGGTCCGTCGTAAAAGACCAAAAAAAAGTTTGCGTGGGGGGGTGGCGGCAAGGGCTTTAAGACTTGGCAATTTTTGGTGGGCTCGGGGGTACAGTGCACACGGTATATACACGCCATTGCTTCCAGCGCCAGGCCTTTGTCTGCACAATGCCGAGCCGCGGGTAAGACATCCCCAGAGAGAATATCTCATATAGCGGGCTATCCGAGGCAAGAATCCTAACATTCTCTGCTTGTATGAGACACTCGATCCAGTTGCCCTCCCCTCCTCTGCGCTTGGAATAAATCCACAATATATATATCTCTTTCGTTTCCCTTTTCCTGCAATTGGCTTTGACATCAGCCACCACATAGAACCATGTCAACCTTCGAATCTTTACCCCCCGCGCTGGGCGCGGATCCAGAATCGCTCCCAGACGAGCGGACGGCTCTGCTCGGCCGTACCATCTCTCACACCACGAGACCTCGATCAGAATACTTTGAGTGGCTCGCTGAGATGTGGTTCCTCACTAAAGCTTCTATTCCCGTCATCCTCGCTTACATGCTGCAAAACAGCCTTCAGACTGTGTCGGTGCTGATGGCAGGCCGCCTGTCATCGGAGGCGCTCGCGGTGGCGGCTTTCTCATACATGTTTGCGATGGCTACAGCGTGGCTCATCGCCCTCGGCGGAACCAGCGCGCTCGATACTCTGGCCTCGACCAGCTTCACTGGCTCGAAGGACAAAGGCAGCCTGGGAGTTTTGCTCCAGAAAGGAATCTTTGTCCTAACCGGCTTCTACGCCGTCGTCGTTGTTATATGGTGCTTCTCGGAGCACCTCTTCCTAGCAATCGGCGAGGAAGAAGCCATCTCCATCCGCAGTGCGAGATTTCTACGGCTGCTAATCCCCGGTGGGCTGGGATATATCTGGTTTGAGTGCATGAAGAAGTTCCTCCAAGCACAAGGGATCTATCGCCCAGGTACTTATGTGCTCTTCATCACCTCTCCCCTCAACGCGATACTCAATTACCTATTCATCTATCGGTTCGGCTTCGGTCTCGACGGCGCACCAATCGCAACCGGCATCTCTTATTGGCTCTCGTTTCTCCTCCTCGTGGCCTACGCCGCCTTCGTGCAAGGGAAGGAATGTTGGAGCGGGTTTAGCCCGAGGCGCGCACTCACGAACCTATGGCCGTTCACTAAGCTGGCGATTCTTGGCGTCGTACACGTCGGGACGGAGTGGTGGGCCTTCGAAATCGTGGCTCTAGCGGCCGGCCGTCTCGGAACGATCCCTCTTGCCGCCCAGTCCGTCGTCATGACGGCGGACCAAATCATCAACACCATTCCCTTCGGCCTCGGCGTCGCCGAGTCCGCAAGACTAGGCAACCTGTTAGGAGCGAAAGATACACGCGGTGCCCGGCGTTCCGCGCACTGCGCAGCGATTCTCTCGGTGATATTCGGGACTACGATTCTCACAATCTTGTTGTCGACGAGGAATGTCATCGGCGGTCTCTTCAACGACGACCGGCGGGTCATCCAGCTAGTCGCAGACGTGATGCCGTATGTCGCCCTATTTCAAATTGCGGATGGGCTCAATGGAAGCTGTGGGGGCGCGCTTAGGGGGATGGGACGCCAATGGGTCGGGGCGGTCGTGAACATCGTTAGCTACTACGGGGGCGCTCTGCCCGCGGGTATCTATTTGGCCTTCCATGGCTGGGGTTTACCGGGTCTTTGGATGGGCCAGTGTGTGGCTCTCTCGCTTGTTGGAGTTCTAGAATGGGTCATTGTCGGCTTAAGTAACTGGGATGATGAAGTTCGGAAGGCAGCTGAAAGGTTGGACCAAGAGAGCATAGAGGGTGCCCTTGCCGAGGCGGAGTCAGAATGTTAGACGATAGGGATAGATGGATGATGCTATTAATAGCCTTGCATTGTCACTAAAAGTCTGCGAGCATGACGCTCGGCGATATTTTATCGGCATTTCTGTTTATCTGGGTTCTATGGAAGTTCTATCCTTTGCTCCGCCACAGCTACTTTTAGTTTGACATTGAGACAGTGCCTATTGGTAGACTCTGAGATTCGACAAGAACGAAGGGACTGCGATTGATTTCCCCCCCTTCTACACAGGACTAAGAGAGAAGCTGCCGCCAGTTGGCGAGACATCCGTCGTGCCTAGAGCGCGAGATCAAGTGGCTGAATAGCCTCCGTCAACGAAGATTGTCTGGCCCGTCACCGTTGCACTGGCGGCGCTCGCCAGGTAGACCGCTACACCCGCAAAATCGCCAGCCAGCCCGTTGCGCTTGATCATGGTGCGTTCAGCGTGGGCCACAACCTTTTGTGGGTCGGAGAAGACGGGCTCGGTGAGCGGCGTGTGAACGAAGCCAGGCGCCACGGCATTACAGAGGACGCCGCGGGGAGACCACGCCTCGGCTTGGGAGCGGGTGAGCGCAACAAGACCGGCTTTAGAGACGCCGTACGCCCCGCTGTTTCCGAAGGCATGGAACGACTGCTGGCTGACCACGTTGATAATTCGGCCGCTCCCTCGCGCCGCCATGGAGGGCCCGAATGCCTGGCCCAGGAGAAACGGGCCTGTGAGGTTAACCGCGATGGTTGTGTCCCAGTCGGCCCGAGTAAGGTCGTCCATGTGAGGACGGCGGTTGATGCCTGCCGCATTGACAATGATATCCGGTAAGCCGTGCTTCTCTTGAATCGCTGCCGTGGCCTTAGCTAGGGCGTCAGCGTCGGATACGTCCACTGAGACGGCGTGCGCGTCAATGCCGAGACCGCTGAGATCCGCGACTGCCTGATCGAGCGGCTCTCGACGGCGGGCAAGCAGAACAACTCGCGAGCCGGCTTGGCCAAGCGCGGCGGCCATCTCGCGGCCGATGCCCGAGCTGCCGCCCGTGACGATTGCAGTTTGCCCGGCGAGGCCAAACAACCTTTGCAGGTACTTTGAGCTTGTCTGCAATGACCCCGCCATGTTGCCTTCTTTCCTGGCTCAATTCAGTACGCTAGATCGTCCGTGAAGTGTCTAGGCCACAGTTTGACAGTGGAATGTTTTTTAATGACTCAGATGTCCGGGCACGGATCTTCGCCGTAGGCCTGCGGGGGGGGGGCTTCGGCCAAGGTTGGGGAGACGTTTGTGCGGTTATGTGACTCATGGATCAGGGAGGAATGGAAACAGCATGGGCCCCGCGCAACGGTCGGAATAAGGTTCGGACATGATGCCTTTTTTGATATCTTCATTAACAATGGTATTGGGCCAATGTCGGCATGCATACCTTAGATGGCAAGCATCGTGTTACACTTTCACGTTTTTGTACCCCTATAATTATGGGATCCCTCTCATCTTCAAGCTGCCCTGACCAAAACCGAGCATAAGCACAGGGGTAAATAGTCCCCGACGGCGTCCCCCCCAGCTTCAACGCACAGGCATCGCAACCGACGTGACCTGCTTTCATCAAGTTCCTGTCCTAGGGCCAGCTAAATCCCTAGAATTTCCGCTTCTGCATAGAGAGAATAACCCTGACCGCTAGCTTTCGTCTACCTGGTTTCCCTTCTTGTGAAGCACGGGCAATTTGATAAAAAGCACTAGCAGCAGTCCAATGAGGGCAGTGACCGCTCCTTGAAAGCAGGTCAAGTGCATCGCATGAGGGTAAGCTTGCACAACTATCTAGTAGGTTATTTAAGTTAGCCCACTCGATATTTGTCAAGCAATTCGGCCATAACCTACCTTGTGCTTGGTACGGCGGCCTTAGCTCACTTATGGCTCCCACTGCCTTCCGTACAGCCTCAATAATAGCCCTTTTTTCTGGCCCTTGTACCGTTTGTTCTAGGAAAAATGCAAAAGAGTTCTGGGAGACTAGCCCGCTGACAGCCACGCCCATGACGTTACCCAAATTCTTGAATAGCAGTAGCGCTGTGGTCGCCACCGCTGCGTCTTCCTGGGAGTTAACTGCCAGCTGTGCGATGATGCAAGTCGGGAAGGCGAATCCCTGGCCGATGAGAGCAAGTGTGATGGCCGCCGAGTAGACCCATGCAGGCTGGAGCGCGTCCATTAGCGACATGGCCGCAAGCCCGGCAAGAATGAGCAAGTATCCCCCTAGAATAAGCCATCGGAGCTGGCCCACCCATGTAATAATGTTGCCTTGTTCGCCTTAGCTTGGCAAATGTTGTGTCATGGAATCCAATATCAGCACTCACCTGTTGCGAATGCAGCCACCATTCCTAGGAGAAAAGGAGTCATGAGCCTGGCTCCGGATACCGAGGGGCTGTCAAGCAGCACAGCCTGAAAGAACAGAGGGCTATTGAAGAACACTGTGTTAATGCTCATGCAGTTGAGGAAATTTGAGAATACAACTTGACCACCCGGGCTCTTGAATAGCATGGCTAGTGGCAAAATTGGTTTCTCTGTTTGTCCCTCGATATGGACCAGAGCAGCACCGGAGAGAACGGAGACAAGGAAACATGTGAGAACGAGAGGGTGTGTCCATGACACATAACTGCCGCCAAGGGCTAGGAATAGCGTTAGCCCTGTCGTGCTTAATGCTAATAACAGCGAGCCCAAAAGATCGAATGAGCGAATCGTCTCCAGCAGCGATCGTGGGTCTCGCTTCGCGAACTCGAGCCCCAAGTTCGGCGGCACAGCTGCATAGATAACCCAGGTGACAGCGAATATGGCGAGGACTTGGATACCAAACTCCTGTTTCCAATCAGCTTAGGCCGGACAAATGGATGGTGTCTCAACTATCTTAGGGACATACCTAGCGCCAGCCGATGGTCTCAGCGAGAACACCACCAAGAGCAGCTCCTAGGCTGCTTCCCGTGCCATAGGCCAGGTTGATCCATGAGATAAAAGCGCCTCTGATTCGGAGCGGGACAAGGTCCGAGATTAATGTGTCCGTCTGGGAAAGCGAGGCACCCGCGCCCAGGCCGCAGAGAGCACGGGCGAGGATGAAGTTCAGCACCGTGGGAGCGATAGCGCACCACAGTGTGCCGAAGGCAAACACGACCAAAGAGAACAGAACGGCCAGGCGGCGTCCAAAGGTGTCGGAGATTCTCGCGAAGATAGGGCTGAAGGAGCAGGATGTGATCAAAAACGAGGCCGAGAACCAAGGCGCCGCCCTCGACGCCGAGAAGTAGGTCGAGATTACCGGGTAGGAGGATGCCATCAGTGTTGAGTCGAAAGATCCGACGAACCAGGTAAGAAGTCCGCGTACTCAACAGAGGTCTGGCCAGTAACCATGTTCTCGACCCGGACCTCCCACAAGAGCCAATCTTTAAGCCATGTCGCATTTGTGACCTGATAGAGGAGCTTGAGGTGACTTCTGACTCAAACTGATCGCAAACTTGATCGTAGTACGCTTGTATCTCCCGGCCTTCAGAGTAATACTCTGACCATTGGCTGTTGGGAGCAAAGGTTAGTTCTAAACTGTTAGTTAGCGAGGATAGGGATGTGGACAAGTGTAGATTGCTGAGAAGAGCCGAAAATTTTGAGAAACTTACGATAAACATGAGACGGGACATGGCATCGAACGCCGGGGTAGGTGTTTTCTGCCCAGGTACCCCCCTACCATTATGATATGATCGTTAGCACTTGGGCCATGTGAGCCGTCCACAGGTATAATGGAGGAAGGGCGAGGGCGGCAGCGTGGGGAAAATTTCGAAATGAAGAGGAACAAAAAAAAACGTATTGTTTTCTGTTCAGGCCCAACCGACTGGCTGTATTGCGCCCCTACGCTCTTACTAACCACCCTTTCGGATGGCAGGAGCTGGTATTTATTTAGTTTAGTGACGCTCAATACACCGACCGTATCACTGAAAATTCTTCCGCCGCCCGGGGGTCGAACTCAGGACTTAGGTGTACCGCCACAAACCACGGGAGGATGCTAGGTGGTAGGAACTACCACCTGCGCCAAGTCACCCTGATCCCTCCCCGTTGTTGAGAAGCGGTGGTCCAAAGTTACCTAATCTAACGCAAGCCGCATTCTCGTCACCGGCTTCTCACATTGCTGAGTCGTCGACGAAGCAGCAAAGCTAAAGCGATAAAGGCGTCGATAGATAGACTTACCACTCTATCGTTCTTGCCATATATAGTGTAGTCCAAATTCGACAGCTTTCGGGACAAAATAATTCCTGTAGAGATCCCGGCAATACCGGCACCGACGATTATCACCTATTTTCTGTTATCATGTTTTCGCTGACTTGACAGACAAAGAGAATATGTCGGACCTTTACCGGCCTATACGTCCCATATTCAGAGCTTGGCGACCGCGTCGTTTCTGAATGGTCTCTAGGTCCAGTGCCATTTCGCTCGGAAATACCTGTTCATGGTTAGAATCTAGGCAGCCGCTGCTATGCGGAGGAAGAAGACCTGCTTGAACTCAGAACCATTGTTTCGGTGGTGATAGACAAAACCTAGGAAAGTTCAACGTCATGGGATCCGGTGACTCGAGAAAGTAAGGGCCCATCTGGCCCTATCCATTTTATCTAGTGCGTGGAAGCCAGGTCTGCAGCAAAGATGTCACGGCATCGCTACGATGATATCCCACATGTCATCCGAGAATCATATGTCTCCGTCACCGGAACTTCCTTCCGCTAGCTCAATTGTACCGGACCCCGACATTGAAGGATGATTCACTCCTAGTGTGCACACCTAGCTGGCGCCGAGACCGCCCTGCCTGATAACTCCCTATCGTCAATCCTTTTGCGTACATAGAGAGGTAGGCATGACCCATGTATATAGTAAGTGGGCATCCCGGCATAGTGCATTTTCTAGCGTGTGTCCTAGTTGGGAGGTACAAATGACATCCTGTTGTATTATGTCGATAGCGCTATCTAGCATCGCACAGCCAAACCTTAGCGCTTGGGGAGCAAACCGCTGTGCGAACCAATCCGCCCGTATACAAGCACAGATCAGGATCGCGGCGGTGGCTGCAATGAGCCCTGTCTGGATCCACTTGACTAAGATTATCTAGCTCAGGATAACGTTAAGTATTACTCTTTTGGGAAGTGTTGATTCTCCTTGAGCTGGATCAGCCAAGCCTCAAAATCGACGAAATACGGCAAGAAAATGCTAATGAGTCCTATCATCAGTCGTCCTAGAAGATGACTAATAAATCAAATGAGTTCTTAAGAACATGTTACAGGCTGGGAACACGGTCAACGTGTGTTTCGGCGTACAAGGGAACATCTACGGTGATGGGTCGGGCAGAGGGTCGGGCAGGAGGACGCGCCGTCGCGCCGGCTACATCTAAAAATAGTCGCCAGAAGGTGACGGCCGCTCGAAAGGCGAGGACCCGCAGACACCGCGTCGGGAAGACGCAGGCCTTTGCTGTCAGTGGTGACGACGGCACCCGAGTTGTCCGGCAGCTGACCAAACGCGGCTCAAAGTAGTAGTATATATGCTAGAGAATGCTCTTATCCGCTCCAGACCGCTGGGCCGGGAACAACATAGCTTGCCGGCCGATCGTATGAATAGCCTGTTGCCTGCTTGTGGATGTTGATGGCAATGCCAGGATCACTTTAGTCGTCAGTACATGCGGCGAGCTAATAAGAAGGACGGTAATCTTACGATGACTTGTATGCTCCCGGAAACTTTACTAAGGGCCCGGGGGTACCGTTGCCGCCGTTGGTTACTTTGACTGCACAGTGTTAGATCATACCCCAGTCCCCTTTTCAAGTAGGCAACAAACTTTGGTAGCAAGTCATGTACAGCTGAGCGGGTTGGGTGTGCAGCGCAATAACCTCTGCGCGAACCAGATAGTCGCCTGACGGAGTGCTCTTGGGAACTAATGCCACTAGTCAGCAGGGCTCGGGTGCGTTTTTTAGGGTGGGCGTCCGTACGAATAAATGATTTCTTTCCGCAGTTTTTGTTCATCTTCTCGGTTCCCCAGGCATCCGTGGTGGTGATGGCAGGGTCTAAGCCGTCCTCGGCCACCTTAAACCAGTCGGATGAACCGTCCGCAGAAGCTGCATTCGCAACTTTGCTCATGTAGACAATGACAGGGCCATAATGATTGCCTCCGATGGCGGAGTCTTTTCCACATTTCCTTTCCCCACCCGGTTGAGGGTGCATCTCAACAGTGAGGCTCTCGCCAGCGTCGATCTGGCAGGTGGCATTGGCCTTAGCAGGTCCGGCGTTGCATCGCAGGTCGGCGCCACCGAGGCCTGTCACTGGGCTGTTGCTCCTCGGAACACGGGCGCAGGACGCTCCTTTATCTTCAGTACCAACCCACAGCTGCTGGAAAAGGGAATGGGCGTTTGCTGCCGAAGCGGCGAGCAGGAGGTGGAGGAGGCACTTCATCGTTTCGGAAGATGGCTCAAGCAAGGAGATCGTGTCCGTGAGATAAATTTGAGAGACTCCGCCGGTTTTAAGGACGGACAAGCTGTGACCATTTGCCGAGGCCCTTTCCTGCTTATAGATATTGTAAATGAACTAAGGCGACAGGGGGTACCCGTGACATCGATAAATAAGCCGAATAGCGACTCTAAAAGGTTTCCGGTAGGCTGGGGTAAATATGGAGAAAGGGACACTAAAAGCTCCGGTTAAAGAGTTGAAGGAGGTGGCAGCTTTTTCCGCGCAAATGGTCCAGAATGACACGTAGTACACCCCAGTCGTATCACTAACGAGTAAATCCATTTTATTTGTAGAATTCTTGTATTCAATGGCGGTGATATAGATCCAAATATTGTGTCCGTTAATGTTGCTTTGCTAGGAGGTCTTTACTAAGACTACTAGGTAGTGGGACCAAGACCTACCGGGATCCCTCCGGGCGGGCGACATCCTTGGCGGATTTCCATAAGCAAAAGAAACACGGGTGATCACACTTGCCATCTAGGTATATAAATTCGGGCTCTTGAGTTGGCTTCATAATGCAGTCAGCCTAATTCGAATCCTCACCGTGTTCACATCGTAACCTCTATCGATGAGCCATTGAGCAACCTCAAGATGCCCGCCGGTATAGTCTCAGAAACACACTCCACTGTTTCTTGAGATCTATTCCGGCCTCCATGAGAGTCATGATCGGGGCAGGATCTAGGTTGTCCGCGTAGTCCAGCGCCGTCATACTAGCCACATCGCGGCGTTGACGTCGGCTCCTGGAGTTGCAAGCAGCTTAGCAATGTCCTTTTTTGCACCCTAGTCTCTGCCTAGGACTGAGTAGTGGAGAAGCATGGCACCCGCCTTGGTCCTTGAGTTGACGTTAGCACTGACCTTGATGATGATGCCCGCCACCCCACTTGAGGACCCTTTAGCCCTATAATGGAGACCCGTCAGCGCCAGCTCTAACCGGTAGTCAACATCTGCGCCTGCGTTGACAAGTGTATTGACTTGACTCGCATCGTGCCTTACGATGGCATGGTGAAGCGGTGTCCAGCCGAGCTTGCTCTTTGCGTCCACTATGGCTCCTCGTTCAAGCAGGAGACACACCACCCCCGTTATAGATGTGTAAAAAGTATCAACCCTTCCGCTAAGGTTGAATTGTTGGGGTCGATAACTTGGCCAAGAGGAACCGACAGATTTCTGTTTTTTCCATGTCCGTGTTGTCGTCGCAGAAATAATCATCTTCTACTGCTGAAACAAGGCAAGACTTGGATATATTCGAGTCACCATAAAACCTGCCGAGATTTCCTTGAAGCACTATGGACGTCTCAGCCAACTAGTGTATACCGGAAATATCAGCCCCAGCGGCCACGAGTACTCTGGTCGCCGGCAGATTTGTCGTGCTAATAGCCGTAAGAAGAGGCGTACGCTATAGCCCGCCGGAGACATTCGGGTCTGCTCCGCCGGGCAGCAAGGACTCGACACACGCCAAGATCCGGCTAAGCTAGACTAACCGGTTCAATATATATTCTGATATCACCCTTTGCCGTGGCCTTACGAATATTTGCCGAGCTACGGCATCAACGTACTGGCCAAATATATGAGATCCGTACGCTGCCTTGGATTGGCTCGACAGTAGCGATCTGGGGTTTTGTCTGAATCTGACAAAGTCGTCTAAATCGGGGGCCAGGCCTGGCTTCCAGGGTATTCGCGGTTGAGAAGTGGCGATAATCGAAATATCATTTGTCACCATAGTTGCCGTAAGAGCTGGCCTAATTCTTGCCGCGACGGCGTTAACTCGAGCCCCCGCCGCAACCAGGGCCTCCGGCGCCTCGACATTGCGACCGGCGGCTGCGCCGATGACTGGGTAGCCGAACTCTCCGCCCTCCCTGTTCACGTCTACGACCGCTTGGACTAGGAACCTAAGAATCTCTACGTAGCCGTAAAAGGCAGCAGCTTAGAGACAGGTACTGTAGCAACCGCCAACAAGGTCCAGAGCCGCCTCAGCCGGACGATATCCAGCTCTCCCGTAGTAGCTGCTACTTAAGCAGCGGCTCCAAGGTACCCGCCAGCGGCATTAATGTCCACCCCGGCGCTCAGGAAACCTCGACACTTCGAGATGGCCTACAAATGCAGCAGCCTGGGGTGCCGAGCCGTGACAGCCGGACCTCTTGCGGTCGTTGCGGAACATGAAGTAATTGACTCGGCGCCATTCTACTAGCTCATCCGGCGGAAGGACTTTGTTAACCGTGGCGCCATTGTCTAATAGAAGCTTGACCATGTCTAGATGGCCGTACGCAGACGCTGCCGCGAGACAGGTACAATAAAACCCGTCGGTCTTCACGCCCATATCAACGCCGTACTGGATAAGAGCCTTTGCAATCTCGAGTCTGTTGGCTAGCGCGGTGGCGTAGAGCGCGCGAGATACCATGCAGTGGAACAATGAAACTCCTTATTTCAACGTAATGTGGCCGTCCTTTCGGCATTGATAGCTTACTGGATACCTCCATGCACGCCTTCGGGCATATCACCTCCCCCGATGGAGACCAAGAGTCTAAGAACTCATGCACGCTATCGGCCGACGGGGAGAAATCGAGAAACTGAATGTTTGGAGAGTCTATGTGGTCTTTGTAGACGGCCACGGCGACCCGTACCTCGGCCTCATTGGGGAAGACCACTTTGATGTCGCGCACGATGGCCCCGTTCAGCTCCTTTTCGGCATCAATATAGCTCGCCATAGAGCCTGTAGTTTCTATAGGGAACAGCAGGTCAGTCAAGCATGCTGTCTTGAAAAGGCCTGCCGTATCACGGTGTGACGCCATAGAGTTGGCCATTGCCGCCTTATTTTTGCAGCTGCTGCACCCAGATCTTGGCCTCGGCGGCGGATAGCCCGGACGACGAGTTGCCGCTGCCTCTGGCACTCAAAGTTTTGGGTCTGGACTCTACCCGCTGCCGAAACAGCTCGTTGCAAGTGATAGAGGCGGGAACTGGCGCCGGGGAAGGAGTAGGCATCTTACTGTTGGCCAGGATTCGAGGAAGGAGGTATGGATTGATAGACACTCCGGAAGAGGATTCTCTTCCTTGGGGGGGGGGGGGGGGGGGGGGGTGTTCAGGCCGCGGCGGTCGTCACTGTCGATGTATCCGACGGCATTTAGCATTAGATTGAATGTGTTGCTTCAGAAAATGTTGTTTTTGAAGGGACATGGAGCATTTGTATCCAAGCTTACAGCCAAGCGGTCAGCAACAAGGTGGGTGCAGTCAAGTATACCAGTAGTGCCAGCCCCGCCGGGCAAGTAACATTGCTGAGCGTAGGTATCCGCACTCTTCACTCGCCTTAGCATGAAAGAGGAGTGTGTGGCCGCGCTGTCGCGTCCAATCTGGGACTTGAGGCTCTCGTGCTATATTTCTACATCCAGATGCAGGCCGTGTGACTGACCAACAATTACGCACGATCACTTGTGCACGACCACGTTGTCAGGCATACAGAGCTTGCTACCAAATGAGCCTTAGGATCTGCCTGACTGGCCCGTACAGCTTTTGGGAGGAGACAACGCCTAGATGGACACAGCCGCCAAGAGGAACCTGGTATCTTTGCATATGGCACGCTGTGTAAGACGGGCCATAGTTTCTCCGTGGCTGTAGTATTTACCGCGCTCCCAATGCCGCATATAAAGCAGCTTTTTCTTTTCGATTCACCATAAGAATAAAAAAGAATGTTAAAATCTTTCAAGTCACGCTGATATAGGTATTAGGTAACGGCGATATAAGCCCCTACCAAGAAACGAGTCGTGATGGATAAAGAAAGCAGAAAAACATCCAACAGCGAGCAAGGACAATCGGGCTCTGCAGCGACCCCACTCGGACATCAGTCCAGAGGGATATCTGCGTCAACGGGTCCAAGAACAAGTTTTGGGCTGGCCCTTCCTATAGAGGAGTTGACTGAGCTCCTGGCGACACCATTCTCTCGTTTGAACTTGGAAGATGCCATGCGGGTTGGCAAAGCAGAGCGACCGGCACTATGCCGGATATGCTATAACTTAGACCCGTACCAGGCGCCCCAGGACAATGACTTTGGAGAAGAGCAACCATCGTGGGTCAGAAGCGAGTATAAAGTTCCTCCAGGAACGCGGGCGGCGGAGGTCGAAATCCCCAAGGCAGCGGAGCTGATCGAGTCCTCTCAGACTGGATGTCTTTATTGTCTCATCGTCCGAAGCGCTCTCGACGCAATACATGAGGACTGGAAGAAGGAAGACGGGTTTATTCGCCTTTTTCTGGCCCCGGGCCTCCCGGTTGTTGTGCGGATACAATCCGGGGCAATGTCCATTGGGTTGCCTTTGGGGAGAGAGTCGATGCGTGGGTTCGGCCTCGAGCTGCAAGAGGGCGAAAACATGCAATTTCGCGTAATGGTTACCTCGGTCTCCAGTTCACCAATAGACATCGAAATATATCGGCCGAGGATCGAACCACAAGAAATTACAGTCGGCGGTACGTTGACAGCGCACCTGATGGCCACAGCGACTAACAGATATCACCAGATCATATCCTATCACCACTTTTGGAGAGCATGGGAACAGCAGAGACTATTCCACTGCACTCTGGGGATACTAAATGCTTCGAATTTATCAAAAAGAACGTAGAGCATTGTATGCTCAAGCACAAATGCGGGCAAGATAGCTATTTCCCTCCACCTCTGCTCCCAGACCGTGTCATCTGGGTCAATGCCGACAACAACAGCCGCATACGGCTCTTGGAACCGAAGGGCATCCGGGGGAGGTATATTGCACTCTCATACTGCTGGGGTCCCGTGAGCTCCGACACGTACCTCACAAACGCGTCCACTTTCGATGCGAGGAAGGCCGGCATAGAACACGACGACCTACCGCCCCTACTCCAGGATTTTGTGGCCTGCGCTCGCAGAGTCGGCATCGAATACATCTGGGTGGATCGGATATGCATCATCCAAGGCGACGATGCAGATTTCCGCCTCCAAGCAGCAAAGATGGGGGAGATCTACGGCAACGCTGTTTTCACCGTCGCAACCGGCTCTGCCTCTTCGGAATCTGACCGGATATTGGTTAATAGAGACAGCAGATGGTCAGCTTACAACTTGAACATGAATGCAAGCAGGATTGGTGCCCTGAAAGTTCAGGTTCGACGGCGATCCCACCTGGTCGGCACGGAAGAGACGGGAGGCGATTACGGGAAAATTTCGACCAGGGCATGGATATGGCAAGAGCGACTCCTCTCTACCAGGACTGTGACCTTCACACCATCCGCGCTCAAATTTGAGTGCCGCTGCCATTCCGTCTGGGAAGGATTTGCCCCCGATGTCGTGGGCCATTCGTGGTCTGCACAACTCGACGGCATATCGCAGAATTCCTGGACCAAACTGGTAGAGGAGTTTATGCGTCGAGATATTACCCGTACTTCGGACCGACTCCCTGCTATAGAATCCGTGATGAAGCGAATCGAAAGATCCCATGGATGGTCTCCTCTCTGGGGTCTGTGGACCAACTCTCTAGTGGAAAGTCTCGGCTGGCACGTCAAAAGAGAACATCAGGGGCACGAAGATCTTCGCATGAATCCTGGCCATTATGCTCCAACTTGGAGCTGGGCTAGCGTGGACGGCCCAATATCATACATCGAGGTCCGGCCCATGGCCGGTATACAAAACGACCCTCTGGTATACGATTTGGAGGTTCGGTGGGTAGACGCCGCCACGGGGCGAATTGCGGTTGTCGGCCAGATAGTCACAGTCGAGCTGCACTGCCGCATAGAGTCCTATGACGGAGAGTCACCTAGGGAGAAGAAGTACCGATATCGCTACGAAATAAGCTATCAAAGTGATGGAACGTGTTACCCGATCAGGCCGGATGTTCCCCTGCGGCCATGGAGTGGCAAGATCAACGGAAAGGAGGCATCGGCAGTGATCCGAATTCCCTACGGAGAGACCTCCCCAACGTCATCTTGGAGCGCTCGTTGCCTCTGCATTTTGGTAGGCGGTATGAAAAGGAGGTCCATGGTTCTGTTTCTCGGTCACTCGCTGCGGGAGCCTGGAGCTTTGGAGCGGCTTGGAATGACAAGTGGCCTGAACCCTGCACTATTTGAGAACTCTCCACGGAAGGTTGCTGAAATTGTTTGATTCACGCCAGGCGCCGCTAAGAATGATTAGTGCTTAATCGTATATTACATCTACTTGCACTTCGTCATCATTGGGTTTGTTCGACAATCTAGGGATTCACTCTAGCTTAAATAAATATGACGCTATCTGATTTTAACTCGGTTTGAGGCTTCAGAGATGAGTTCGCCAGCAAGGTACCCAACGCCGATCCTCTGGCATATGGATGATCCGCGAACAAGCAGCGTCTTCATCGGAGTCACGAGCAGGACATAATGCCGCTTCCTCTTTGCATATTGTCCGTCATCCCTGAGCCTGCCGAGAACAACACAGTCAAAGGATGTGGAGTTAGTACTGCCTGATCCAGCGGCGTCGTATATGAGCTGGTGGTCCTTGTTGAGCAGCATGTCTCCACGCTTGACAGATCGCACAAGAGCGCTCAGCTCAGCGCCACCGACCTCGTAAGCGATGTTCCATACATAGACCGCTAAGCCCATGGCCCAAGGCAGCCGAATCTAGCTATCGACCCATTCGATTTGGTCAAACGGTAGATCCAAATAGTCAATCACACCGTAGTACGCCATCAACGACCACGTGTAAGCGCGAGGAGCGCGCTCCGCAAATGCTATCGTCTCAAGGCTCTGCTCAGTAGACGCCCGGCGCCATAGGAGGCTCCAGCGTAGCAGGCCGAGATCCCCGTTGTCCAAGATACCGAAGCCCCTGGTAACCTTTAGGCTCTGAATCAGACGCTTCTCACGCCCTGCAATAGCAATGAGGCGGTCTTGTACCCGTGTGAATGCCAATCGCGAGTATCGCATATATAGATCTTGGGACAGGCGAATCTTGCCACTGCGGGAAGAGTTCATAGCCACATTAGCACATTAGGGAAGTCAGGATCTCCGAGGAAAGAGCCCAGTTTGCTGAGCGAGCGTTAGCCAATGAAGCGGTGAACATTTCCTGCGGAGATGGGACATGGGAAAGGATACGAGAGGCGAGCCCGGAGAAGACATAGACGAGACAGGAAAGTTCTAATACTTATTCATAGATGTGAGCGTCTCACATCGGACCTCATGCTCGCATTCCCACTAGGTCTACGTGTCCGTAAAAATGATGGTTCGACGAGCTAATGCCGGTTCCTGGAAAACCCACCTGCGCTGGTTGAGGCCACTTTCCAATACGTGCTGATTGAAGTCATCGATGAAACGGCAGATATAGATGGGAGGCTTGCTCGAATGTTCGCAGCTCAAGTAGTCCCTTTGAGCACTTAGTAGGGGCTAACTCATCAGTGCGGACTGTCATGTGATAGAAGTTCAAATATAGAATAGAGTTTCTAGGTCTATGTTGAGGTATAAGAGAACATCTTATCGGCTTTAGTTAATGTGATCAGTCAGTATCTGAAGAAGACATGGCTAAATTTACACGACCAAAACGTTATCTAACATGGAGGATACAGGCACGAAATCGTCGGAGGTGGTCGAAGTCGAGCATCTCTTGGTAAAATGACCAATGCCAAGGCCACCAAGTCACTGTAAATATCATTAGCTCCTTAACCAGTGTCAGATGCAACAATCAGGTGAAGACTTACGCGGAACACGTCTTATAGCGATCACGCGGATTGCAAAGGCACGGAGTGCGACCAAGTGCAGCTAGGCACCTCCAAGTTCTTGTAGAAGCTTACAAAGCGTGTTTGCAAGGGCACGTGGTGCCGGGAACGCGCCATCGTGACTTATTCTCGATCATGAATCGATGCCGCTATGTGATGATAGATGATGGGATGCACAAGAGAAACAACATGCAAACGTATGTGCGAAGTGTAACCAGAGATGTCAAACTTGACTTGCAGCTGAAGGTGACATGTAGCTGTCTCGAAGCACAGGAGCCTCGACATCCTGCCTGTTTCCTCGACTGGTAGCGCAATAGTGGCCATGATTGTCCACCGCTCTCCGGAGCCTATGATAGCAGCTTGCAGCGACAGGGTGTTGAGCAGGATCCTAGACCTTGATCCCTAATGGTTGGTTGCCAGGTTGTTGTGAAGACTGCAAATCATCAGTCTTCTGAAGTGAATGGTATCCGAGTAGTTTACCTGATGTCCTCATTGTTCTCCAACTTGGCTCTGTCAGGCAATGCTTCCCGTGGCACCGGTAGATTCACAGGGCCGCTGCTTGCCACCACGACAGCGCCGGCATCTCCCTGGTGATCTGTGCGCATCGTCGGCTTGTTTCCATGCAGCAGACTCGAACGCTCCAGGTAATCGGCGGGCACGGGTGTCTTGTACTGGCCACAAAAGACCCCCACCTCAAAATCATGCACTTCGGTCTTTCCATCAGCCGCTTCAATACAAGCTGCTTTCAAGTCTTCCAGCGTCTGGAACACTAGAGCATGGCATTGAATCAGGTTCGTCATCTCTTGCAGCGTCCTGTCGTGGGCGAGGAGTTCTGGTCCGTTAGTAAACCATACAAATCATTGTGGGACATGCTTACGAGCTGGGTCCGCAAGGTCAATCCCGTGCTGAGCTGGGTTAGCCATTGTTTTATAGAATGATCATGTGTCTGGCACTCACAACATGCGGATGGGTAATCTCAGGGCTGCAAGACACCACGATGATCCGCTTGGCCTCGCATTCCTTTACCATTTGCACCTAAAAAGCAGTAAGCAATATGTCCATGTCGCCATGCATCTAGATAGGCCACGCACAATCTCACGCGAGGTCGTCCCCCGTACAATGCTGTCATCCACCAGACACACAACCTTGTTCTGGAATTCCGAGGCGATCGGCGAGAGTTTCCGGCGAACACTCTTTTGTCTTGCTTTCTGGCCGGGAAGCTGGAAACAATAAGCTTTGTCCCATGGAGTGAAGGCAGGACGTACAATGAATGTGCGGTATATGTATCGGTTTTTCACAAACGCATTGGAGAGTGGCTTTCGGAGCTCCGTGGCTAACGTAGCCGCGGCCGTATTACTCGTCTAGTTCCTCGTCAGTATGGCGCCACCCGAAGGTGCAAAATACTTGCCTCCGGTATGGGAATGACTTGAAACGGTTAGCAGAGGTGGAAAGACACTCTCCAATCTGATCACGTACCAACATCAATTTCCCGAATCCCCTCTTCTCCCAGAACCTGTCTCATCCGGTTTGCCAACTTCAATCCCATGTTCTGTCGGCTGCGATGAACCGAAATTCCATCCATCCAGGTATCCGGCCTCGCTAGATAGAGATATTCAAAAAGATCAGGGCTGTAAGACTTCCTCGGCACAATTTGCGAGAACTGAGGAATGCCTCCTTTCTTCAAAAAGATGGCCTGACCTGGCAAGACATCGACAATCTCTTTGAATCCAAGCTGGACCAGGGCAATCGACTCCGACGCGAGACCGTAGTCCGTGGCGCCTTCCAGGGTTTCGGATGGTCGCGATCCGAGGCAGAGAGGCCGAATCCCATTTTCGTCACTACAGCTGTCAGCGCATGTGGCAAACCGATTCGAGCTGACGTACCGAAAGCCTAGAATTCCAAACCCGGCAAGCATAGCAGTACAGGCATAGGCACCACGACACCGGGAATATACCTCGCGTAGTGCAGTAAAGATATCGTCTACATTGGCTCGAGCTTTGCCAAGTTCGCCGAGGGCATGGGCGAAAATATTGAGCCTGGAGATAGGGTCTAGGTTAGCGATGAGACAAGAAGAACTCCAAAAGGAGGACCCTACAAGAGCTCCGAGTCGGAGTCGGTGTTCACGTGGCGTCGAGCTTCGTGATCCAAGAATCGGGCTAGATCCGGCGCATTGACGAGGTTTCCGTTGACACTCATGGACAAACCGTAGGGGGAGTTGACGAAAAAGGGCTGGGCTTCCGATCTGCACGCGAGGCGCTGTCAGTAGGGTGCGTGGCAAGTTCCAAGACTCCAAATTCCAGTCGAGCGTACGCAGCTGAGGTGCCGGCAGTGGGGTATCGCAGGTGGGAAATCCTGCCAACGTCAGCTGCATTCTCTGTGGATCATGGCTAGCGGTTACCCCATGAAGCCAGGCATGGCTTCCGACGTCGCGCGTCTACCATCATCAAACACTTTGCTGGCCATGCCCAGGCCCTTGCACTGGGTAACCCTTCCGCCTTGGCATACCGCAATACCCGCAGCATCTTGTCCGCGCTGTTTTCGTCAGCATCCTACTGTCCATGTGAGTATGTTGGCGACTGACATGCTGAAGATAGTAGAGAGACTCGTGTAGGTCGATGGCCGCTGTGGTCGCATGGGGGTCGCCCAGCTGTGACGATTAGCGTCTCTTCTGCATGCTTCCCACAACCGAGGCGCTGCAGGGACATACCAATATGGCTGAGATACCACACATGTTCACGCGTTAAGCCTTAGTGGCGAAGTAATCAAGTTCCAGCGATCTTCGACAAGTGGACGTCTTAACGAGGAGTCAGTCGTCGTTCTAGGCAAGTATGCTGTGATCTCGAGGAATCTTGCTTGGAGTTCAACGCGATGGACCAACGACACAGCAGTTTCCGCTCCAATTTTCTGAGTAACAACAGCTTGAAGACGCGTGGTGGTTTTGGTTAAACAGCCAAGTTAAGGACAAATTTGTAAAAAATTCCATACAAAATTCAAGACAAACTTCAATGACCAAAATCCAAGACAAAATTTTCGCGGGGTGCGGGGTGCTGCGGGGCATGGAGGGGCATGGCGGGCCGGCAAATGATCCGCGACGGTAAACGATAAGTGGAGATCTACTTTCACCCGCAGCTTCCCTTCTTTCCTTCAGAGTCAAAGTTCATTTCACCAGCAAATAACCTTGTACTGTCTCACTTTGTGCGAGCGTCGTTCGCAATTCCAACGTTCTTCAACGATGGGGACAGGAAAGGCGTCCAAGGTGCGGTCTCGCCGCCGTCCGCCGCAGGTCTCGGGCTAGAAGCACGAACCTGCCAGCGAGGCGCGCGTACGAAAACAGAAGAGCGCGGCCAAGATGGCGTCCTCGAAGCCGCGGTTAGCTTGCCATTATTCACAGCTGTTCGTGATACAGAACATCTGCCCACCAGCAGACAATGCATCCGACTCGAAAGCCTGGCACACTCTACATGCCAAATACCTTGTTGTTCGCAACGCCTTTCCTGATGTCCACAAGCCACCTTCCAATCCTTCCCTGTCCCCCTTTCTGCAGATAGAAATTCGAGAAGCGGGGTGAGCCCATTCCACTACTACCCCAATTCCCCAGTTACCAATCTCAAGGCTGGTCTGGTCCGAGCATGTGGAATCCTTGCTGCTGCCCCTTGCCAACGGTGCACAGACGGAGCTGGTCGCTGGACCGCATGTGTTGTCTGCACCAATCACTCCCCCTCGATGTCATGCGCGGCGCGTGTGCTTGCTGCCACTACAACGCTCGAGGAACGTATTGTTCTTTCCAGGCTGACTTTGCTGCTGCGACCTGCCGCCGCCTCGGCTTCCGGTCGGATGCAGCCCAAGACTAGATGTTGAGACCAAATGGATTCTAACCACCTCTTTCACAGCTTCTCCTTGCCTACTCCAACATTTCCTCTCACGTCATTCTCTACACAAGATGCGACTGTGTTCAGCGAAATTATGGAGAAGGCCACTGCGAAGACGAAGAAGCGAAAAGTGGATGCGACTGAGGAGCAACCACCGACCAAGATCAACACCGGGAGAAAGGCTCGAGACAAAGGCAACAGCATCAAGCGTCGCCGTTCCCAGAAGACAGGCAGCAGCCAGCCGAAGAAGACATGCCCTCGCTGCAAAAACAATTTCCGCCATCTCCGCATTTCGGATCACAAGCGACACTGCAACATATGGCAATGTCCCCCTGAAGGTTACCACGAAGGGAGAAGGATGCACATGCCCAGAAGTGTGGACCACCACCAAAGCGATGTAGCAGGTGCGCAGTAATGATGCCCCAACGATGATTACGCGGCGCACTTGGAAAAAGTGCACCATGTGGTTTTGCCACACCTGCAAAACGAGTATGCCGAAGACAGAGGGGGATGGACATGCTCAGATGTGTGGACCGTCACCCAAACCGGAATGCCCCCAATGCCGAGTCATGATTCCCCGCGACGATTTTGTTGCCCACAAAGAGGGCTGCCAGAAATGGCAGTGCCGCCGTTGCCGAATGGTCATGCCAGTGGAAGACAAGTACCTCCACACTCTGCTCTGGGATGCCGATCTACAGCGATGCCGGGCTGCACACCAAGTTGTCGAGTTGACGCCGCCTCCCGTGAAGCGAGTATGCTACAAATGCCACAAGTTCCAAACCTAGAGGAACACATAGAGAGCTGTAAGTTCTGGCGCTGCTCTCGCTGCACCACCTCGCAGCCCGTGGCAGAGAAGGACGCTCACATCAAGCTGTGTACCCAAGCTCTGCCAGCTTGGTGCAAGCTGTGCGAAAATATATGCCAGCTGGTGAGCTCAAGGAGCCCATGGCGAGTTGCAACTTTCAAGTGTGCCCACAGTGCAAGCTTCGCGGAAGCAAAGAGAAAATTGAGGCGCATATCCAGGAATGCCGCTGCCGACCGTGTTCTGGCTGCCGTAGGACACTTGATATTGATGAGGAGCATGATTGCCGTAGAAAGCGATGCCCGCTGTGTCGGCGTGACTTTCCTCAGGGCAAGGAGGATGAGCATGCGACACATTGCACTGGGCCGAGATTCAACGACCAGACATATCCGGCCAAGCGGGGTCTGGACTCAAGCCGAGCTGTAAGAGCCCTCCTATCTTCGGCGACGAAGTATTCACTACCACCGGGCTGCAAATCCACCATGACAGCGTGGATGGAACAGCCTGCGAACACCGTGGTCGCTGACTTTAAGCATATCGGCTTCCCTGGCGGTAGATTGATTCCCCTTCAGACTGCTATTGCCGACGGATACGGCAAATGGATCGTTCCCCCAACTACCATCGAGTATAGCATCACAAAGGGTGCTTTCTTGCTAAGACAAGGAGATGTCAGGCGAGCACTGGTATATTAGAGGACTCGCATCGCGAACACAGCACACCCTTATGCTGACGGGGGGTCTGTGCGCGCGATTTGGAACCGTAGGCCGTGCATGATGGCCTCCAGATTCGGGGACGAAACAAACCACAAAGATTTGTGATTCGTTAATTTATAATATTATAGAAAAACTCTTTTATTTTCTTAATAATAATCCATTTTTGAGTCTTTATTTCCCTAATACCGTAATATTACTTTATAAGCTTTCCCTATAAAATATAAAACTTAAGGCCTTATTTCTTAGCTAGTCGTAATAAAAGTAACTATTTACTCTTAGCTGTCGCATCTTGAGAGGCACAGCAGCCCCCCTCTTACCCCAACAGTCGGGGCCAAATGCAGGGCTGTATTGGTGCCACACAACCCTTGCTCGGCTAGGCGGATCCCGCTGCGCTGGTCAGATCAACAAGATGCGCCTCAAGGGGAACGCAGAAGTCCCAGCAGAAGTGTTTCATCTCGAGCCATCCAATTTTTTGATAAATCAACCGTGCCAAGATGAACTCGGCTGAAGCTTCCTACCTCGTAACTGAGGCAGCACATCACCCAATATGCCACGAACTAGGCGTCAAGAGGGCCCTGAGCTAGCCATCGAGTTAGTGAACTGGCAAAGCTATGCGCCAGGCGACGTTATAATCGGCAAGGTCATCCGCAGCCAACACTTGGTGAGCGCGGATGCTCGCGTTACCATCCGCCTGTATGGGCGAGCGAAGTCCAAGATGACGGTCAAGCGCCAACACGGATCGAGTGTCTATCGGGGCCGCTTCAACTTCTTCAACCCCGAAGATACGTACTTCACCATCTTCAGCGGGCCAATCCACATCCCCCCATCGGGAGAGCCTCAATCCTGGTCATTTGCGATGACGATACCGACCAAGATACACGCCGCGACCATAGCGGCAGACAATAACAACAAAGACCACAGCTACTTTTCGCTGGAGAAAGAGAACGTCGAGAAGCAGCCTCTCCCAGATACGTTCTTCTACCAGGGGAGCGATTTCTTAACTTCTACTAAATTCCACGGCTTTGTGGAATACTATCTCGAAGCCCAGCTCGTTATGAAGGTGAATGGGAAAGAAAATATCATAATGGCAACTCTCCCGCTCTTTATCAGGACGCCTGGGACGAAAGTTCCCATAGGTGGGAAAGAGTTTGCTTATAAGCCATACCACGACAGCTTCACGGCGAAATCGAAGCTGCTCGTCCCCGGGGCAGAACCCGAAAAGCCGACGTTCAAGCAGAAGGCCCAAGGTGTTTTCTCCCGCGGCAAGATCCCCAAGCTCGATTTTCTAGTCCAAGCGGCATATCCGTCAAAAATACAACTAGGAACGCCTATTCCTTTCCCGGTACGGGTAGTTGTCGATCATGAGAAGACAGCCGAGGTTTTGCAAAATGTTCCCTTTATGTACAAGCTGGTGTCGATCAACCTGATATTGAGGTCCACTACTACGGTCCTCTGCCAGGGAACACTGGGCAGCCATGATAAGAGAGGCGAGGCGGAGTACAACTTTGGCTTAGATGACTTTGTCTCCAGGGTCAAGCATGAAATCTTCTTGCCCGAGGGGGGCGAGTCGGAATCGCTGGATCTCGGCACCATGTTCCAAATCCTTTTGGAGGAAACGCACGCAAGTGCGCTAGGTAGGCAAGAGTCGCCTGCCTTTAAGAAGAGGGTATATCCTTCCTTCCAGACGTACAACATCCAGCACACCCACCAACTCTCGTGGGACATAGGCGTTCGCGTCAATGATCTGCCGGAAGTGCATCGTTTTCGGGGGCAGGGCGATACCACGGTGCTGGGTCCCAGCGAAAGCCAGATTAGAGAGATAACGGTGGCGGCGAGCGACGAAGATAAGAAGCAAAAATATGAGGAATTATTAGAGGCAGTCGAGCTTGGACTGGAAGGTGTGCACGCAGTCTTGGAGATTGTGGAGGCTATAGCTGGAGCGGCGTAGATACGCCACGCATTTCCCGCCGATGGAAGTAGCCTCTATCGATAGGTAGCGCCGGAGTCGTATAATCGGTAGTCGCAGCAGCTGAACCACGTGTGCGCATTCCGTGTTAGGCGAGGATAATGCAGGGGACTTTTCTGTCTGACAATTCTCGGCGTTGTCTATTTTATGGCTCAGTTTACCTTGCAGTCTCGGGAGGGACAACTGCCTTTCCTGTCCACCTTAGTGGGGGACTTTGGAGAAGGTAACTTCCTCACACATTCCCCCCTGCCCGCTGCCCAACCGGCCCTTTGGCGTAGAATACCTGGTTGTCAAATACATGCACGTCGTCTCCGGTCCAGACGTGGTCCTCTTTCTCAGCTCAAATTCTCTTCCTGCGGACCTGCCAGACATCGTACTCGAGATTTCGAGCGAGATACCACGCAATCAAGGTCGTCAGGAATGCCGCTGCCACACACGCCGTGCAGATGTAAAAAGATATCTTGTAGCCATTGTACGCGTACGCCGATGGGAACACGTTGGGCGCAACCGTCGCGCCGATCTGGGCCATGGCGGTCTGGAAGGCCAAGGTGAAAGCAGTGCCAGTGTAGAAGGCCTAGCCGAGGACGCACACTGTGTAGGTGGCGCCGGCGCTCACGGGGAAGCATAGGACGTTGTAGAAGACGAGCATCCCGATGCAGATGACCAAGTTGAGCACGGGCCGCACGACGTATGCTCGCCGCAGGAGCCATGCCACGGTGATCTGGCCGATGACGGTGGCCACTGCAGGTGGGATGAGCAGCAGCTGGTTTTTGGGTAGGGTGGCAAAACCGAGCGACATGACGATGGTCGGAAGCTGCCAGCTGAAGCCGTAGCCGGCAACGTTGAGGAAGAACTGGCAGGCGGTGAAGAAGATGATGCGGGGGTCTTTGAGTGAGTCGACGATCTCGCTCAGCTTGAAGGACGACTCATCAGACCGAGGAGCATTCTCCGACAAACGTACCTCAAGGTATTCCTGCTCCTCAGGCGTGAGCCACTTGGCAGACCGGGTTGACTTGGGGTAGTCGGGAAGGTAGAAGTAGATCACGAAAGCGAAAAGAGTAGTTATGATGCCCTCGAGCAGGTACACCCAGCGCCGGGTGCTCAGATTGCCAACCCCATCCATGTACGAGATGCCGTACACGAGCAGCGACCCAATGATACCTGAGACGCTCTGGGCGACGAACATCTACACGATCGGCTTGCCGTACTCGTCGCTACGGTACCAGCTGCACATCTGCGTCATCAATCCAGGGAAGAAGCCCGCCTCAAGGGCTCCCAGCAGAAACCGCACGGCGTAGACGCCCTGCTTGTTCGAGACGGCTGCGTGGCAGACCACGACGATGCCCCAGGTGAAGAAGATGCGCGTCTGCCACTTGCGCGGCGTGACCTTCTTGAGGACGAGGTTACTCGGTACTTCGAAGAGGACCATGACCAGCTGGATTCGGCAAGGTTAGCGTGCGCAAAGACCAGACGCGGAGTAAGGAATGGGGGTTCACATACGAAGTAGAGAGTCTGAAGCCAGTTGTAGTCGTCGGCTGTCATATGCAGCTCGTTGAGCACGTTGCTGGGAAGGCCGACCTGCAGCACCTTGACTGATGCTGCATTGGTTAATCAATCTGCTTGACGATGTACATCAGCGCCATGAGCGGCAAGAAAGGCCAGTCTACCTTGCGCATGATCATCTTGTCGTCCTCGGCATTGAAGTGGGAGAGGATGGCACGCCGGTGGTTCTCGTATTCATCCTCTGGAGAGCTGATCTCAACCGAGGAGGCATCTTTGACCTCCTTGTCGGCCAGCGAAAGCGGCTCATCTTGGACGGCTTTGTTGGCCATGGCTTTGTGGTGGCAAGCTGGTGAGCGAATGCTCTGTGGGAGATTTACATTGGTTCGGCGAGGACGCCGTACCGTCTTATGGACTCTCTCCTCCGCGTCAAAGAACCCTTGTCTAAAGCGTTCCTCCGTCGCCGGAGCCCCCCGCCCCCCCCCCCCCCCCCCCGGGGCTATTTTCTGTATGACGCGGAACATATGGGTGCGATGCGTGGGCAGCGATGCCACCATTTTAATAGCAATCACGACGTTACTTCTTTTCCGAGACGGGTTAGCCGCCACTGGTTTGTGTTAGGTCAACTGGTGGGGTCGATGGCTAGGACCAAGTTACGGCGACGTATCCACGGCACCGGGCCCGGGTGTTAGCTGCATTATACCACCGAAACCTGGCCACTCTCGGTAATAATAATTGTCGTTCCTCCATACGAGTGGGCAGGACCAATCCTTTGTACGGTTCGGTTGGCCAGACCTAGAGCACATATCGCTGGGCCATTGCTCTTATCTTACCAGCTACGGCGGTCGTCGGGTGGATGAGTCGCGGGCTAGACTTGTGCGGGCACCTCGAGGACAACCCATATTTTGCTCTGTCCATCTATCCCGGCGATATGCCCTGGTCACGGAGAGTAGCCAAGGAGCCTGGGTTATATAGCCCGATATGTAAATTATGACAGCAGGAGGTTCCGCCAAGGCTACGCGAGCTAGGGATGAGCCAACCCATCGGAGATTTGGCCGAGCTATAAAGTAATATGTATGCTTCTGGCTTGCGGAATTCCACCGCACATTGGAGCTACTGGGATGCGACGGGTCTCGCCCAAGGCCAAGAGGCTGTGGATTCTGCTGTTCGTGGCTGGCGATGATGGGCATCGCAATCTTCGCTACAAATGGCATACCTTTTTGGTCAAGGCCCGAGTGATGCATTGGTCGCGCTGTTTGCCAATAGCTCTGCGTTGGGCGTATTGTAGCACCCCCTTCACCGGCCCATCTCTTGCGGCCAAGATTGCGCCGTCGCTCATAAACAGCCTGGGTCTTGGTTGGCGTGCACTATGCCAACCTAGGGCTTGAGGAAAACGAGTTGAAGTTCTGCGAATTCCAACGTCAGCGTGAAACGCGCCACGCCGAGATCGATGTCTTGTCGAATCTGTGACTCAAAGCCAAGCTGCTGGAGTGGATCGGAATGTTTGTCGTTGCAGGAAGCGGCAAGAAAAGGCGGGGCGGAGGTGTTGGAGCCCATCTGATTGGGCGGTAGCAGTGCCACGCCTATGGGAGGCCTAAATGTGACCCACCTCTTGAAGGATTACTTCGTATGCGCAGGGCAGCCGCAACTCAGGTTTTGGGGGTGGCTGGTATGATGCTGAAGAGCCTCAGCCTCTACTATTATCCGCCGATGCCTAGCAAGAATGCAAGATATGCAGAAGACCTTTTCCCCTTTGCGGCTAGCATAAGAAAGCTCGCAAGGGTCTATTCGCGGGGACGTCTCGGCGTGAACTTTGGTGACCGAGGATAGGGGATTCGGATCGTCAGCGTGGCCAAAAATCAGATTGAGGCAGCCTTAGTAAGAGCAGATGCCCAGATGGACGATCGCTCTTGCCAGTGATGGATACCATTGGATTGCAGGTTCTATATTTCTCCACTACCAGTATGTGAAGTGTGGCGAAGGCGTACATTTGCTTGCGGGGTTCTTAGCCTTAACACCGCCCTACTCGTTTCTGCGTCTAACTTCGGCATGTCTGCCCGACTAGGCCGTATCAGAGTTCACGCCAGCCCTAGAGTGAGACGAGTTTGCAGTCGTTTGACAGTTCGCCGAAACAGTACATTCCCACGGTCTATGAGTCACGCTATCTCGATCATGATATGATTGCTTGGTTGATGCTGATATGGGTTTTTTGGTTAACGCAGGTTTAGGCACTCCAGGTGGGTCAAACTGGCACAAACAGCTTTTCCGTGCTTAGGCATATGCCCAGCCACTGGATGAGGTGGTGAATAAGGAGTAGGCAACCACTGCGGCACAGCGTTTGTCCAACGAGGCCTCAGGCATGCCCACATGTCTCCCTCAGTGTATATTAAGAGCATCTACCCAGAAGAAGTGCATATTTCGTTTTTACTCCTCCCATCTGTTTCCTGGACAAGTGCTGGTATCAGCCTTGCCTCTTCTTCGACTTCTCTTCTCGCCACACCAGGCCCTTCGAACTTCTCACCTCGGGGTAGACAAAGTCATACATCAGAAATGGCTCGTACCAAGAACGACCACGAATGTGAGTCGAGGGGAGTTCGGTCGGGCTAGTACGGCCCTGACATGTCTTCCATACTTACATGCTGTAGACTCTGATGACGAGGACTACGATGAGGATGCCTCGTCCACCTCCTCCTCGGACACCGAGGGGGAGGATGAGGCCGAGAAGAACGCCGAGAAGGAGGCCAAGAAGCAGGCCAAGAAGAGCAAGGAGCACGATACCGTCCTGAAGGGCGTCAATGTCGCGCCTCTCGCCGAGGGCAGCGACGGTGCTGCCGTAGCAAGCACGTTCGCCTACTCGACCAAGCTGGTGAGCAACTGGTACCAGCACAGGTGCGCGCAAAACTCGTGCCAGACGCGATGGAGCGAGTTTGCCGTCATCGACGACGACGAGGCAGACCTGACCAAACGGTCTTCGGTCATCCCAATCATCCACCGCCATATCTACCGCAACAAGCACTGGGTCACAAGGTCCGTCACCATCCAGGATCCTGTCATGCGTAAGGTCCTGCTCGAGGTTCTCCACAAATACCAGGACCTCGACCCTGAGCTGGAAAACTGGACTTTCGAGCCGCCCTTCATGCCGCTGGTCCACCGCTGGGATGTGCTGAAGGAGTACCAGGCCAAGGCCGAGCCCGGCCCGCTCAAGAATGCCGCTCTGGTCATGCTGGCGTTTCTCACGCCTATTGTCGCTTCGTCGGTCGTCTCACTCGCTCTTACCCGCGAGACTGGCAAAGTCAGCTTCGAGAACCTCTGGCAGATCTTCCCGCCTAGCTCTATCGTCATGACCAAATTCTTCGGCATTGACACGCTCTGCCGCGTGCTCAAGTATAAGAAGCGCCCCGAAGACCGTTGCAACCCAGAGGGCTGGGTCATCGACATGGAGTACGTCGATTGGAACGGCGAACACTGCGGCTATACCACCACAACTCTTACCATCTGGGAGTTCGAGGGCCTGCGGCGGGTCGCGAACCTACCTGTGTTCCCCATCTCCTTCCTGCCTGACGTCGAGAAAACCAAGGCGGCCATGATCGAGCGAGGCCGGAAGTTTGAAAGCATGCGAGGCTTCCACTATATGCTTGCCAACGGCACCAAGGTCCTCCTCGAGACGGAGAAGCCAGAGCCGCGCCCGGTGGCCGGCAAGGTCTGCGTTGATGCGTACGCTTACTACCGCAGTAACAACATGGTCAGGCCGAAGCTTCGGCCGCTCTTCCCGGAAGTCGACGAGGACAGCACCAAGACACCGACGACCGACGACGCCGAGCTGTCCGAGACAGTATTCGAGACAGACTTTGCCATCTCGGCCGTCGAGATCGACAGCGACAAGGGCAATGAGCGCAGCGAGGACCTGCGGCCGCTGACTGACGAGCATCTGCTCCTGACCACACCGTGGATGAAGGGCTTTGACATCAAGTCCAAGGAGTGGTGCGAACTACGCATCGATGATCTCAAGGATATGGTGTGGAACGACGGGGCGTTCGATAAGCTCGTCCTTCCCGGCGGGGAAAAGGAGCTCGCGTGGGAGTTTGTCGAGAACAAGAATCTCTCGACTTCGGGCTTCGACGACTTCATCCCCGACAAGGGCCGCGGCTTGATCATCCTTATGTTCGGCCCGCCCGGCGTCGGAAAGACGTTCACGGCCGAGGCCGTCGCCGAGCGCGCCCGCGTGCCGCTGTACCTTATGAGCGCTGGCGATCTCGGAACCAAGCCGTCCGACGTCGAGAGCTCCCTGGTGCGTGCGCTTGAGCTATGCCGCATGTGGAATGCCATGCTGCTCCTAGACGAAGCCGACGTGTTCCTCGGCGCTCGCACCAACGAGAGCCTTGAGCGGAACGAGCTAGTCTCCAGTAGGTTTCCATTAACTTCCCAGCGCGACGCAATTGCTAACATCCGCAGTCTTCTTGACCAAGTTGGAGTACTACCAGGGCATTCTATTCCTCACCACGAACCGGATTTCCAGCATCGACCACGCGTTCCAGTCCCGGGTGGACTTGTTCTTGCCGTACCGCGACCTCACCAGCTCGGCGCGCCGCCTGGTGTGGGAGAACTTTATCGAGCATGCAGGTCGCGACAAGTTCGACATTGACGATGCCGCGCTTGACAAGCTGTCGCAGCTGAACCTCAATGGGCGAGAAATCAAGAACCTGATCAAGAGTGCCCAGCTACTTGGCCTGAAGAGCGGCCAAAAGGTCCCTACCGGTCGTCTCTACATGCTGGCAGACAAGCGGGTGCAGGCCTTGAGCATGATGGATGGTTGATTCCTCCACAGACGCTAACTAGGAGAGTGCAGGCTGTGGGAGGAGCACTCGTTTATTTGTCTCTGTTAGACCTTGCCCCCTGGATGAGGTTTATCCCCAGGCTTACGACATTTTGCCTAATTTCTTTTATTTTGGCACAGAGGGAAGTAGGGCACCACCACTGGTTACGGTAGACCCTAGGGAATATTAGAATATTTTTTTTTGGTAAGAATCAGTAGCAGGCCGAAAGAAGTGGTCTGCTCCGTGATCCGGGTACGAGAATTGGCTGTGAAGCGGGAAGCCCTCTAGTCGCCGCCGCTTTCACACCTGAGTTACTCAGTCTTGATTCAGCAAGAGCCAATAACCAAGGCTCCCGAAGAGACTCACATCCTCCCATCCACCACTCTATGTTTCTATGGTGATATCAGTGACTGGTGAGATGTCACAACGTGAACAGTTGATACGCCCCGAATTACAATATTAGGTTTCCATAGTAGCCGCAAGCCCCTCCCAAAGTTGACACCTCGCGACCAAGTTATCTGGCACCAATTCCATCTTAGTGTCATTTGTCTCGAACTTCAATCTTCGCTTCCCGTCCTGGCCCCAAGGCTGCCAGAGAGGTGATCCGAGGGCCCGATACACATTCGGATCGAGTGCGCGAATGAAGCTGATCCAGTAGTTCATCACGACAGGAACAATAGGCGCGTTCAATCCAGCATATTCGAACGGAGCCGCTCCTGAGTTTACTCCAAATATCGCCGCAGTTTCGGATATGTGTGCTGCGCCGAGGCCGCCGGCGACCAAACCAGGGTCTTGAACGTTGTATCTGTAGTTCCATACCTTCTGAGGGGAAACAAACTGGGCAGCAGCAGATGCAACTTTGTTGCCAGGGCAGGTAAGCGTCGAATCTCCGAACGCCGCGGCTGCCGAACCAAACCATGCAGCGTGATAGGGAACAGCGGGCGTCTGAGGATAGGCGGCAATGATCTTATCCAGCTGGTGGCAGTCGAGCTTGGGGAAGTTACTCTTAAGAAATGTTTTAACTTCAGCCGCCGTCGTTGCATTGGCTGCGAAGTAAGTCCCCTCGTCAGTGTCGTCTCCCACCAAAGTTGGAAGCTTCCTGAAGCGGCCCTGGCTGAACAAGGTGTGTAGCTGGCCCGGGACCAAGCCACCATCCACGACAGGGAGCCAGTACGAGACGGGTGGCTGCAAGTTACTCCCCCCAGGGAACGGGGAAGGCACGCTAGCAGCAAGAAGCGCTGTCAGGTTTGATGAGCGGAGACAGTCCATCGGCTTGTCCGACCCAGAGCATCCAGCGTCTTCGACGTAGCGGTCAAACTGGAATTCCATGTCGGGCACCGTTCGGAGTGTGGGCCACCAAGACGACTCATGGATTGCTGCTGCAAAGAGATTTTCATCTTTGCCGCCGTATGCCGTTAGGTGGTGGGCGACGGACCCGGCCCCGGCGGAAGATCCGTGGATCACCACATGGTCTGGATTACCGCCAAACTAATAACGTAAGTCAAAAGGAAGTAGAATCCGAAATGAATATGCTCACCTTCTTTATGTTATTCTGCACCCACTTGAGAAGTTTTCTCTGGTCCAGCAAGCCAGCATTCACATCCCCGTCCTCCTGAACTTTCTCGCCGGCCAGGAATCCAAGAGGGCCAACTCGGTAGCTGAAGTTAACCAAGATGATGTTGTTACCAGATGCATTGACCACCTCGGTGCCGTTGAAGTAGTAGTCATAGATGATTTGGTAGGCTCCGCCGACGATGTAAACCCATACAGGCAGGTTCGAAGCCTCAGTCGCGTTGCTGGGGGCAAATACATTTACGAAGAGGCAGTCCTCCTCGTGCGTGGCATCGGTAGTCTGGCTCGCACCGACGCAGACTGGACCAAACTACCACAAAACACTATCAGTCCATCATGCTTTTTCATTATGGA
Organism: Thozetella sp. PMI_491; assembly: GCA_021432635.1. Classification (NCBI taxonomy): domain Eukaryota; kingdom Fungi; phylum Ascomycota; class Sordariomycetes; order Chaetosphaeriales; family Chaetosphaeriaceae; genus Thozetella; species Thozetella sp. PMI_491. The sequence continues at coordinate 260,527 of MU270032.1, forward strand.
TTCATCCATTCTGACGTACCTCACTTGCATCCTGAACAGAAGCTTCAGGAATAGGATCCTGCGGCGCGCGGAATCGAAGGTTTCCCAGTGGGGGTGATGCGTACCGCATACCCAGGAATTGATCCACTCCGGATGAGAGCCGAACACCTCGGTAGCTTGAATAGCCAAGGTCAACCGTGGGTGTTCCAGAGGCGAGAGAGAATGCCAGCAGGGGCGCCAAGGCGGCTAACAAGTTCACTGGCTTCGACAACATGGTTGGGGTTGTCCGACGTGCAGATATCCTTTGCTGAAGAATGTGGCTGCGGATGAGTGCAGGACTCCGCGATTGCGTGGTGTATTTATATTAGCATAGTGGACTTCGATTCCGAACTCCCCGACAGGGTTAGAGTGACCAAGCAATGCGAATAAAGAAATTATCGCGAAGCGCGATATGACTAAAGAGCGCTAGCACCGAGACCGCGAGAGAGCCCTCGTCATTAGTGTGCCGTGTGCACCGCCCTTTCCGGGCGGGTGTCCCAAATGGGCGATATACGTTTCTCCTGTGGAGACGCGCTGAGTAACCTGGCAGGCAAACACATTGCGTTCAATATGTAAGGGACCTCATCGCATGCCGAATGGAGTAAGCCGTTTCAACTCGATTCAAATAGGTAGCCGCCCATTCTCCGCCGCATATAGCCAGGAAAACCTGCTCCAGATATCGAGCTCAAGCTGCTCAATAGAGGTGCGTCTTCTACTATCCCTTCTGCCACGACGATATGACTGCAGAGGCCTAGCCACACATTGTCCTCGATGAGAGTTCAGTGAAATCATGGGCCTAAACTAGCTTTGCAGCAAGTCTTCGCGCTACGACAGACTAGGCTGGCCTTTCGAGGTATTCCAGGGTTGAAAAGGTCGTTGGAATAAGTCGACAAGGCACTTGCATCCTCGCTTTTGCTTTTACCCTGGTCAGGCATCAAAGGTGGCGGTGGAGCCAAAGGACTAGTGGCGGCCTGAAGCACCTATTTAGTGCTCAAACCGCTAATCGGCTCGTATACCTTCGTATGTTTTCCCTCTGTGTCGTTATACGGGCCCGCCACTAGAACTTGCTTTGCGCTCGCAAACGCCTCGCATTTACTTTAACCTTGGCTTATGGAAGATGTTTTGCGGGTGCACCTAGTCCTTTTATGGATTTTCTCTATCAAATTAATTGAGACTTAGGTTCCACCAGTATGGAGACTGGATAGTCAATAGGTACTATCTGAAGCACTCGGCACAGATAGCCGCCCACTCATCCACTATTAAGCGGTTGCCACTGATTAATTATATATTAGTAATTTACTAGTTGCCTCCCTCATGACGACCTCATGGAAGTTTAATTTGATCCCAGAGCGCCCTTCCTGTGTATTGCTCCTGTCCAACAAATCCTCCTGAGATCGCTCCGATGTCGCGCCAATAGACGATCGCTCCGAGCTGAACAGCCTCGGCAGTCACATTGGCTCGAAGCATTCCTTTCTCGCCGAGGTTGTACTCTATTGTGAAGCCACTGGCATCGCCGGAGAGGGCTTCGGGGGGGTACGCACTATTGTCGCCAAACGGCCGGACTTTAACCACGTCGACTTCGCAGTCAGCATGGACAATCTCGCCATCCCGGGCAACGTAGCCTGACACCCATTCATCTCCCTCCTTGGAGATAGCATCGAACCAGACAAGCGTATACGGGCCTAGTTGCGCGTGGCCCCAGTACCAGCTCTGAACCGCACTGTAGAACGAGACATCGCCCCAGTTCTTGTCGTGGTAGCCGATGCCACTGAAAGAGATCGGGTGTCCTTTGACGGTCAGGTTCACATTAGCCAAGGCACCGGGAAGTGCATTGGACCAGCCGACACCTGGAAGGATGACCTCGGTCTCGCCAGGCTCGTAAAGACCACAGGGCAGGTGCGGGGGGGCAATCTAGGCATTGTTAGAGTGCCGGCCTTCCTCAAAGGATCCACGACGAGGTAAGTCTTACCGCCTCGAAAGTCACCGTTCCGCTCACTTCATAAAGCGGATTATCGATTTCGATAACGTACTTGGTCAGCCCCTCGCTCCCGCGAAACGAAAAGCCGGTGCCCTGCCATATCCCAGAAATGCTGTCGCCGTCTGCCTCGATGATGGCCGAGTCGAGAACACCATTCTCCGGTACGACTCCAATATCGTAGGAAGACCCATCGGCTAACGTGCCGGTAATAGAGGCGGCAAGCAGCGGCGGGTACAGCGAGAGAAAGGCCGTGCTGGAGCTCTCGTAGAACACGACCGTGACGGACTCGTTTGCAGACGACGTAGAGACGACATCGAAATACCACCTAGCATTGCAGGTATCAGCAATGAGTTCGCGTTGGCGTGTTCCACTAGATTACTAACCAGTCGTAAGAGGTCGCATTGGGCCGAGGGAAGACCCTAGGCCCATCGATGTTGCCACAACCCGCAGTATACTCGGCTTCAACTGACCCAAGGTGAAGAGAGTTGGGAATCTCGTACGACGCGGCGGCGGCGGGGTCAATGGCGACAGTGGCCAGAAGCGCCGCCGTGGGGAACGTCAACGTTAGCCGCATGGCAGTCGACTGGCAGGGCCGTCCAGGTGCGCGATGAAGGCTGTCGGGATGCCAGGTTTGCCAGCCCAAATCTGGTGCAGAAGCACAGAGATAAAGCCACAAGCCCGGGCCCCGGGACCCGCGGATGGCCGCCGAAGGGGCGGAAATTGTCTGGTTCTGGGCGCTGTGGAGATTGGCTTACCCGCCGCAACGCATCTTAGGATGGACAAGGGTGTCAGAAGGGTCGCCAAACTACGAAGGAACAGAGCTAAAATGGCCATGCGCCTCGACGCGAATGGGAGTTGTAATGTGAGCCAAACTTTTCATTGTAGGCCGCGATTGGTTATTTTTCTCGTGCTCTATGAGTGCTTTGACAGCAATGGCCGCGGGAATACTGCACTGTCAGGAGAAGGGATAAATGTTTTAGGGGTTCAGTACGTATGTTCGAGGAACGTGACGGGCGGCACATGCCCCTGCATGCACTTCTGTGGTCAGCTTCTCGGCACATACATCATGATTCCCATATTTGGCTACGCTCTTTTGTAGGCAAGGATGTCCAAACGAGGAAGAATTACGGAACTTTTGCGAATGCCGCTTAACCAGACATCGAAAAGCAGGTGGCGTCATCCCCGCCGCAACCATGCATAACTGTATTGAAGAATCTTCAAAAAGGCACATCTCAAGACATTGAGGCCGGCTCTTCGCCAGGGCTGTGTATCTGTCTTTGTGCCCCATTTCCTGTTGGAAGCAGCTCAAGTCAGTACGCTGATACGAGGGGCGGGCCTGATATGGAAGAGACAGTATTTCCGCCATGCAGTTGTGCATTGGGTGGACAAATACCCACTGTAGCTCCCGAAATATGGTGCGTACTCGGCCAAGCCTCAGGGGATTAGCGCGTATCCAGATACGCTTCTCGGATTAGCGCGTACTCGCTTATAGCTAGAGCTTCCTGTGTTAACGATCCGGCCAATCATAGGGCAGGCTTTTAGACTAGGACTCGGATGAGCTGACTGGCCTCTTTGATGGTATTGTCGCCTGGAGGATGTTGAAATTGTGGTGTGCCGACTTCATGAAGAATATACGCCGAGCTGTTACACGAGCGAATCCTAGACTGCTGCAATATGCTATCTAGCTTACGTGCCTACCCCGGCAGAGCCCGTCTTCTAGTTTAATAAAACGATGCACTTGGCACAATATCAGAAGAGGTCTAAAGGATGGAAAGTTTAGACCCGTTTTGGGGGTTCAAAGGCTGTAGCTACGGTAAGCACACGGGGCGTATCTATGAACTGAGTTCCAGAGATTCATACCACGAAGATAAAAATTACTCTTCTTTAGCAGTTGTAACTTTATGCAGTTTCGTCGACCATAGTGAAGCCATCTTGAAACACAAGCACAGCTAAAGAGCCCATCCCTAGCAGCAACGTAGCAGCTTACTGTGTCCAACTTTGATGTAACCTTGTTTACCTTGCATGAAATCATATTTAAAACTAGGCTGAGAAAATTCGTCATACAAAATGTATGGCGGGTGTACGCGATGGTGGCGACCAATGTCTTCACGGATTTCGTCACGCCCGCTCTACGGGTGGCTATAGTTCAGGCACGGAATTGGGTACTCGTACAAAAAATCTTATGTTGGTGATATCTCTGACAGGTGCCTTGTTGGTGTCCTAGACCTGCAATCCATGGAGCTTTGGCGCTAAATGTATCTCCCGGGAACAGGGCAATGGATCTTGACCAGCGCAGGCTCCGACTAATATGACAAAGTTCTTCTCGGGTCTAAGTCAGGACATAACTTTCTTACAGCTAAAACTCTTGTATGAAAGGTATGAAATTAAAGACCGCTTATGCTTTGACTCAGTTCTTCTCTTGGATGAACGCAAAACGGGAGGATTGAAATCGTAACAGAGACTTTGCACAGCTTAGTGGCTTACACACGGCAAAACCCCGAACTCCTAAGCCAAACCGCTGACCTCACGTGAGCGAATAAGCGAATACGCGGAACGCACTCATATTCTAATCATTATGGCGACAAATGTATACGCCCCAAGAGAGATGCTTTATATTGTCAGAATCAAGTATAAATGAGATTGATCTTGCGAACATTTACCCTGGATACAGAGGAAATATCCTGCATTCACACTGCAAACCACGGGCATAGAGTATCCAGGCACAATGAACAACATCTTTTATTTCATTTCGTCGGGGGCTCTGGCCTTGATTCCAGCCGTTGCTGGATCTACTCCCATCACCAAGCAATGCGTCCAGCTTGAGGTGCCTATCCCAGTCGTTGCCACTAATGACCACTTCATCATGCCTCGGATTGACAGCAACATTGACGCCATTGGATGGACGGTAAATGTCACTACTTGGTCAACTCGCAGCTTTTCTGATCGTATAACCGGCCCCGTGTATGTCAACTGCACGTTCACTATCAATGCACAGCTGTGTGTCCCGTCGCAGAAGACCTCTAAAGCGGGAATTTTGCAAATCGGAACTCAAGGGAACGGCTGGGATAAACGGTCAGTAGTGTTCTCATGAACGAGGGTGAAGCCAATTAAGATTAACCATGCTCGGGTATAGGTACTGGGATGTGGAGATTCAGCCAGAAAAGTATTCCTACCTCGATGCCGCCATCGAGAGAGGGTACTCCGTTCTCACCTACGATCGGATCGGCACGGGAAAATCTGACAAACCAAACGCTTACGACATTGTGCAAGCGCCCACGGAGATCGAGGCCCTGGCCGGTCTGACAAAGCTCGCTCGCAGCGGCAAGCTGATCAGCTCATCCAAGGTATTGTCAGCTGCCGACAGCAAAGGCGTTGTTGCCGACTTCCGGCCCTCCAAAATCGTCCACGTTGGTCACTCGTACGGCTCGTTGTTGATTTCGAGCATGCTTGTGCAGTACGGCGATCTCGGCGATGGGGCCATTCTCTCGGGCTACTTCTTCAGCTCTGAGCAGGGCAAGATTGATGTTGGGCATTTTGACCACGAGTTCGCCAAGGAGCACGATCCGGTCCGCTTTGGCGAATATCCTTCGGGGTACTTCGTGCTGACGACGGAGAGCGACCTTCAGAAGCTCTATTTCCGGAAGGGTGGCTTCGAACCGGAGTTACTTACCTACGCCGAGAAGATCAAGCAGCCCGAGGGCGTGGGTATATACGGCTCGGAAGGCATCTACATGCCCGAGGCAGCGCCGGAGTTCAAAGGGCCGGTTCAGGTGAGTCTCGAACGGGCCATATTCTCATAACCGTGCCGCTGCCCTAAAGGAGAGGTGACTAAAACTTTCATTCACGAACAGCTGCTCGTCGGCGAGTTCGATTACCTCCTCTGCGACGGGGATTGCAGGGGCACCTACCTGGAAGATTACGCACACAGTTTGTTTCCAGTGGCTGCCAATGTTTCTGCCTATATGCAACCCAACACTGGCCATGCTCTGGCGCTGGCTACAAATGCCCCCGCCGGTTTCGAGGCCATATTGCAGTATTTAGATTCCAACGGACTGTAGGTCGGCCGCGGTGGGTGGCTCGATTAGTCGTGTGTGGGGGCGGGGGAGAGAGGAGCCAATGTCTGTGGCTAAACCTAGATGAGGGAGTAAAGGAGGAGCTCACAAATGCGAATAGCCGCTACTTATTCTCTTCTGTATTTATTTACTAGACAAATATCATTGCTTGCAGGATTCCCTGCTTCCCAGCTCTTACCTCATGGTACTTAAAAAAAATTAGACAACATACAACACCGGGTATTCGCTGGTCGTCACCGACCCAACTACTAATCCAGCACTCATCGGCTTATCTAGGGGAGAGCGGACGGGATCCCGAGTTCTCCGATGGTTATGGTCGTATGTGATAGGTGTGGCTTCTAGCCATGCCATATAAGAGACAGCAGGAAGGAGACGTGTTTGGAGATCTGTCATGGTGGGGCACTTAATCGTAATCGGAGCCGCAAATAGGGCAATCGAGGGCAGGCTAGCAAGGAAATGTTCAAAGAGATAATAGAAATATCCCACAATGTACAAAACCGGATCTACGGTCTCGTCTTGCGTTACTACCATGAAAGCTGGCGGGCATAGCCAGCGGCGAGGTGGAATAGCTCTGAAGGACGCTTGGAAAATGTCTAGGTCGTTCTCAGTCATGTTCGATTTGATTGTGTTTCGAGCTTCTAGGCTGTGTAATCGCTTCACTCTTTCCTTGAGATTGTGTAATTCGCTTCGTTCGGCCTATACAATGTCGATTATCCTTCTATATGGTTGCACGAAGCTGTATGTATCGCTCAGCTTGCAGTGCAGTTTACCTGGTAAATTGGAGCTTTCTTTGCCTTCAAGACTTCCGAGTCTGCGGTTGAAACGGAACCGATATCCGAGATCCGGCCTCGCGAAAGCTCAGCCGAACTTCGCGTGCGGTAGATCAGCTCGCCCGGCCCTGTCTTCGGGTCCGCCGCCGACCCATTCTCGCCACTTCGACGATGAGATTTGTATGATGAGTAAAAGTAGGTGCTTTATGAAAAGCACCTGGAATCTTAATGGATTCCATTCTGGCAACATAGGCGCCCATGGTTCATAGGCATACGGTGCACTCGTGCCTGCCACCTCTACACCCGTTACACCCGTGGGTGGGGCTACAACGCAGTTGTCTCTGACGATCAGGGGGGCCCCCAGACATGTCTTTATACCAAGAGGACAAGTCTCCCTTCCCATTGCTGTTATAAACAGCAGCCAAATAAATATTTCCTTTAAACTGAGCAAGTAAGGGAGTTATGTTTAAAAAGAAGGTCTTCAATCAACTTTAACTTTTAAGGTAGCCAGTCATACAACATGACTTGACAGATCGGTCAGTTAGTAAGCGCAATGTAATTGGTGCTGCAATACGTTACTTATATCCACGAACTGTTTGGAATTTGAACTCCCCTGAGCTTGGCTTGGCGCAGGCCATGGGCTACTGGTATGCTTTTTGCTTTCGCCGAGTCTCCCTTCAGCAGTACATATCTACGTACCTACTATTCTTTTTGCCCGCGCTAAGCGCCTGCTAGACATTGGGGAGGGAGACAAATCAAGTAAAGCAGATCATCTAAAAGTAGCCCTGTTCAATCGGTTCTGTGTAGCCAAAGGCATATCAGCCTTAGTTACTAGAAACTCTATCAATCAAGATGTGCAACTTTTAAGTATCACCAACCATTTGTAGCCCAGCCTATTTATTTGATATACGCTGTGATCTTCTTTGAAGATACCGTCGATTGGAAGATTTTTATAAATGTTGCGAATTTAGAGAATAGCAAAGCCTTTCAGATTAGCAGCGCAGCTTCGGAAAAGTGGGCGGGCTTGTTTTGGATGGAGCATGCTTTGTCGAGTAGCCAGGTATGCTCGCTTATGATTCCAAAGCAGAAAAGGCCGAGAGACCAGGTGTCATTCCACAGCACGGACTACGACCCCCTTCCTAGGAGATTAAGACTCACAGAGACTGTTTCAGACCCGTGTTTTGCCGCCGCCGGTTTCTGGGTCATTGTGTCGAGACAAATCCTGGTTAACGGTAAACGGGCGGCAACCAATTCTTCAGGGCAAGCCGCTATGCTGCTTGCCGTAACTGGTGCCACAGTCATCAACGCTGCAAGAATTTCTTGTGGCAACCGCCTCCCTGGATGCAACACCCGCTCCTTGGATACATGAGCTGTGTTACCTTTCCGGACTCTAGCCGCAAGGTTGAGCGTAGGGGATGTTTCCTACCCGATGCATTCCTCTTAACATGTGATTCACACTGTCTGTAGCACCTCATGCAATTTTCATCGTAAAGATGACATCAGGCAAAGGTATATAAGCTATCCTTTCTCCCATAAGTTTGTCGGTCTATCCATCGCACATCGCTACTACTATAGCGCACTCCTCTTCAAACCAACGGACTACGTCATAATGGCTCGCTCTAACGCCCTATTGGGCTGCGCGTCTGCGCTACTGGCTCTTGCGAACGCAGAGCACGCCCTTGTGCCGAGAGCGGCGCAGACCATCCACCTGAAGGAGGCCCCTATGATTACGGAGACTAGGCCATACATGAAGGCCGTCCAGACCTCTCTCAATTCGGCTGGTGTTCATACATTGGGCGCTGACGGCTGTGGCGGTCTTCAGTGCATCGGCCAAGTGGTCAACATCGGTCAGCCTGGCATGGTCTGGCTCACTGCCATTGGAGTCACGACCACCATCTTCCCATGCTTCACGCCGACTACATATATCCAGAATGGGACCGTGTGCGTCTGGCCGGGGTATCCCACTGGTGGCCCCCCTACTACAGTTACGGAAACCGCCCCGTGTGAAACAACCACACCACCAGAATCATCTCTACCGCCTTCGGCGTCTTCTGCACCACCGGAATCTTCCCCGCCACCAGCGTCTTCCGCGCCGCCACCACCACCACCACCAACTTCCTCCACGTCCTCGACCACTAAGCCTACTCCTACAGCTGGACCACCAATCACGTGTGACAAATATGGCTACCTGATCCAAGAATCTACCCTCTATCGCGTGGACTTGGACACCGGTGGCTATTCCAGGGTGGCAAATAGGGTTGGCGATGGTACTTTTACCAACGCCATGGCGTACAACCAGCTTGACAACTATCTATACGCGTGGCAGAGCAATAAGCTTATCCGGATGGCTGCCGATGGAAAGTCGACGGTGGTCGGAAATTTGGCTACGAGGTGGCAAGCTAACGCCGGGACTATCGACAACAACGGCGTTTTTTGGTACAGCGCATATGGAAACCAGTGGGCTGCAGTCGACCTAAAGCCAGGGTCGCCTAAATACGGCCAACAAATTGCGAGCGGCAGCGCCACCAGGCCCAGCCAGGTCGGCAATATTATCGACTGGGTTTACCTCCCCAACGGTGGCAGATATCTCTACGCTGTGGTTAGGAACGCCATGAGGAGGAGCTTGTTCGGTCTCAGGCCTGCTGGCACGTCAACGGTTAGGTTCAACCTGGACACTAAGAAATGGGAGTATATGCAGAACTATCCCTCCATCTCGGGAACTGGTGAGTACGGCGCTATGTACGCGACATACGACGGGACCGTGTTTGCTTCCAACAACCTGAACGGTGAGATCTGGGCTTTCTATCCCCTTAGCGGCGCTGCTCCAAGGAAGGTCAGCAACGGTCCAAAATGGAAAAACAATGACGGCGCCCGATGTATTTTGGCCGATGCTTGATCGCCTTGTACGTTGCCCTATGTTCGAGTTGGATCTAAAGGTTGGGGAAGAAGGAAAAGCCCCTCGCATTTTATTAACGGCATGATTTCGAGTTAGTTTCTAGGAATTTTAATATCTAACAAATTGGAATTCATTTAATCGTTGAACTGTCCTTAAATATCTTATACAGTTTGCTTGACTGAGCTTTTTGATATTTCATCAGCGTGGTTCAGCTTACTTGCGGGTCGTATGCAACCGCCTCGATCTCAATCAGCATCTCTTCAAAAGCTAGCTTCTCTACCCCTACTGCCGTCCAGATAGGTCTATGGTCAGGAAACCACTTTTCTAGATTCTCCTTCATGAACCGGTAGGCCTCGGGCGTCTGGTTAGGATGGTACGAATTGATCCGATATACCTGTGATATCCCCTTGCCGCCTGCCGTTTTGAGGGCGAGATTGATGTTGGCGAAGGCCTGGGCAATCTGTGTCTTTAGATCCTTCGAAAAGACTCCAGGAGCGGAATCGGGATCCCATCCGCCTAGTAGATGTTCAGCCGAGCCGTAGTAGTCCAGATGGACGAGCAGCTGTTTCCTACCTTGCCCGGATATCTCGATTCGGTCACCAACTCGAACAGCTTGGCTGTAGCCGTAGTTCTCCCGGGCGAATTTCCCAAATCCTGGGTAGTCAAAATACTGAAGATCGGACATGATGCTTCACACTGGTGTAGGAAACGTAGCAATTATCTCTGGAAATTTCATCACGTCTTCTTGGAGGGTCTGTAAGGAGAGTCTCTTGCATCTCTTTAAGCTTCTCTAGATTTTGAACTATACGGCCGCACGTACCTCGCCGAAACAGACTTATCTCCCTGGTCCGAGATCCCTGCAAATTGCGAGGCGTGCTTCATTGGTGCACTTAGCTTGGGCTAGCTCGGCTCCACGAGTCTCTAATAGTCCTATCCTCGCACGAAATTCGGAAGGCATGAGCGCTCGGTGCGAAATTGCCTCCTCGGATCTTGAGACATAGATTCGGCTTGCCGGGCCCGTACTCGGGCCACGGCTCGGACATTCAAGCTCTAGGCGCAGGCCCCACACTGCACCATTCGGATACGAATTTGAGAGGGCAATTATGTTTTTTCTAGGGTTAGACACAGTTAGGCGACAGGAAAGGTCGTATAGAGCAAGACATGTCGTCCGACATTGCGGGTCTCCCAAGAAAGCATCAGTGGCAGCCTCCCCGCCATATTCTCGCAAAGCTAGAGCCAGAATGTTGCCAGCACTTCTCCTCCTCCTAACCTGACTTCGGATTTGCGGCACTCTTAACTTAACTGGCTAGAGCGGTAGGGAACAATGTCAGTTGATCCCGGGTCGTCGTTATGTAGGTAGTGACCAGTGGAAAGAGGCTGCTGACGCTTCCGACAGGGCTCCCACAACCCCGAAGAAACCGGGAAATGCATCTACCACTGAGATCGAGGAAAGGGAGGCAGAAAACATATCTCAAGTTCGAAAGCCGATTGCACCCAGTGAAGGATTACCTTTACCGAGGAGGACAAGTGACACCAATGGAGATCTAGTCTCGCCCCTGAGCCATGGCATTGCCCAAGCTCCTAACTCCAGACCCGAGCTTTTGGAGTGGGCTTTACTGGTACCTCAAGTAGAATCTCCATACGACTACCCAAGGAGTACGAAGTGGCTCATCACGTCCGTTGTCGCAATCGCCGCCGCTACATCCCCTATGGGAGCTTCTATCTTTTACAGTATGTCCAATGACAATCTAAATACTCGTACCCCTGAGCCGATATTTACGTTCCCTGTCTAGCTGCTATCCCGGACATGACGAAAGACTTACAAGTTTCGTCTACTGTCGTCAATATGTCTGTGGCGTTCTATCTGCTCTCCTCTTCGATCTTTCCGTTGTGGTGGTCTTCGTTCTCTGAGACGGCGGGCAGGCGTACGGTATTTCTTGTCTCATTCCTGCTCCATGTACTCCTCACTTTCGCGGGCGGGATGAGCACCAATATTGCCATGCTAGTTGTGCTTCGACTTCTCTCCGGAGGGGCGGCCGCCTCAGGTCAGTCAGTTGGTGCGGGCACGATTGCTGATATATGGCGCCCGGAAGAGCGCGGTCATGCTATGAGCATCTTCTACCTTGGACCGTTGGCTGGCCCACTCTTCTTGCCCTTGATTGGCGGCGCCTTAACCCAGAAGTTCGGTTGGCGGAGCACCATGTGGTTCCTGACTGCATGGGGCGGCTTCGTCTTCCTCATCATGCTCGTGATGTTACCCGAGACGCTACGGAAACCCCCCACGTCAAGACAAGAGAGACAGGCCGATCTAGAAATTGTTTCTCTTCGGGTTACTCCCAAGGATAGCGATATTATGAGGATGGGGAGGACAATCAAACGGTGGCTGGTGGAGCCCGTTGCAGTCATTGTCTACCTGCTCTTTCCGGCCGTATCAATTGTGATATTCTGCGCGTCGATGGCCTTTGGATCATGCTACGCTCTCAATATCTCAATGCAGAACGCTTTTTCCGCACCACCGTATGGATTCTCGCCTATAGTCGTTGGTCTTCTCTTCATCCCATATACTGTGGGCTTCATCCTGGCGTCGATGTTTGGAGGGGCATGGATTGATAAGATCATGGTTGGAGCCGCACGGAAGGCTGGTCGCTACGATGCTGATGGACAGCCTATCTACTACCCCGAGGACCGGATGGGGATCAACGCATGGGTTTCGCTCACCGCCTATCCACTATCCCTCATATGGTACGGATGGATGGTACAATATGGGATACACTGGACGGTGCCCTCTGTCGCTGTGTTCGTGTTCGGCGCGAGCTCCATGCTGGTATTTAGCTCGACAACCACTATGCTTACCGAATTTCTACCCGGAAAGAGCAGCAGCGGTGTGGCACTAAACAATTTCTTCAGGAATATCTTCAGCTGCGGAGGCACACTCGTCGCGCAGCCCCTGATCAATGCCATGGGGCACGGGTGGCTTATGACCATGGTCGGACTTCTGGCGTGGATAAGCGGATATGTCTGTATTGTGTTGCTGAAACGCAATAGCGAGGCATGGAGGAAAGAGATGGACAAAACACTACTGACTGGTCGATGACGTCACTTAAAGAATTTGGTCTGATAAATATTCATATTGCAACATTATCGAAAAGTATAGAGATAGTCAGATAAAGCAATAGAATATTATGTCTACAAAGATGTTCATATAATAAAGCATGCTACTGCTTAGGCGGGAACTTGACTGGAACCTTGACCATCCACTGCAATAGTTCAAAGGCAAGCTGTGCCACAGCAGTTGCTGTAGTTTGCGAGATATCGTCGTAGACAGGCGAAAGTTCTGCGATGTCGGCACCAATAATCTTCACGCCAGCAGCAGAAAGCCCCCTGATCACTGCTATGAGTTCGCGAGTCGACCACCCTCCAATTTCGGTAGTTCCTGTGGCAGGAGCAAATGCTGGCGTCCTTGTTAGAACGGCCACTAGACTTTAGGTGGACTGTCTGACTCCCAACTTACCTGGATCCAAAACATCGATATCGATGGTGACATAGACAGGGCCGCTGCCGACCCTCTCTGCAACCCTCTTTACGATGCCTTTGATGCCGATCGTGTCGATATCTGTGGCCATGACGGACTGGAAGCCGCATTCCGCATCGTGCCGGAGGTCCTCCGTTTTGTCGAACAGAACCGCGCGGTTTCCTACATGGATGCCTGAGTCGTTTTTCAAGAGGCCCTCCTCGTGAGCAAAATGAAGCAGCGTGCCATGTGTGATCTCGTCGTACTTGTTCACACCGCCACCCCACTGTTTCGGATTCCACGTGTCGATGTGAGAATCGAAGTGGATGACAGCCATTTCACCCCAGATGGGGTACAGGGCTCTCAAAGAGGGTAGAGCTATATGTTTCCTATTAGCATATACATGTCGAGATTGCGAAATCAAAGCTCACTGATAGTATGGTCGCCTCCGAGGGTTATAAGCCGGACATTGTCACCCTTGGCCACATTTTTTGGCGTCCGCGAAGCCATCTTATGCAGTCCGGTACCAAGATCTTGGACGGCTTCATACTTGTCAAATACGGAATTAGGAATATCTCCGCAGTCGACCACCGTGGCCCAGTCCAAGAAGGGATTAACCATGCCGTGGGCCATGCTGCAAAGGGTGGCGTCAGCTTCTCCGACTAGCCAATGAAACACTATGCTAGGACCTACCTCCATGAAATAGACGGTCCCATCCGTTGCGCAGCTGTGCGGGTGGCGATCGGCCCGAAGCGCTGGCCAGGACGGTAGCTGACGCCAAGGTCGAAGGGCATCCCCACGATACCGATGTCAAAGGCGCCGTCATTCTCCTTGACGAAGCAGTTGGTCCAATTGATATGAGCAAACGTTGCGATGCCAGGCATCAGCGACTCTTTGCCGAAGTTGTCGTACAAGTGAAACTCGGAGCCTCCGATGGCTTCATATTTTGCCAAATCTTGGCTGCTTGGGGGGCGGTAAATCGAAGTTTCGCGGAAAGTCTCCGCAGGCTGTGACTGATACACTATCCTCGCTTGGTCCTCCGGCAGCTGGGGGATATATGTGGCGGACACGAGCAACGGGTTGCCGAGTAGAGCGAAGAGCAGCACTCCGCGGAAAGCCATTAGATGCCAAATCGGAGAGATGTATGGGTAATCTGAGTCCACCAAGAGAAATCCGATGGGTGAGCTGTAGGACTCTGAAAAGGTCAGGTATGTTCTCCCTATCCTGACGCGACGAGCAGATCAATAAGAACGAGCGATAAAATGCGTCTGCTTTCTCCAATAGTCTCGCCAATCTCAGATGAGAGTTGACCAGCAGTGCATCTGTTATTCACAATGATTCACTATGTCCTCTGCTGTCTGATAGGTGCCACATAAGACAGGGTCCACCAATCTGCCCCGCGTGGCTATCGGCCGAGCTGCTTGACTCGCTTGTCCGACTTAGTGCCCAATAAGATACGATGGCTGCCGAACCTTATCGGACCAACCAAAGCAGATCCCATGCATTGGATTGGCACGCTGTAGTCGTTGCCCGAGCCGAGCGCCCCGATGTAATGCTAGGTGCCCGTTCTCCAGGATCACGCAATTTCACCCGAGAGTTCGATGCGCGTTGCTATCTATGCCGCTTCGGGCATTGTTGAGGCTCCATGTTGTATTAGGTACAGTAGGCAATGAGATAACTATCGGCCGCTTTCGTAGACTTGTACATGCACGACATATTCGGTCTATTTACTCACTCCGGGCCCTTTATTGGGCCAGACAGCTAAGATCAGTACGGCTAGGTTTTTGAACAAACTGGTAAACACCTCCAGTCCCACAACATCTCAGTTGGTCAAGCCGAGATGGACGGTCGTCGCCAAGCCGTCGAGGATCGAGGGTTCTCGTCCGCGGCTCCAGATACTGCCTCGGAAGAAACTCCATTGCTTCGTAGCGAAGGACTCGGTGTCATCGATGGTAAAACACCCTGTCGCAGTGGTGATACTTGCTCCTAACAGTGCTCAAGATGAATCCGGCATTGGCCGGGCGAAGGATGCATGGCTGCTGGCAAAGAGCGCACTGCCATTGACAATCGCAGGCTTATTACAGCAGTCTCTGTCCTTAGCCAATGTCTATTCAGTTGGTCATCTCGGGAAAACTGAGCTAGCCGCAGGTGAGTGCTTTCACATGCAATAAACAACAAATAGCTTACACGTATCAGTCTCGTTGTCTGTGATGACAGCAAATCTCACTGGATATGTCGTCTACCAAGGGATGGCAACTGCCCTTGATACATTATGCGCGCAGGCGTACGGCTCAGGGAGAAAGCAATTAGTCGGTCTTTACTTCCAACAGATGGCTCTTTTCCTTTGGCTACTCACCATTCCCGTTGGAATAATCTGGTGCAATGCCGGTAGGATCCTCGGGGCGATCGTGCCCGACCGAGCAACAGCAGACCTAGCTGGAGAATACATGCGCGTCCTGCTGTTTGGTGCCCCCGGGTATGCACTGTTCGAGTCCGGCAAACGTTTTGTCCAATCCCAGGGTATATTTCACGCTACGACATACATTTTGCTTGTGATAGCGCCACTGCATGCCTTTATCAACTGGTTCCTCGTCTTTAAGCTAGAGCTCGGTTTCATCGGCGCCCCCATGTCGGTCGCCATTACTAACAATCTGCTTCCGTTTGCCCTATTCCTTTACGTCTGCCTGATCGATGGAAAACAGTGCTGGAATGGCTTCACGATTAGGGCTTTTCACAACTGGGGGACGATGATTCAGTTAGCGTTCCCCGGGTTTCTCATGCTCGCGGCCGAGTTTCTCGCGTTTGAGATCCTGACGCTGGCCGCCTCATACTTCTCCACTACCCAATTAGCCGCCGCTAGCATCCTCAGCCCTCTGACTGCCCTGACATTCCAGATCCCTTTCGCGCTGGCAATCGCTTCCTCGACCAAGATCGCAAATCTCATTGGAGCAGGTCTCCCTAGCCAAGCGAGGAATTTTGCCAAGGTACTGCTCACCTAGCTTGCTTTCCTTGCTATTTCCATACACTAACCGAGAACAGGTCGCAGCGGGAGGTGCATTCCTAGCCGGAGTTCTGGACGTGTTCTTTATCTTGGGCCTTGGCGAGGCTCTCATACGGGGCCTTACGAGCGATGAAACTGTTGTGGAACAAGTCCTCAAGGTCTTGCCTGTGGTTGCCGCCTTCCAACTATTCGATTCATTGGCGACAACACTGAATGGGACCTTGAGGGGCTTGGGGAAGCAGAGCCTAGGAGGAATAATCACTATGGTCTGCTACTACGGTATAGGCATGCCAACTAGCTTTGCCGGCGGGTTCCTGCTACGCTGGGAGCTCATCGGTCTATGGACCGGAATTGCAATAGCGCTTAGCCTGTAAGTTGCGCTATATTCCTATTCACCGACCATCCACTGACCTCTCCAGTAACTCACTTATCGTCGGGGCTTATCTCGTGTTCTATCCGCCTTGGGAGAGAGCTGTTCTAGAGGCACGTGAGAGAGACGCGAAAGTAGTCGTGGATATAACACATTAAGCCACATTGGTGCGAGTTTTAATCCAGTAGCCCATTAAGCTATTATGATATTGGTGGGCCCATGAACACCCAGTTGGGGTCGGGAGGAGATACCGCAATGCCACTGAGGCCATCTATGTGCGTCCTACAGAGGGAGACGAGCGTGTGGCACAGCTCCCGTATACTCCCGACTGCCGCGTTGTTCTCAGCGAACATGGATAACCCCTCAGTCACTTGCTCAAGTAGTCGAAAGTCTCGCCGATCAGAAGTCTCTACTACGTTACAGAACAAAGTGAAGAAGGGACAGAGTGGATACATTAATACGACCCTGCGGGGTATATGTTAGACATTGATGCAAGATGTGAAACCGCACCGTATCGCTCACCATGCCACAGAAAGACAGTACGCATTGCGGTCTTCTCGAGCTTTCAATCCGTGGTCCTCCATATTTTTGAGCTCCGAAAGAGCTCGCCTGGCGTGCTCTAAGCAGTCGTCTCGGACATATTGGTCGATAGGGAAATCCGGGTGCAGCCGAATGATAGTCGTCATAATGGAGAAGAAAGTGAAATCGACGCCCATCCACTCGCCCTGGAGTAGATGCTCGGTAGAGTGCGAAGGATATAGGCGAAACTGCGTCATCTATTAGCTTATCATCGGTAAAGGTACAAATAGGGGCGTCAAGAACCTCTCGTATCTTGACCCGGATCTCCTTCATCATTGTACGCAGGGAACGGACTAGTTCGATGACCTCTCGCCTGGGGCGGGTAGATTGGCTGCGTGTCCCTTTAGCGATGGCGTCCTGCACCTTGGCGAACTCGATATAAACGTTGAAGATGGGAGTGCTCGGCATATCTACAGCCGGAGGCATCAGTAGTGCCGCGTTAACTTCCATTTCGGGTAAAAGAGAGCGTCGGCCAAGGGCCATGGAAATCGACTTGTCGAATATGTAGCAGTGCCCAAGGCTGTGGCGGACTTCTAGGGAGTCCGCCTCGCCGGCTTTCGACGCAAGATCCGCAAAATAGCGACCGCCGAGCTGCGCGCATACCACACAGGCAGCAGAATTGAGCTGGG
Source organism: Thozetella sp. PMI_491 (assembly GCA_021432635.1). NCBI lineage: Eukaryota > Fungi > Ascomycota > Sordariomycetes > Chaetosphaeriales > Chaetosphaeriaceae > Thozetella > Thozetella sp. PMI_491. The sequence continues at coordinate 278,352 of MU270032.1, forward strand.
CACATTTGCCAACATCTCCTGCCATCTGAAATAGCATTGCCTAGATTTCGTACCAAGTAGTTAGCTCACCGCAGAAACACTTGCGCATTGGTGTAAAGGGAGCTTACGCCTGCAAGTAGTGCCTGCAAAAGGGGCAGACTAGGCGGATCAAGCACGCTGATATGATGCACAGCTGTGAACGCATTCCTTCGATATCGCTCCTGCAGTGCTCTTAACCGTCCCCGGACAAACGATGTCTGGTCTCCTGCCGGCAGTCCAACGGCAAAGGTCAGCGCGAGAAAATTGACGCACACGATATACTGCACTCTGACATGGCCTTCAACCTGGCCATCAATGAGAGCAAATGCCATGCGTTCAAATGTAGATCGCGAGATAATGGATGCTAAATCCGAATGAAATGAAGTAGTGACAGTTCGGTGCCCTATTCATATGAGCCTTCTGTTGACCTTTGAAGGATATTGAACTCCCTACCACTTAGTAAATAGCATATTGCTTCTGTCGAAGGATACATGCTCGGATCGGAAAAGTCCGCCTTCCCAGTTGGGGGTGTATCGAAATCTGATACCGAAGCTTCCTTAGTAACTGGCATTCGTGACGCCATGGTGATGGCCAGCTGAAGCAAATCGCGTTGCTGCTGGCTTAGTCTTTGGTTGTCTCCAAGTTCGCTTTGGATATACGTCTGCGCCTCGGAGGTAGCAGTGATATGATCTTCGCGCTCCCCAGGATACCCTACTGGCGTGTTCTGGGCAGTAGCGAGCTCCGGCCATGACGCGGGCCGGGTTGTTTCCGGGGCCGGGTCAGGACTCGCTGGCGACAACTGCCGGTCGGGGTCCGACCTTACAGAATCTATCGTCTCACCCCAACTTCTCGTCTCTCTGTGGTCAGTATTGATCTCCGGAGTCGGATGGCCTGGACTGATGCTTGATAGAGGCTCTGGTAACGATATATCATTTTGTAGGCGACGATCGGATGTTCCATCTTGCAGGGGCAGCTCGTCATTTCGATCAGAATGGCCAGGCCATGTGTTGACCCTAGTTCCTATGAGCTGAGGCTGTCCACATAAAGCAGGGAACGTCATACATTTGGCGATGCTGCTGATGTTGTTGCCAAGGACGCCGCCTTTGTCTTGTCCGTTTCAATGACCGGGTGCGCACACATGAGACAAAGCTCTCGGCGCAACGATCACATGGGTTCTTCCTGTCACATCGGACCTAGAGGTTTTGAATGAGCATTCCAGTTGATCCCCAAGCTCGCGCCGAGTATTCACGCTAGATACCTTCCTATAATGACACAAATCACACTGCGAGTATCCCGAAGATGTTAGATCTCATGGGGTAAGAACCTGAAGGGGGGTGTGAATTGTATTCACCGCAGCGAGGATCTCCCCCCTGCGCTCTGGCGGGGCCGATGGGGACGTGACCATCGTATTGGTACAGGTGCCTTTGACGGCACTGAGCGCTCTAGCGACTTCGCGGCGCAGTGAGCACTGCGTTGCTCTCTTCTGAGTCAATCGGTGACTTCGAGAAGTGACGAGGCATCCGCGGCGCTTCGGCTTCGGACTCGGACTACGGACGATAACTCGGACTGCCGCTAACTTATCCGGTACAAAGCGTCTGCCCGTGAAGTGGACCAGGTTCCCCACAAGGGGTATCCCCTCCTCCGTGTGGCATCAGGCTAACCTAAATTACGTATCGAGCTCGTATCTAGCGTTATCGGGCCAAGACAAGGATGTAGCTGTGCCTTGACTTTTCTCCCTCTTGAGAATTATGAGAAGCCTGCGTTTCGGTCTTCACGATTGGCTGATACCTTATTCTGTGATTGCCGGCGATGCTGGCCCTTGCGCCGCCTTGTGCCTGGCCAGATTATATTCGCGTGATACGCAAATACGCTCTTATCTAGCTCCCATGGCGGAAGCGCGTGCTTGGCTGGCTAGTTAGAGATAGTAACATTCCAGTCGCGCCTATATGTAGGCGATAAAGACCAGTTTGTGGAGTGAATTATACCGCCTTGACTGCGCTCCGTATCTTGGACTCCTCTTTGACTGTCAAGATTTCCCTGTCGCTAGGCTGTCTTCCTGGCGCCATGTCCAAGGAATTTGCCCCCAAGGCTGAAGGCGCAGCCTCCGTCTCCGACATGGAGGTTGGAGTAGGCGTTCTTGCCGATGCGGACGACACACTGAGACGCAGTTTCGGAGTCTGGACCTTCTCTGCACAGGCAATTGTGCTCCCCGGCTCCTGGGCCTTTGCTGCCACAGCTCTCACCATCGCAATCTTTGGAGGCGGTGCGCCGGTCGCCATCTGGGGCACGCTGGGTATTTCGGCGTGTCTCTGCATCGTTGTTGCGTGCCTTGCTGAATATGGCTCCGCGTATCCGTCGGCTGCTGGTTGCACCTACATCGCCTCGCAAGTTGCTGGCCCGGAATGGGGGCGATTTTGTGTAAGTTGGGAGTTAGCCCCGCAGCTCTGTAGATTCTTCTGGGATAAATCATAAAGTTGGGCGTGGGATTTATCGCTAACATCGGCTAGGGTTATATGACGGGTGCGTTCCATTGCCTCGGCGGCCTCTTCTCACCTCCAGCCTTCTTGATCGTCTTATCGCAACTGCTCCTCACTTGCGCGGCAATCTTTCATGAAGACTATGTCGCCACGCGCTGGCAGGTGTTTCTGCTCTACCAGTTTTGGAACGCAGTGGCTCTGGTAGTTCTGCTATATGGGAGCCGAATCTTGCCCCTACTTAGCTCCATTGCTTGTAAGAATGTCAATTCCAATGATGGAAATCTCGAGCTAAGAGTTAATCAACCAGTTGTTTTTCTGGCGGGTGGTCTGTTCCTTACTATTGGATTGCTGGTAGGCTTCGCGCCAGTCAAAGAGAGTAATCAGTAAGCGCTCACCCTCTCCCTTGTTTCCAACGAGCGGCTAATTATTGGTGATTCGAGCAGAATTGTCTGGTTCGACTTCCAAAACCTCACTGGTTATGAGTCATCGATCCTCTGTGCAATGTTGGGTCTGCTCGGCCCAGTATATGGCTTTGGGCCGCCTCACTTTCTTTTGAACATGGCAGAGGACGTCAAGAATCCATCTAGGAATATCCCCATCGGTCTGGCAGCGCAGCAAATTGGAAGCACGATAATGTAGGTGTTTGAAATTACAATGTTCTATACTGTGGACTGATACAGACGAACTAGGCTCCTGGCATTCTACATTGCCGCATACTATACCGTCCTTGACTACGACGCATTATTCGAATCTACCTTTCCCTCTATTGTAGGGGCGGTATACCTAGGTGCCACGCAAAACAAGGCAGTAACTCTGGTACTCTTACTCATCGTGTTAACTCCGGCATTTTTCTCGTGCTTTGGCTACTTCCTCGCAAATATCCGTCTGCTTTACGGGTTTGCTAGAGACGGAGCTCGTGCGTATCCTTCTTTTTCCCTCCCAAGATATAACACGCAGAAGTTACTAATATGATCCAGTGCCCGGTCGTTCTTGGCTCTCGAAGCTAGATGGACATCGAAACATACCCACGAATATGCTTTATATCTCGACGCTAGTGAACTTCGTCCTGGGATTCATATATCTCGGCAGCAGTGCTGGATTTAGCATCATTCTAGGCTCTTCGGGTATATTTTATTGTGAGTCTCCGAGGAGCCATTCAAGTCCTCGTATCTCTAACTCAGGCGCAGGCGCCGGCTACATGTTCTTCTTTATCCCCACGATTCTTACCCGGCGGCGTTATATTGGCAACGGAACCTTTAAGCTTCCATTCGCTGTTGGAATGCTATTCGCCGTGTTCACGGTCGTGTTTGAAGCTTGGACTATGATCTTGTACAGCCTTCCGCCTAGCTATCCGGTGACTGCAGAAAATGTAAACTTCACGCCGGTTTTTCTCGTCGCAGGAGCTCTGCTAAGTTTAGCCGGGTATCATTCCTATGGCCGGAATCACTTCCAGATGACATCCTAGCCAGGTATAGAGATCAGGTTGGCGAAACCGTTGGAGTATTAGGTTAGGCAGCATGAGTGTTAATACCAATATAGTGACTTAACTCATTGTTTTATGCACTCTGGCGCTATTTGAAGTCTATCATCAAATCGTGTCACTCCACTTTGCCCTGCTGGCGCCGCTCTGGTTGATAACACCGTTTACCTTGCAATACTCCTCATACAAAGCAACCATGTGGGACATCTTCTCGGGTAGCTCTTCCGCCAGATCCTTGGTTTCGCCCGGGTCGTCTAAGATGTTGAAGAGCTGCCACTTCTCAGGTCCGTATGGCTTGGGGATGTATAGGGCTTTCCAGCCACCCTGCCGTACTGCCCTACGTCCAAAAAGCTCCCATCCAGTGACGTGGTCGATCGCATGGATTTCGGCGGTGTCGCCCTTGAGATAAGGCAACCAGGTAGCCCCTGCTACTGGTGCTACCTCCCTGCCTTCGTAGGTGGTTCCAGGATGTTTCACACCACAGATATCAAGGACTGTGGGCATGATGTCCATGACCGTGGAAAACGAATGATCAATGCCTCCCTTCTTGACCAATTCCGGGTAACGGATGATGAAGGGGACCCTTATACCGCCTTCGGATGTAAACATTTTATAGAGGAGCCCAGGGGCCGTGCTCGCGCTTGCCCACCGCGCACCATACCAGATGAAGCTGTTATGAGCCCCCATATTTTCGAGGCTGTTGTCATGGTACTTCTTGACGTGGCTCTCCATATCGCCACCGGCTGTCAACGGGGCAGCTTCGAACTGTGCCCCTTCAGCACCATTGTCGCTAAAGAACATGACAATGGTGCTATCATATTGGCCAGTTGCCTTTAAATGCTCAATCACTCGCCCAACGTTGAAATCGATACGATCCACCATGCCGGCGTATACTTCCATCTTGCGAGCCGAGGCCGTTTTCTCATCTGCAGTCAGCTCGTCCCAATGCTTGGTATCTTCACCATCCTCGGCTTTGCTGATGACGGGTGCTGGAACTGCATTCTCTGGAACAAGTCCAAGTTCCTTTAGCTGTGCAATCCGCTGGGTCCGAAGGGCATCCCAGCCTTTGTCGTATTTTCCGTTGTATTTGTTCACGACTTCCGGCGGCGCTTGCAAAGGCCAATGAGGGGCACTGAAGGGCAGGTATGCAAAGAAGGGCCTCTCCTCCTTTCGAGACTCACGATCCTTGAGATAGTCCAAGAGTGTGTCTGTAAAGCTGTCTGTGCTGTAGAACCCTTTTGGCAGCTCATCGGGTGCTACTGGGGCGCCATCTCTGTTGTACATGCGCCGTAGCACCGCCGCAATTCTGGGGATCTTAGATCGGTCCTCATATGCTGGTTCCCAGCCGTAGTGGTTATGACACCCATTTAACAGGGAAAAAGAACGCTCAAAGCCCCTAGAGTGTGGCGTGCGATCGGGTGTGAGGCCGAGGTGCCATTTCCCGGACATTAGTGTTTCATAACCTAAAGAAGACACGATCAGCAAGGCTAGGTCGGGGACTTCGCCAGAAATATGATAGAAAATGCTCGGATATACCTCCGTCTCGCATTACCTCTTGAAATGAGACGATTCTGTCGTTCAAGTATCCTTCATAGCCGGGCTTCCCTGCCATTTCTTCTGTCATGCGCTCTGCCATGGATCCAATGCCGGCAATGTGGTGGTCCGTTCCTACCACACAATCAGCAAAGCTGTTAATGTAAACTCAGCCAATTAGGCCGTTTTTACCACTAAGTAGCATCGATCTCGTTGGTGAGCAAGCTGAGGCAGCATGGAAATCTGTGAACCTCGTTCCTTCCAGAGCCATCTGATCGAGGTAAGGAGTCTCGATCTCTCCGCCAAAGCAGCCGAGGTCGGAGAATCCCAGATCATCGGCCAGGATGATGAGCACATTAGGTCGCTTTACTGTTGCCATTTTGGGCAATATTTTGATGAACATGCAGTCTGGACTTTCTTTTGACTTGAAAGATTTCTGGTAGCGAGCATGAGTTTTATGTCTCCCAACGTGAGTCATTCCATGGCCCAGACAGGGCCAAGATCAGCTGCATATTTGGACTAGGGCTTCTGCAGCAGGCTATTCTTTTCGGTATTGCACTTCTACAGGGTAGCTGGCGTCTTCAATGGGCACTAATCGTGGTGACACGCGACGATGGCGGTGGGGCAAATGTTAGCCGACGACTCCCGAACGACGTACTTGGAGCTAGCCGAGTCCCGAATGTCTAAGGACGGATGTCGGATTCGGCTGGGCGTGGGCAGATGCCTTCGCAATTCACTTCCACGCAACTGGTGGACCTGCCAAGGAACCAACTCGGCGACACAGTAAAACAATCCAGGGAGATAGGATACGGGAGGCTATGGATGAGGAACGGATTAAGCGAAAGGGTGATTTCTTATCCACGGATGAAATAAACTCCATGGGATTACGATTACTGAATATTTAATTCTCAACTCGATTAAATCCACTAGTTATCCTCTTCCTTAAACCTTAAGCGCTTCGGGACAGCTGATGTGCCTGACCAACTATTTCCGGAGCGCCTCCAAATGTGTCGGGCATCAATAGTCCGTGAGGATCGAAGTGAAGAGGAGAATCTCCGAGGATACTAGTTCCATCATCGGCATAGAGCCCTTGCGCGTAGAGGCCGAAGAAAGCGGGCGAGAGCTGTGATTCGCCATCCAGAGAACCACCATCGTGCCCCGTCGGTGGTAACCAGTGTTCCTGGTCCATAGAACTAGGCGGCAAGAAACCAGAGATCGCGTTATCTATTTCGAAAGAATCCCTCTGATTCAGGATACTTGGCTGCGCCGTATTTTCTGCCGGCGAACGAACGGATCCGCTTGGGCAAGGGGGTTGAAGCGCGCTTTCTGCTTTTCGCCTCGTTTTCCCCCGTTTGGGATTAGCAAAGCGGGCATCCTCCCGGCGCCGGGCCTCTATAAATTCTTGTTCGGCCGAAATTGGCACCTCCTTGGTTGTCAAGTTCCTAGAATGAGGTGTAAGAAGTGGCGAAACCCCCGAGACGGCTACCAAGCATACATACCCTGACCTTGTCTTGAGATATTCGTCTGCTATTGATCGATGAGGTGATCTCGATATGGCATCAAGGACCTTTTGTGCCTTGGTGTCTTTAGATTTGCAGGGTTCCACGGTTCCGAGAGAATAAACTTACCCAAGAGCTAATATATGGGCTAACAGGACAGAGGGGCTCTAGAATTTCTAGATTTAATGCCAGTGCATCCGTGACTACCTGGTCATGATCTCCAAGAAGAAGAGGCGATGTATCGGCTAGACTCAGGACTGAACACGTGTTAACCCAAGCACAAGGGCCTATGCTCCAGTCTGTGACAAAAAATCGCTTGGAGAGTGTTTGAACGGAGTGCATTTGCGACCAGAACTGATTCAGGGTCGTGAAATGCTTCGCTATTTCTGCCATGCAAAAGGAGCGAAATTCAGGTGGTTGTGACATGATATAGCTGCTATCTTCACTCTCCGGAGCATCGTTATTTGGGTCCTCGTGCAGGATTGGGAACACATCCCGAAGAACGCCACCGAAAAGCTCACAGGCGGTGGTGTGCAACCATGTGTGCACCATCGTGTAGACGTCTGCCACTGGGGTGTGTATCCTCAAGTACAGGGCTCTTTCGGTGTTTTGCATCTCAGCAGGAAGTTGGTCTTCGAAGTTGGTGAGTTGTTGCTTGAAGATCCAAAGGGGGCTTTCGACACTCCACGGCAACTGCACCCCTGACTTGGCCCGTTCGCTTGTTAGGTACTGCTGAATCTGGTTGCGAAGATCAAGGATACGAATCAGATATGCTGTTACGCCGAGATTGGTGACATGTTGTAAATTATTCGAGGCCATATCATTGAGGGAGTCAGTATCGCAGTCAAGCTCGAGCTCGAACAATCTGCTGTTGCAAGGCAGCTGCAAATGGATGCTGTCACTTGGGCAGAGAGGTGGATATGGGGAGCCAGCTCCTTCAATCATCTTATCAAGTAGATATGTGCACCACATTAGGCGTCTGCGACACTCCTGGTTGGTAAAGACCACTGCATCGGTGGGATAGTTGAGCTTTAGTGCATAAGCAATGCGGGAGGCAAGAGAGGAAAGGTACCACACAGCAGAGAGGCGGCCCTTGGCGGTGCAGTCGAAGGTGAGCAGGAGGAGAATTTGTAGTTTGGGAATGGAAATCGAGTCTATGTCGCGTAATACTTCACGTTCAGCTTCTTCGAGCCAGCCCGGTCCGGGACTGACCATTTCGTTCGATCTGTTACATCTTTTCTCGGTGTTTACAAATCGAGACGCAACGCCTGCTACCGTGCGAAGGAGGCTCCTAGAAATTTTGCCGCTATGCCATGCCCGTAAAAACGATCCTTTGTGGATAAAATTGTACGGCCCAGATGCATGCACATACTGGAAGAAGATATCGATATGCTGCTGGATCACGATCTTGCGGGGGTCCACTGCCTTGTTGGGACGGATTCTAGTCCCAAGCGGCTCTCGAACTCCGCTCTGACGAGCCACTGGCTCCGGCTGGGGAGTTGAATGTTCTGCTAGTGCTGTGGTCGAGGATTCATCCGGTTTTGTTGTCTGGACCTGTTCATAAACACAATCGAGGTGCCTCGATTGACATCTTTCGCACTTTGGGACGCCGCCCGAGCAACGAAGTTTGTTCGCTCTGCAGACGCCACAAGCCTGCCGGGTACGCTTCTTTGGTAACGGCACGTCTGTTGCGGATGGCAGGGGTGAAACCGCTTCATCTTTTGGTTAGTTAACCCGTTCCCTTTCCCATGTCCTTTCTCAGTAAGCGCACGCACCGCCTGGTCCAAGAGCTGTATCGGTGTCGTAGCTGCATTTGAACCCCAGCCGGGTGCAGCTGCGACACGAAACAGGATTCTCGTCACATTTGACCTTTGCGACCGTTCAGCAAACCAAGAAGAGTTGTTGATTCAATGGTTACCGTCGCGAAAGACGTATAACGGAGCATACCTTACGGAGCTTGCACGGAAGACAGCCCCGGCTTGACCGTGCTCTTTTCTTAGATTGATTGACCAGTGATTGTTGAGTACCTTCCATCCTCGGAAAGCTGGATCCGTATGCCACTTGGGATAACAGGACTTGTTTTCGGATGTCGCAACGTTCTTGTCCGGGAGGTTGAGGTTGGGAGGAAAAGCCGACCCGGGCCCACGGAGATCATCGGTGCTCTCTACTAGGAGCCAGGACTTGACGACATGGCTCGAGGTCCGGCAGTCGGGAAGTTAGAAGACCTTCGGGAGTCGGGAGGGTACCCGAGCCGAATGGCTAGTCTCGCGACTAAGTCTACAGCGGACTAGCGGCCACCTTTGTTTGCCGCGGCGTACCCTGCCCCGGACCCATCGTTGGGTTGCCCCAGAGAAAGCTCGCCGCGCTAGGTCTGGGGAATCTGGGGCTAATTGAGGTGGCCTTGCGGCATCAGTCTCTCCCGCCAACTTTATCCCCAGCTAAGATTGCGTATTATTGCAGTTCTGGATAAACGCTTTGCGCCGGGATCACATGGAGCGTCAACCGGCCCAGATGCAAGCGACGAGCTCCATGCATACTCCTTAGCAGGCGCTGGATCGAGTTTTCTTTAAAGGCCTGTCTCAGCTCGTCCATCTCCAGTGCCTGCAACGAACTGTATTTTCTGCAGGCCGCCACACAGTACCGGGAAGAAGTTGGACAGCACGAATAACATCACGTACTTCTCAAAGATGGGCAATCCTTTCGCTATTAAAGAGGACCCGCATCATCCGGTGCCCAAGGAGGCATATGGATGGCGTATCTACGCGCTGGCCTGTTCCGCATCATGGGTAAGTATCCAATTCCTATCGGCCAATGTCCGGTAATGCTCACCGGCCTCGGTCTACACCTAGGGCTCCGCTATGTTTGGATACGACTCAGCGTTCATCGGTTCCACGATGTCTCTTACTTCCTTTGTGAAGTCCTTCGATCTAAACGGCCCCGATGCCACGAGCCTAAGCTCCAATATCACGTCCACATTCCAGGCCGGGGCGTTTTTTGGTGCCATCTTTGGCTACTTTGTCGGTGAAAGTCTTGGAAGAAGATGGAATTTGCTTCTCTCCGCCTTAGTCTTCCTCCTCGGAGCTGTCCTACAGACCGTCTGCCAAGGTGCCGGACAGCTGGGGCTAATGTATGCCGGACGAGCGCTCACAGGAATGGGCGTGGGCGCTAGCTCCTTGATCGTTCCTATTTATATTGCGGAATCGAGCCCCCATACGATTCGTGGCAGGCTGATCGGAATATTCGAAATCTTTCTGCAGACCGGTAAGCTTTTCTCCACGACAACTGTTCACGGTATTCGAGCAGTGTAGCCGAATGGAGGAACAACCACGTGTTTACTGATTGCTGATACTCTCTGCAGCTAGTCTCTGTGGCTTTTGGGTGACTTATGGTGTCAACCAGAACCTCCCATCCAACACAATGCAGTGGCGCATCCCCTTTGCTGTGCAGATCATACCCGTGGCTCTGCTCATCATCTGCATGAGCTTTATGATCGAGTCCCCTCGGTGGCTTGTCAAGAATGGCAAGTTCGACCTGGCACGTAAGAATCTCTCCTGGGTGCGCAACCTGCCCGCCGACCACCCCTATGTTGAGAGCGAGTTGGCCCAGATGAAGAGCCAGTTGGACGCCGAAGCGGAGTACGGAAGAGGTACGAGCCAGATAAAGGCGGCATGGAAAGAACTTTCGAGCAAACGCTTGCGATTCCGAGTCTGCTTCGCCATGGCCATGAAATGGATGTCCAACCTAGCGGGGTAAGTGACAGCTTCAGTTGGTGTTCGTGAAATATAACCTAGGAGGTACTAATCAACGCCTAATCCTAGTGTGAATGCGCTCAACTACTATACACCTACAATCTTCAAGTCTATCGGCTTCACCGGCACTTCAGTTGGGCTTCTAGCAACCGGAGTGTATGGCGTTGTCAAAGTCGTTGTGACAACCGTGTTTCTCTTCTGGTTCGTCGACAGATGGGGCCGACGTCCGGCCCTGCTTACTGGCTCCGCAGTAATCTTCTTCAGCTTCTTCTACTTGGGTACCTACAGCAAGATTTCCGGATCTTTCGACGCCAGTCCACCCAGAGACGGCGGCGCCTACATGGCCATCATCATGATCTACATCTATGCCGCATCTTTCTCCATGTCGTGGAACACGGGACCGTGGATATTTAGCGCGGAGGTGTTCCCAACTAAGATTAGGTCGTTGGGAATGCTAGTAGCCGTTTTGAACCAATGGCTTGCGCAGTATGTCATTGTACTGGTCACACCGTACATGATCAAGGACATCAAGTATGGAACGTTCTACTTCTTTGGCGCCGGGATATTCGTCAGCGGAGTTTCCGTGTATTTCTTCATGCCCGAGACAAAGGGATTCAGTCTCGAGGAGATGGGTATGATATTCGAGAATGGGGAATGGTTCGCGCCAAAGATGAGGGCAGTTGGCGAACAGCTCCGGGCAGAGCGGGATCCGGTGACAGCGGCCGAATCTGGAAAAGGCGATTTCGCCGTTACTGAACATGAGGAATAGCATAATTAGATTGCGCCTATTGCGCCTACACGGACGGGGAAGAGAGGGTTGTCGGTGCCAAGAGGCACCTCGTAACGCAATTAGCTTTTTTGTCTTCAAGCTCGCCTATCTCGTCCATAAAAGAAGGTTTGCGCTAATTACTGACTGGCAAATCCTCCCGCTCTCTCGCTGCCTCTAATATCAGTACGCGGTACCAAGTGATAAATATTCGGATCCATGGTAGAAGTCAAGACCGCAAACAAGGATAACAGCTGGAAGATACGAGTCTACGACTCCGCAGATGCAACCGCCGAAGGGGTAATAATGGTTTCGAAGGTAGTAGCAGTGGTGGTAGCGGACGAGGCGCTGCAGCTCGGGATCTCCCGCGCCCCAACGACGATTTCGAAGCTCTGGCAGCCGCTGAGCAGCGTCGGCCCAAACCTCACCAAGCCGCTGCCGGTGTCGCACACGTAGAGTGCGGCCTTGTTCGAAGCTGTGCATGTAAGCCTGTCGTCAACGTCGGTGCAGGTAATGTACGAGAAAGCACCGGTGATGCGGCTTGGCTGATACAGGTAAACTAGACTGTTGTTATTAGTGTGTGTGGAGAGGAAGACGGTGTTTCCCGTAATCCTGCTGGTCACAGTGCCATCATTGACCAGAGAGAAGTTTAAGGCCGCTTGCGATCCAGTCAGGTCTATGGCAAGGAAGTCGGAGTAAAGGTAGAAGTTAAGGGGGGTTGATGCGCTACCGACCAACGCCTGCAGAGTCACGGGGGTCGAGCCGGTAGCGCACGGCTCCGGTGGGATGACGGTTGAGGTAGGCGGTACCGTAGTGACTGGCGTAGTGGTCGTCGATACTACCGGAGGCTTCTCACGAGTAATGTTGAACCATGGAGAGAGCTTCCACTGCCAGTCGTTGAGGTTGTGGGGGTCACCGTACGTGCGCAGCGCACGTCCTAGGATCCGGTATTCGCCTGCCGGAATGTCCTCTCCGTTCGCGAAGATGTTTCGAGGGACGGCATAAAACGCACCGTTCCTAGGGTATCCTACAACAGGGTATGTGAGCCAGCTGTCATCGAGACCGCCCGGCTGAGTAATGAAGGACCCATTGAACTTGTTTTGTCCAGGAACAGGAGGGTAGACCCAGTCAGACTCGTTCCAGTAGCGATCGACAAACTAAGCGTGGTTGTCAGTTGAGCCTCAATAGCTACTCGAAAGAAATCCAGGGCGTATATCTCACATCAAAACTTAGCTCCGTAGCTGGCCATAGTACGTTATAGTATGGCTGAGGATAGTCGCCGCCTTCCTCGAAGGTGTAGTTCCAGCCTTCAGGAATGAGTCCGCCCACGGCTCGGCCGCTGAGGAAGAGAGGCGTGCCACGCTCCATTTCCCACATATCCGATTGATAGTAGGAGCCTTTGACACCTAAGGGGAAGATTATAGTTAGCGTCCATGACAGCGAACCAGCCAGCACGACCGAGCGTACCTAGGTATGTAACGCTAAGAGTCTCCCCATTGGACCCGGCGACCTTGATCGCTCCGCCATATACAGGTAGCATGAGTGGGTCGGCATCAGCTGGCTCCGTGAAAGTTGCCGTGAATACGGAACTCTCGCCTGGTCCAAGCTTGATTGTGTCGCTAGAGAATTGGACCGTAGCAAGCTCTCCTTCGTTCGATGAGTACGGAGGGAAGACAGCAACCCAGGCATCTCTGTTATTCTTCGTATTGATGGTGATACCTGGCGCGTGGCTCAGCTGGTATGTTACCGTGCCGTTACCAGAGTTGACGATCTTGATTTCGTGAGATCCTTGGAAGTGGTCGGTGTCATTGAAGTTGATGTTTCCAGGGGACACTGAGGTGGTGTACGAAACCACCTTCAAAGCATTAACCATACCGGCTCCTTGCTGAGCCATGGGACTACACTCGAAGATTAGATATATAAGAGGTTATAATGAGTACCCAGCGGACGTACGCTGTGTTATTGGTACCATCGCTGTGCAGGACCGGGCTGGCACTGCTGATGATGGTTTCATGGGCGATGCGGGCTGCATCGGCACCAAGACCCGCCTTCCCGCCGCGCGACTCAAAGAAGAGAGCAGCAACGCCAGCAATCTAGAACTATGATTAGTGAAATTTGGACCAACTGTCAACATGGGTATCCATTTCTGTACGTAAGGCGTGGCCATGCTGGTACCGGAAAGAACAGTCCAGCCGCCGTCGAGGTAAGTCGAGAATATGTCACCGCCTGCCAACCATAGATTAGTTGCCGCCCTCGCCGCGCTGGGGTCCCATCGATTCACGTCACATACCTGGGGCAGAAATTTCTGGTTTCATACGGGCATCCGTAGTCGGGCCCCACGACGAGAAGTCATTGATCACTGCTGGTGCACTCTCAGAGAGCTCAATACTGCCAACAGCCATGCTCCCGTAACCGTTGCCTCCACTACTAGTGAAAAAAGGCCCTAGTATTGTCAGTATTTTGTGCAGTAGCGGACCGCTATTGAGGCTGAAGCGAATAGCCTACCGTTAGCGCCGGCGTTGCCGGCAGCAATGTTCACAAAAACTCCAGCAGCCTGCAGCTGTGTGGCTACCATGGCCAAGGCGGTGGTTGGGAACCCGCGGTTAGAGCCAAGGGAAGCGGTGATGACATCAGGGGGTCCCTCTTCGTATGCTTGTAGGAAGCCAGCAACAATAACATCCTCGTATGTGCTACCCCCACAGCCAAACACCTTGTACATGCGTAGCCTGGCCGAGGGGGCGACACCAAGCCATTGGGGCTCACTGCTCCCGACGATACCAGAAACATGCGTGCCATGGCCAGCACAGTCGTTCGGGTCGGCATCGGGAACGTACGGTCCGCCAACCACATAGTCATCGCCGACGAGGTCATAGCCAGCTTCGATCTTGAAGCCAGGGCCAAAACCGCCGCCAAGAGCAGGGTGGTTGTAGTCTACACCCGTGTCAACGATAGCAACAAGGGAGCCCTCGCCAAAGTGACCCAGCGCATGTGCCTCGGCCACACCAGTCTGGTTGTGAGGGCTCCATGAGGGAAACTGGACGTCATCCCTGCGTCCAATGCCGCTGCTAGTGACGGGAACAGTGTACAAGGCGGCCTCCCAGACCTTCTCGACCTCGGGCAAGGCCTGGATATCGGCGACCGATGCAACAGTATTGCCACTGAGATCGAACGACGCGCCATGGAAGAGTTCCGAGGTGAAACTTAGGGCTGGATTCACCTCTTTACCGACCTCCTGGAGCTTAGTGAAGAAGCCATTGGTGTCCTTCGAACCCGTACAATCAGCCTGTGAAGACACAAGAAGGAAGGACGGTCAACGGGGGAGGGGTCCCTACAAGGCTCCCATCACGCTTCCGAAACTTGGCCGAACCGGCCGAGGAAAACTGAACGATGTACCTGTTGGAGCCGCTAGAGAAGGATCCTGCAGGGCCCAAGGCAGCCTCATCTGGAGTCTGAGCAAGGGCAACGTTGGAGAGGAGCAATGCACCTAGTCCAAAGAGCAACTGTATCCCCATACTGTCGATGAGCCCTTAACAGGGTGTAGATGTGCGCTGAAAGAAGGATAGCGGCTACCTACCATAGCTGCTCTGGGGGGAGCAGTCTCGTGCACCCTCTTATATGTGCGGATACCATCATTTCGACATCGCCACGCGAGCGGAGAGATGGGTGCATCCGCGTATTCGCCCAGGCATAGCGTGAGGGGTTGGACTACTGTAGGAGCAGTCAGCGGCCCGAGACTCGTCCGGTTCTCCGTAGTCAGCTTCCTTTCTCGCGCTGTCCATGATACCACGCTGCGGCATCTTCCCGACCGTCGGTCGAGATGGACCTGATTAGATTAGATGCGACGTCCCCAGCCAGCGAAATCGGCCTTGTCGACCCACCCTTCCCTTCATTGTCTCTAGGATACAATAGCGTCATCATGACAAAAATGGTTGAGTAGGATCCATCCCGTAATGCCCAGGAATGTTATACGCGGAATTGTTATTCCGTATCCTCTTGCCTCGCGGCAACAGACGGGTAGCAGGCGCCCTAGGGTCGCTAATAGTTGCACTGAGAACCTTATCTACCGCTATGGTCCTTCCTCTTTTGCTATGTTGAGCTGCAACATAACTCTACCATAGTTCTAGGCCATTGCTCGCTCCAATCGAAGGGGTTAGTGAGCGCACACGCCTTCGCACCTCCCCCGCCCGGGTCGGCGAGACTCTGAGCGACTGTCACTGACTTGGCAGGGCAGGTCTCGTGGTTATCTGGGACTAAGCCTGGCCCTGCAGTGGGATCTAGGCGGCATGCATAGCTTGCCCTTCGCTACGGCCGCCGATCAATTTCCCGGTAATCCACCGCCCACTACGACCTAGCTGCAACTTCAGTGGCATGGCGCGAGCCACACAGGCTCTTGGCGCCACATGGTGCCTACCAAATTCGGCATCATCCCCGGTCACCCCTCCAGTTCTCGTGCGAGGGGGTCGGATAATGAAGTGACACTCGGAAAAGCGACGGCATTAAAAAGCTTGTCTTCCACAAACTTGCTGCACAGTTAACCGACTTTAATCGATCACGCAATACGTGCTCGCACAAAGATGGAAGCTTGTAGGGGCTTGTACTCAAAGTATCAAGAAGCAGGCAATGATGATGCGTGGGAGGATGGTCCTCATTTCGGCGACAGTAGTGTATGTCGCCCTTTCCTAGAACTTTGGTAGTTATACATCATTGAAAGCTCCGATGCAACATTTCGATTGTACCTGTTGTTCTGGGACGTTTTCGGTCGTATCTTCGGTTTAAAAGTATCCGCCTCAGTTTTGAAAGCGGAAAACTAGGCACTGTAAAAATACCAAGATTATATAGAGATTTATCTGTTATTATAACTACCCATTACCAACTACCTGTAGCATTCGCTTTCAACCCTCCCAAGCAATACTATATGGTTATCTGTAGGGAATCGCGATTTCGCTATCCCTTCAAGCTCATGAGTTACCCGAGCCACTTGAACCAGACGATGAGAGCATGAAGGAATGTATCACTCTCGAGATCAACAATTGTACGTCAGAATAAGTCCGGCTCCTGCAGCCGAGGACTCAGCGAAGCTCACTGAACCGGAGCCGGCTAGAGAGAGTTGGAAGTTAAAGTTGGCCCGGCATGCGAACGAGTTGATCGTGTTGTAGCGCGCGGTGCTGCTCTGGGCAAAGGTGTAGGTGCCAACGAGGCTGTTGGGCGCCGGGCCCTCTAGCGGCCTGAAGTTGACCTGAGAGTTGCCCGTGGTAGCGATGAGGTAGTTGGCGGGGAACTGTGCAACGAGGGAGCACGGCCCAACCACATTGGTAGGGACTCCAGTGAAGCTGACAATAGCCGTCGGCGAGCTGCTGTTAAGGTTGACCGTGAAGGGAGTCTTATCAGGGTAGCGGACAGTGCAGGCACGCTTGGCGACCGCTTCGGGCTCAGCAGCAGGCGCAGCGGAGACGAACGCGGTTACTAGCGTGGAGAGGAAGAGAGTATGCAGCTGCATGATGTCGGTGGTGATTCGTGGGTGTTATTATCCCGCTGTCTTGAAATGTTAGGAGTAGAGGTCATAAGTCAATTTCTGAGTTGGTTGGTGGTTTCCTATGAAAAGGTAGTGTCGCTTCCAGCAGCAGGGTGGGATCTTTATAGGCTTCATGCGGGGCTCAAATACTCACCTACTGGCCAATTATATGATTCACGGTATGCTCGTGGCGTGAAAGACGGCTTAGATACTTCGCCTCATTGTTAGCAGGACCTGTGCGTACGCCTTCCGCCATCTCGTATCCCATTGAGGGCACTCGGTAGAGAATGTCTCGAGTGGTTACGTATCCGAGGGTGGCATGATGCAGAAGAAGGTTAGTATTGCATAGTAGCCCCATTGAGAGGTATTTACTGACGACCGAAAATCCCTTCGAAGATAGCTTCTAGATCTCCTCACGCCGCCCTAAAAGAATTATTCGTCGCTCATCTCTATGCAGGTCTACGAAGCTGAGATACCTTAAAGTTGCTAGTCCCATATACTAGCAGCCCCCGGGCCCCGCAAGGCTTACCAGACCTCTCAGCTTTCCCGTAGTGCTAGTATTCTACCCAGCCCCTCCACCGTTGCGAGGTATCTTACCTAAGGAAGCGACTTCTATACGACCCTACGAATCGGACGGCTGTACACCGAAGGAGATGGCACTGTCGTTCAACGCCAGCTTTGCATTTACAATTATGTCGCTACCCTTGGGCAACTAAAGCGAGCTCGGCAGCCCCGGATGGCTGGGAAGCAGGCAGTGTAATCACACTTGGCTCGCTCCAGCCAGCCGTAGTCTCAGTTGGTCACAAGGCTCTGTGTTGAGGGCCGGCCCATCCTCAGAGCCGCGGCGGTGAGCCAGATCGCAGCCAAGACAGAACGTGATCCACGCCACTTAGACCTGGCCAAGGACAGAAGGGAAGGAGCCCTTGAGGCTTAAGCTTAGCGGCGGAATACATCCGCCAGTAAGTTTTCTTGTTCCTTCGTCTTAAGCTTTAGGACTCACCTGAGCTAGCCGCACCCCTCGGCGCTGATCTACGGGCGAGCGAAGTAAGCTACATCTTATGCGGATAACCCGAATTGGGAAGAGAGTGGCAGCAATCTGCATACACGGCACCAAAATATCTTCCTTCATTACTTGGAGAAGGTGAGGGAAGGGATATTTGAAGCCCTGAGACCGCGACGCTCGAGCACGTGGTCCCTGCCGCAGGATGGCGCTGATGGGCTGAGGCTGAACTGCACTAGAGCCGGCTCGACCAGACGATCGGCGGCCCATTCCGTAGAGCATGGCCTCGTCCACGGACACGGCAATGGATGCGATGACGAAAAAGAGGGATTTATTCTTTTGTGTTACGTCATCCGTTGCCAAATGTTGAGGACGGAGCCGTCATGGTTTTGCAGTATAGACAGAAGGGACAGGTCGTGACTTGTCCTTGGGCTGAAGTAGGCAAGGCTGAGGCAATCTAGATTGACAGTTTAAGGGAACCATGCGTTTGGTGAAAGTTATTTAATATGTCTTTTGGAATTAGAAATATTACTACAAACATATACCTGGCTCGTCAGGGAGTGTGAAGCGTTATGGGATCCATTATACCGTACCGCCGCAGAGATAGCTTCGCTTAATATCGGCGAACAGTGTCCGACTCTACCAAGGTGAGAATAGGGCCGGTAACGCGAAGAGGAGGCGCATCTACGGCTGCTTACATTGATTCCCGCTCTCCTATAATTACTGGTGTGGCTGCGACTTCAACTTGCATCCCCATAACAGCGCTATGGTTGTTGGCCAGTTGAAAAATACTATCGACGGAAGGTATTGCCTCAATAGGCATGGTGCTTCAGCCACCGCAGCTACCAGGCAAGGTAATTCTGCCATCATCGTTTTTACTTGCAACATGGGGGACGGGGCTGCTACGGTAAACGCAGACCAGATTACACATGGTCTAGAAAAAGTCACTGCCGCTTGTGGCCGTTATACGAGCGGATCCTACAACATCGGAGGCAACGTGATTGTGGGATATATGGTCAATAATAGACAGAATGTCTACGATTCTACACGTGCATCTACCTACTTCTCCTCTTTTCTTTTCTTAAGAGTTCTGTTACTGACCTCGGTGACGAATATTTGGCAAAGGATTCCCACAGTTCGATAAGAGCAGTTTGTCTAGGGAACGGTAATCATGGATGGATCTGGTCAGGGGGTTTCTAGGAGCACATGGAGCACATGGCACCCCGTTGTCTTCCATTCACACTTGGATGTGATAGATTAGGTTAGATGAGGTCCTAATTTACAGCTATTTTGTATGATTTCTTGTATTTCTATCTTTATTTATGATGATGGATTTGGACATCCATCCTAGCAGGACAGCGATGATCTATCGAACACAGTCCACAACGGATATTGAGCGGCTCGGCAAGCCGACGAAGCATTGCTTCCCAAAGGTTGAGCAAACCATCAAAAACCGGATTCCGTGTCATTGTACGCGGAAATGGGTCGCTCGTCTTGGAACTAAAGATATCCTAAAGCATATAATTATGCAGTGAGTATCGCATTTATCCCGCCTCTCTCTCCCTTGTCTTCCTTCTGATGCGGAAAGACAGCTTGGACTTAGGCGGCAACGACCCAAAAGGCGCATGTCCGAGGTCGGGCTCTTCCGCTGCCGGATTTGGTGCCGTAATCTCAACGTCAAACTTTGTAAACAGAACGGCATAAGTGACAAGAATTTCGGCTTTGGCGAAGTGGCGACCAGGGCAGATACGATCCCCTCCCCCATAGGGGAGCCATAAACCGGCCAGACCGTCCATGGAAAAGCGTTTTTCTTGGGGTGCCGTAAACCCTTCAGTTGTACCGGGCTCTGGATCTACCAGAAACCTATCTGCATCGAATTCCTCCAGCGGCCTTTTCAGCTGTCTACCAGCGCTCATCCATGCCTCGTGGTTGAGAGCCGAAGTGCGACTGTAAACCATCGTATAAGTGCCCTTAGGAATCGTGTATCCCCCAATGTCAACATCGTCGTACTCTGCAACTCGATTAAGAAAGATGGGAACGTATAGACGAAGAACCTCTGCATACGTAGACTGCACCAATGGCTGCGAGACCAGGGTCCGTTGATCGATGTGCCCATCTTCCTGGCATGCGGATCGCTCAACCTCTTGCAGGAGTCGGGAATGCAGGCTCGGGTTTCGCAGTGCTTCGAAAACAAACCAGAAAGTGCACGGTAGAACATTCGCATTTAATCTAAAAGCTGTCAGACAAACCGAGCAAACTCTCCGTAGGGCCGAAGGGGTTTACTTACGCAAATATCAAGCCCAGATCTTCACAAGCTCGCGCCTCTGCCGTCATTGGTTTCATTTGCAGGTACCGAAACTGCCTGGCCTTTACAAACTTGGTGCCTAGATGAGGGTCCCAATCTGGATCGGTAGGTGCGACCTGAGTGCAGTCGGAGTGTTGGTGGGCATAGGTATGCCATCTCTTGATGCCGGCCAGAAGGCGCTCACGTGCTTCGTATGCCTTGGGTATTAGCCAGCGAGGGAAAAAATGAAGGAAGTGCCGAGTGTAGGATTGAAAAAGCCAGAAATCTTCCACCAGTCTCGGGTTGAGCTCCAGGATCTTGGATCCCATGATGGCTTCCGTAGACGATTGGGTCACGAGCTTTTGAAGAAACCAGTACAGGTCGTCCATGTCGGTCCATTCGTAGGAAATGTCCAATTTGTCTAGATTATTCTCCAAGACAGTTCTATAACGCTCGATCAAGCCGGAGAGGTGAGGGGCGGAGAGGAACTTCTGTGCGGTACGGGCTTGCAGAAAGTGGATTCGGTCTTCCTGGGCTGTCTTGCTCCCCTCGCGAGGCGTTGCTGCCATGCCAGAATCATCTGCAAGGTAGAAAGGTATCACCTCTTTCGGAAGCGCGAGGAGGAAACGAAGTGCAAACATGGTGCTGACTTTGGCCGACAGCCGTTTCGAGCTCTGTAGTACGGCTTGGATATGTTCAGGCTTGGAAAATATGCTGAAGCTGTGAACACCAGCCTTGATCATAACTGGCCTGTCTTTACCGTATCTCTCTCTGCAGCACGGTCAGTTTTGCTAACGGCCATAAGGCGTTGAGTACCTACACCAGTCCTGAGACGAATTCGCCAGGGCTGAGAAGCATCGAAATAGTATGGAAGATCCCTGGAATACAGTACGGCGCAACAGGGATGACGTTGGTGTTTGCAGCCCTCAGCTTTCGAAACTGCAATGTTGATGACATATAGGGAACAAACAGGAGCGATAACAGCACGATAGGTATCCAAACCGCCCGGTCCAATGATAAGAAAGATATAAAGGAAAATCGACAGGTCTCGCAGTCAAGGTCCGGCAGATACTGCTTAACCTGGTTGACAGTCGGGGACTTGTTCAGGGCAAGAGCCCGGTCCTGGAACCACAGAAGCGCGGCCATGGAAGTGGAGTTGTTTGCCTCCATGAAGGTCGATAAGAGGCCATGTTGGCTCAAATCTGCAAGGGAAGTCATGTTATACTGATGGTTATGTTGAGCGTAGAACGGGTTGCGGCTCAAGAACGAGCTGTGAAGGGCCAGATACGAACGTTCGTATTGCCCAGGAGGCCGCGTGATGGATTGTCTCGGACAGAGCAGCACACCATGACCGCCTTCTGGAAATGACGCTGCTCGTTGCTGTGTATGGAGTTGCACGAATCCCGCCGGATAAATTACCTATAGCTTCAACGAAGGCCAACAAACGTCTACCATGCAGGTCGAGGCCTGCCGTAAGGGCTTCGCGTGTCGGGTGGTTGCATATGAGACAGGTATTGCTAACCCCCCATATTATAATCCTTCAGGGGGTCATAGTCTTCCGAAATGCCTTACTGGACAGGGCGCCTCGCGGGGGTGGCACAGTGGCAAACCTAGCACACCATGTTGCGTGGTTTAGGCAAGCTGCTGGCTATCGAAGGATCGCAGTGGAGAACGAGCGTAGCGACTAGCAACCAGACGCTAAGACCAGCGTTGCATCCTTAAGTCACCCTGGGGCGAGAGCCAACCGCAGCTGCTTCGAGAAGATGTGCTGAACGTTCTCACATGCAGGTGTGAGTGTCCATCATTGCGTAGCCCGTGTCGAGGCTGCGGCTGAGGAATTGGAGAGGTACCCATGACTAGCCGCAGATAAACGGGGCCGAGCGCCGCCCAACGTCGTCGTCGCAAGAGTGCAGACCTTCCATCTCAACTCCCTCATTATCCATATACGCCATGAACATGGACTCCCCCATGAGCATGGATTCGACCAGCCACCACTTTGTTTCGGAGCTCGTCGCCACGAAAGGCGCCCAGGTCGTCTACGTCTCTCTTCTCAGCACCTTCACCTTTCTGCTCTTTCTTACGCTCTGCAAGAAGATCCCCGGATGGGTTAGGGCCATCATTCTGGTGCAGCAGCTTCTGAAGCAATCTGAATCGAGTAGAATCCCCGTCCTTTCCCACCCTTTCAAGACCGGCACTGCAAACGCGAAGGCTGACTCGGATGTCCGGTAGTATTCCCGAACGGGCACTAAGTGAATGGTAGATACCAAGGTTAGGATGGGGGGCGCCGACGGGGAAGCGGAAGCTAGGGCCGCTTAGAGGTCGGCGTTGGGTGGTTCCGAATGTGGGATCCCCCGCGAGGTCGGGCATGCCCAAGGGTGTGTAGTATTTTGCGAAATGTATGGGCTATGGTTGGCTTGGCATCTGCTCATTCTAGCTGACGCGTGCATTCGTGTGGTAGTACGAACCAGTCATCTTATCTCTGCTGCTCTGCCCACTCCCATGGGATGGATGGGGCCAAACGCAATTTACCCCCCAATGCAGCCTTGTGGCATAGATTTCTAGCGACACACCATTCCCTACGTACGGCAGTTGGTGTAATAATAATAGTATTCCTAGGCTCCCGCATCCCGCACGGGTTGTCCGGCACCTACTGTACAGGGAGACAAGTCCATTTTAACGTAGAGATCGAGGTACTGGATGATGGGAGCGGAGCCACCCACTAACCGTGATGTCCTGCGCGGTATGTAATGGCCAACGGCTTACGAAGTAAGGAGGC
This sequence comes from Thozetella sp. PMI_491, assembly GCA_021432635.1. Classification (NCBI taxonomy): domain Eukaryota; kingdom Fungi; phylum Ascomycota; class Sordariomycetes; order Chaetosphaeriales; family Chaetosphaeriaceae; genus Thozetella; species Thozetella sp. PMI_491. Next base: position 301,446 of record MU270032.1, read on the forward strand.
ACATGCATGTGGCGCTCTCCAAACCTGCACGCACCAGCACTGTCCACGATTGCAAAAATCTCTAAGCTCTTCTCGGAATCTTTCTTTCTCTCTTCTCTCCCTCGTCACCCGAGCGAGAAAGCCAACGCGCTGTCACCGACCTCGACACGCTCAACATGAGCTCGTTTTTCTTCGATCCTGATACCACACCGGCGGCAGCCCCTCCGCCGGGGGTAATCCCCAACCTCATCGATCCGCCATCGATTGCGTATCAACCCAGAGTAATAATATGTGTTTTCCTGCCAGTGATGGTCTTGGTCCTTGGCCTGCGCATCTTCACCCGTGTACGCACCGGGTTCAAATTCGGGGCAGATGACTGTAAGAGGATTTTTTTTTTCCCTAACCCCACCTCCTTGTTGCAGATTTCGTGCTGTTGCTGACTAGAGACCAGACCTTTGTGGGTTAGCGGCGGTAAGTCCCCTGTTTTGCGCGGACGTTCGCGTACGATGTCCTCCTAATAGCAAGCGCAGGCAAGCGTCGCCGCATTCTGCGGCATTGAATTGTCGAGTAAGTCCAGCAAGAGGTTGATGAGGAGACGACTTTGCCATCGGTGCTAACCTCACAGTGCTGGATCGTCCTAATGGCATCCATTTATACGATGTTCCCGTCAGCCACATCGGCGATTGGTACCAGAGAGTATGTCTGTATCCTCGCATTGCCGAGGATGCCCACGTTAACCCGCCCGCCAGATTGTCTTGATGTCGCTTGTCATGTACTCCATCAGTGCTATCCTGGTAAAATCAGCACTTTTGGTCCTCTACCTTCGCATCTTCAAGCCTCTGTACACAGTCTGTGTCATCATCTGGACTGGCATAGCCGTGGTGACAGTCTTTTATCTAACCTGCATGACTCTCAACCTCGTGCAATGCGTTCCTCGGACTTCAGAGCCTAACGCGTGGCTGCTGTCGGCCCAATATTGCGGAACGCCCACGCTACTCATCTCGTGCATTCAGGGCGTCTTCAGCGCCGTCACCGACTTCTTCGTGCTTTTGATTCCAGTGGTCCTGGTTTCCTCTCTCACGCTTCCCTGGAAGAAGAAGCTGGGCGTCTTCTGTATCTTCCTCACCGGGCTAGGGTACGTAACTTCTTGCAGCTTCCTGCTTTTCTCTAGGGTCTTCTGCTTATCTCCACCAGCGCCTGTGGCTGCTCTCTAGCGAGCTGCGTTTACCGGTTTCGCCAGAGGGTCTCGACAGACTTCACATACGACTCCATCCAACCTGTCTCGTTTGGGTATGAAGCTAATCTCCCTGCGAAATGGTCCTGTTCACTGACATGGCCAGTGTTGTCGAGCTCACCGTGGGCGTCATCTGCAGCTGCCTACCCGTTATTTCTGTCCTCGTCAAGACGGCACTGGGTAACCCCGCGTTGCTCTCATTCTTGAAATACCTGCAAGATCGCGTCTATCCGCGAAGCGGCGGGACAGAAGACCGTCTTCAGTCTCATAAATCCCTGGAAGGACAACTTCCGGCAGTCCCGCAAGGGCGGCTGACGGGGCTAAGATCCTATATAAGAAGAGCCTACCGCACGGAGAGATCCACCCAAACGGATCTAGAGAATACCCAAATGTCGGCCGTTTCCGACCCCAACTCAGTGGACTACGATTACCACGCACAGCTGAAAAAGGGAATCTCTCCTAGTGCGGCATCTGATGGCGACAATTCCAGGCCGCGCTAAGGCGCTTACCGTTGTTTGTATCAAGGACTGGGAATGATCTACGTGCGGGAACTGATGAACTGTAAACGCGTACGGGGCAGAGTAGCCAACGACATTGCATTGCAGAAGCTTAAACAGAGCGTATATCCTCAAAATTTCATATAATTCTAGTATCATCAAAGATATTACTGACGATAGCGGCTCCGGGCCGGGTATAAAGCACAAGAAATACCTACTCCTTCTATCGACTCGATTATCCTTCATCAAGGACCCCTTACCAATGTAACCTGATTTTCTAGGGTTAGAAATATCCAGCCTTCACGAGGGCCGCATTCTAACCCCCTCCCCCGCCCTTCTCCCCATCGACTGTGCCAGCGGCTGTAGCGGGGGACCTTTCGCTCACCCTCATTGAAATGTGGAGCCGAAGTATTCGGGGTATGCTGGCAGGGGGCTGGTCTAGCTGCCTTGCGTACCGCTGTGGGTCGAACGAAGTGCCACGCTACGCGCCTCAGCCAAGCGAGTGGCCGAAGCCACCAATATTCCCCCATCACAATTTGTGGCGTTACGTGCTTACATCCTCTGGAACCGGTGTAACCCTTGTCCAGCCCCCAGTAAGATCAAGGTAGCATTTTCTTGCTCGCTAGGCTGGGCAAGGCGTATCAGGTTGGACGAACTCGCTATCGTCGAAGCGAATCATCGGGTGCATCGATCCTTCTGCTTCCCCTTCCCGTACCGCCGAAGGATCCGGCACATACAGTGGCAAGGTCACTGTACTTGTGCCTTTAAGCAGCCCCACTCTTCGGCCTAGAAGGAGAGGGGGTGGGGGTAGGGCTAACCTTAGGCAAGTGCCTTGGTTGCACTATCACAGCCGCTTCGTATGCCACCATCATGGTCATGACTGAGACCGTCCTCGGAGGGCGGTCTATCCTGGCGACTCTCGAGACACATAGGCACTTCCAGCTCCAGCGATGAAAACAGCTTGACGGTCCGTTTTCTGGCTATGACACGCATCCTACGTTTCAAAGCCCGTCGACATGCCCACAACGATTGCATTAGCTGCGATTGGTATCGCCGCCCTGTACCTCCTCCTTCGCGTCCTGATCGTTCTCACGCATCATGCCCAAGAGCCGCAGGTGATTGATACCACCGTCCCTTTTCTCGGCCCCATGGTGGGAAGCTTGAGAAACAAAGCTGTTTATTACGCAAAGCTGCGGTATGTTCTTGTTTCCTGCCTTAGGAAGATGCTCCTAACCGAGCTCGCAATGGTAGAGACAAGTATAGGCTTCCGATATACACGCTTCGCCTCCCGGGTATACGATCCTACATCATCAACGCGGTTGAATTGATTCCGGTGGTCCAGCGCCAATGGCGTATCATCGACAATACTCCCTTAGGTGCCGAAATGGGCCCCGTGGTATTGGGAATCACGGTGAAGGATAAAGACGTTCTGATAAGCGCCGCTTCCGAGTTCCCTAAGGTCATGCAGCCGCTGCTGGCGCCCGGGGCGGCTTTCAACTCCATCATTCGGAGCCTCGTCGATGTCTTAGCTACGAGGATGCAGAAGCTCCGCTCGCAGGAAGAACCGGTTCTTAGCCTTTACAGTTGGGCAGACTACGAGATGAGACTGGGTATTACAGACGCCTTATATGGACCCCAAAACCCGTTCCGCCAGCCTGCATTCGATGCAGCATGGAGGTGAGTTAGCAAGCACTTCTCATTGCAACAATACTGACAATGATACCAGACACTTTTCGTCGTACTTTTTGGTTCTTGCATTCGCTCCCTTCCCCCGAGTGGTGGCGCCGATGGTGGTCCAGGCTCGGGAGACCCTCGCGAACGGGTTTCTGGAATATCTACAACGTGACGGACTCGCTACGGCGTCCGAGGTGATCAAGCAACTCAATGCCGTCTATGAACGACACGGCTTCGGGCTCGAAGACCTGGCTCGCATGGAACTAGGAAATTCCATGGCGGGGCTGAGCAGTGCGCCAACAACGGCCTTCTGGTTGGTGTACCATATTTTTTCCAATCCGAAAGTGCTCGAAGACGTCCGACGCGAGGTATCCGTGCTAGTAGACGAAACAGAAGAAGGAATTTGTTCTATCGACGCGGCCGCCATCAGCCGAGCTTGTCCTATCCTCCTCAGCGTTGTAAAAGAGGTCCTACGATACCGCGGCGTGCACGAGCCTGTGAGGGTGTGCGTCGAGGACCACATGCTAGACGATCGATATTTCCTGAAGAAGGGAAGTTTGGTCATGCTGCCGAATCTCGTGTATCACACGGACCCCAAAATCTGGGGCAATGACGCGGGCGTTTTTGACTATCGGCGGTTTTTGCGCGAGCCGAATCGGATACGTCCTAACCCTGTCGCATTCCGCGGCTTCGGCGGCGGCCATGTGCTTTGCCCAGGTCGCCATCTGGCCAGTGCGGCACTCATGTCCTTCGCGGGTCTCTTGGCTATGCAATACGATATTATTCCAGTCGGGGGAAGTTGGGTGGAGCCTACCTGCAAAAGCACGCCCATGGTTGCGTCACTACAGATTCCAGATCAAGACATGCAGGTAAAGCTTCGGGCTCGGGATGATCGAAAATGGCGCGTGTCCTTCTCTAGTTATAACTCGGCTATGAAGATTTCGGCAGAAGACATGGAGAAGGACGAGAAATGAGACGAACACAAACAGATAACTAGACGCATAATTATATTTTCTCGTCGACAGAATTCCAGTATTAGTCTTCTTCGTGCCAATTTTCATTCTTTATCTTCTGTCTCTTGTCTGCCACCGTCCACGCCAGTTACTTCCGGTTTAGGAATGCCAGTGTGGCTTTGGTCCTCTTGCGCGAGACGCCGCTCCGCCGCCACCTGTTTTATATTGAGCCACTCCATAAAGCAAGAGGGCGGCAGTGCCAGACAGACAGCAGCAAGCCCTAGCAAAAAGATGCGACGGACAGAGTCAGCATAGGCTTGACGAAGTGCTTGAAGAACTGCTGGCGTCGGAGCCAAGGAAACTAGCCCCGTGGCGCCAGCTCCAATGACTTGATCAGGAGAGACGACAGTGGTATACTCGGGAACCGCAGCTTGTAGTTCGGTGATGAACAGATTCTGGCCTATTACTATTCCAATCGCTCTAGGATAGGTTAGCCGGTTCCTTGCAGATACACCACGATATTAGAAAGTAGGGATTAGAAGAGAGTTAATGAAGAGGAGAAATACCCGGCCATATGAAACGAAAATACGGCGATTGCTTTTTTTTCAGTCAGTCTGGGTATATTTGGCAATGGTGCAACAAAACTTGCCGTTGCCAGTAGCTACATCAGCTGGACTGCAACGAATATTAGTCAGGGCAGTACAGGACAGGAGTATCACCAATAACTCACTCCAAAACTGCCTGTAGCGCTGTGTACGGAAGCTGCAATGCCATTCCCATACCGATGCCAATTACTACCAGATACGCAGCCCAGACCACTGTGGAGGTTGAAAGGCCGATGGTGGTGAGAAGTCCAGCACCCACGGACGCAATGGCAACCCCTGCTATCATGTACGGAACCTAAAGGTGAAACGACGAGTCAACGGCTATATATACAGTAACTTGCTGTCACACTCACATAGTAGCCCCAGACGGAAACTATTGCTCCTGTGATTACCAGAGCAACAACCTGGGACGCCACGAGCGCGATGAATTGAACACCGCTCTGTACGGTGGAAACACCTTGTGCAGATTGAAAGAAGATCGGCAGGTAGTAGCCATACTATTTGCCACTTTAGTCAGATGGGAATGCTGTTTCTAAGAAAAACAGGATACTCACCACATTGAGGGACACGCCGAGACCAAATAGTGCTGCCGCACCCATGGAGATGGACCGCTTCCGGAGGATACGAAGAGGAATTATGGCGAGATCCTTTTGCCTCCAGATCCAATAACAAAAGCAGATAGCCAAGAGGAAAGCGCCAACAAAGAGGCCGATTACTGTCGAACTATTCCAGGGGTAGGTGTGTCCGGCCCAGGTCAATGCCAACAAAAGACAGCAGATGGCAGCAATGAAAATTGCAGTTCCTACCCCATCTATTTTTCGGAGATTACTGCGCACATTCGAGTTGGAATTGTTGTCCCCCGATGGTTTCGCAGCAGGGACAAAGAGGATGACAATGATAATAACGCACACGCCGGTTGGAACGTTTCTGTAAACGGTCAGCAACCTTGTTAGGTACTGTTCGAGTACTCCAACGCTCTCACATCCAAAAGCACCATCCTACATAGATTTTAGCGGCTGTTCTGTGGTCCTGGGAGCCAAACACCTACTCCAAGTTGCATACTCCGTCAGAAGGCCTCCGATGACCGGGCCAACGCATGTGCTGACAGCTAAGGAGCTGATGACAATGCCTTGAAACAATGGGACTCTGTCGATAGGAACAATATAAGAGATGATTGCTAATGCCCCCTGTAGCAGGCCAGCTGCGCCGAAGCCGAGTACTGCGCGGCCGAGGATGAGGACGGATGACACTGGCGCCGATGCACTGATCGCAGATCCTACTGTGACGGTGGTGTACTCATCAGACCATGTCGAAGACTGCCCAGCGCCTGATTACGTTGCTCACCTTCGAAAATGAATAGCGAGACTAGGTATACTAGTTTCGCATTTAGGTACTTATAGAGACTGCCGAAGAAAGGCTGGAATGCTGTCACGGTAAGCAGATAGGCCGAGCCATACCAGGCCACGTCGCCCAGTGAATTGAACTCGGTTGTGATGCGAGGTATGGCGACTCCGATGATGTTGATGTCCAGCCCGAATAGGAAGATTCCAAGACACAGGCTGCCGGTGACGATAGCAAGTGGCCATGAGCTAAGATATCCGCCTTGCCGGGGAGTAGGGGCAGGAGCAAGTTCTTGGTTGTCCACGGCCATCTCTCTGTAAACCAACAAGCGCAAAGCTCCCAATGTGCCTATACACTAGCGAAGAAGAGGAACGACAGGGGCGCTAAGGAGTAGGATGGGCCGAAGGGACCTCTTAGAACGACGGAGTAAACAAAGTAGGTAAGCCCCTACGATGCCCCGCCCCCCTTGGGGGAATGGATCGAGCCACAAAATGCAGTTCCTGTAAAAAGGACCTCGAACAATGTTCCGGGAGGGGGCTGCAGAGGTGGATCTGTGCAAGTGGAACCAAATGTCCTTCTACATGCCAGTATTCAGGAATAGCTAGCCACGATTGCAAAGGTTCTGTGCATGGTGTGTGGGACCACAATAAATGCCGGAAATGAAACGCACCGCCCATGCGCCAGCTAACTGGCCCGCTTGCTCGCTGCCAATGTAGACCAGCCCTTTGTGTTCCACGGGGCTGAGGTAGCAGCATATGCACGCTTGAGCAAACTAGACGGTTCGTCGCCCCCGCCAAGAGGAGGGTCAGAGCGAGGCTGTTAGGGATCTGCGGGAAGTGTGTCTATAGATCGTTCGGTTTTAGCCTATAGGGTCTACGCGGGGATGATCCCCAGGCAGCAGTATACATTGTGCCATAGTTGCATAGCAAAGAAAAGGCCGTCTTATCATCATAGGGCAGCAGTGCACATTGTGTGATAGCAATGACAATGCTGTCTAAAACTATCATCGTACACACAAATCCTACTCGTGCGACCCAAAATGCCGTGCCCCCTCGGCCCCCGGAACCAGGCCCTTCCGTCTGGATTTACCGCTCTATCATCGCCACCTTCATCATCATTCCGTCCACTGGCTTTGCAGTAACTTGTCTCGTCTTTGTACAAGCGAGTTAGTCTGGAATCCTCGAAGCCTAGAAAGTGTGGAATAGGGGGCAACTCACTGTGTACAGTTCCGAGTTCACCTGATAGCACTTCTTGTTGGGCATGGGAATCGGTTGGCCGGCATCGTCCAGGGAGACCTCTCCCAGCCCGACCTTGGTGAAGACGTATCTGCGAGCAACAAGCGCAACCACCACCCGCACCTCAATAGTTGCCAGCTCCTGCCCGATGCAGTTCCTAGGGCCCCTCTCGAAAGGCCGCCAAGCACTCACCGGCACGCTACTGGCGCTATCTTCCTCCAACCAGCGTTCCGGCAAAAAGTCATCGACAGTGCTTCCATAGACGGCGGGATCGCGGTGGATGATACTGGCGCAGATGTAGATAATCAGCCCATCCAGGAAGTACTGCTGGCCGGATGGCGCCGTCACTGTGAATCCGGACCCGGGAGGAGCGAAACGCACTGAGCTCGCAGGTGGGTGCAGCCGCAGTGTCTCCTTGATGACGGCGGATGTATACGTCATCTGGTGTACGAGGTCGTCGCCTTTCGGGGAGAGCAGCCGGTCTCGCACAGCATCGGGTCGGACATCGTCTGGCCCGAAGAGACGATCGAGTTCGGCGCGCACGGCGCCCAAAGCATGAGGGTTTCGCGATAGCTCGTAAATGACCCAGCAGATCAGGACGCTAGTGGTGTCATGGCCTGCGAACAGAAACGTCTTGAGCTGGTCGCTCGTGGCCTTCACCATGTCGTCACTTAACTCTTCGCCCTGCATGCTGATAGAAAGAACGGATTTGCGAGGCTCGACGTCATCGCTTTGGAGTTTGCGCTCGGCAAACCTTTGACGGACCGTCTCCCTCAGGATCTCATCTATTCGTCTCCCGAGACGCCGCCGCTTCATCTCCGTTCCCGGGACAATCCACCAAGGCAGGTCTGCCTTATCATCAGTATATGTTTCCAGCAGCTGGCGAAACAGGGAGATGAGGTCGTCTGGCCGATCTCCTTCGCGCTGTGCGTCGAGTTCGAGGTCCATTACCACGCCACCGATGACATCGAAGGTGAGGTCTGTCGTCAATCTGGCCAAGGGAAATGAAGAGTCTCCGGTGGCTAGCCTGTCGAGCCGAGCGAGAAAAACTGTCGACTTTTCTAGGATGTAAGGAAGGAATGTCATCAGGTGCTGCGGCGCGAACCCTGGGTTGAAGCGCTTGCGAAGCTGTTTCCAGTCTTCGTCCTAGAAGCAGTAATGGTTAGCAGAGCCAAGTCAGCGAGCGCCCCGTCTCACTCCTTACCTGCTTCGAGATGAGGGACTGGGGCCCAATCAGGTGCACTAGGATGTCAAAAGTCCGGGACTTCGGGGCACTTGTGGGAAAGAGCTTGGACGGCCGCGAGAGTTGCTCGGCGATTTCATGATCCGTCACGAGGGCCATTGGGTAGCTCACGGGCCAGAGATCAATCAGCATGATGGGCGGGCGGCCCAATGCCGCGTTCATCTCGCCGAATACATAATCGGGATGTCGGTTTGCTGGCGTTCTGCGGCGCACAAAGTCATCGAAGGTCTTTAGGTGTCCCAGGAGTAGGGAAGCCGGAAGCTGGGGGATGTGTGCAAATTGCTTAAAGCGCTTGTATCGCAGCTTGGCATAGCAGTAGGTTGCCAGCAGGGAAAAGACCGTCAAGATCACTGGCTTCAACATGACCTCCTTCGAAATTGAGAGCATGTTAGCTTCTGCGCCAGTCGTCCATCCACAGGTTCACGATCCCCGGGGTTGGCAGCTTCGACAACGAGCAGCCGTGCGTGAGCATGTGCCCCGCTTCTTCCCTGGGCTGACTGCCAGGAGGCACCTTACCTTTCTCGGGCAGCGACGAGGCGTAAGGGTCGCCACAAAACGAACGTGCAGGGCAACCGATCGGCTCGGAGGGCTCAGTCTCGCAATCGTGGAAGGAACAGGGCAGATCGGAGGTCGAAGGAGGGGGGAGGAGCTCCCCACCCACCCTGAATGCCTATCCGCACGAGAATCTTAGTCCCACGCCCGGTCTGCCATTAAGTTTGTGAAGTGTGCAGTTAATCTATGCCGTGCGACCTCGTACCAACGGGCGCTTTCGGTCCGCTACCGTCTGTGCGTCGGACGGGACAGTGTCTGGCCCCCCCAACTGGGTTGTGGCATCCCATCTGCATCTTGGGGCTTCAGCTCACCCGGCCCGTGGTCCGCTGCGCCAATTCCCTGCTCTGATAGGTCGAGAGGGGGCCAGTTTGGAGACCTGTCACACGTCACTATCCTACCTACTAAATGTCGGCCCCTCTCGCAATTCGGGTATGCGAGCGCTGAGTGGCTCCTGTCCGAAAGTCAAATGCGACCGTGGCTGTGCCTCAGCCATCCATCATCAGATGCTGTAACCTGAAAAACCAACAGAGGAATCTCGGTCGGATCCTTTGTCTCTCGGCATGAGATAGAAAGCCAAAAGTGCTTCTTCGCTAGATATCTACGAATCTGGGCCCGAAACAGCCTAAATCCTCGCAGAAGTACCGTGCCCCAGCGCGTGTCTCGTAGCATCACACCCCTGCCCTTCCCCTCTCTCGAGGTCCTAGCGGCAAGCTCGTTATTCAATTCCCTTGGCTCAGTTTGCTTACTATCACGTACCTCCTTCCTCTCTCGGCCCGGATATGCGACCATTGCCATGGTGCTGGTGCTGGTGCTGGTGCTGGTAGAACAGGCTAGGCAATATGGGTTGTGTCACGGTCTACTTGTAGTTTTGGCTTACGAGGTGCACAGCGCCTACGGCCTCACTTTGCATAGTTGCGGACCCGAGTGGATGGAAATGCGTGTCAAGGGCCACGTGTATGCTGGTTTTGTGGAGGTATGTAAACCTAAGCCCAGTTACACCGAACCCTTGATCCGGGATTCTAAAATTTGGGCGAGGATCGGTATGCAACCCTCCACTGCTGGCCAGTGGAGTAGTGTCAATGGTATCACGAGGTAAGGTGTCGCAAAGAGGCAAAGAAACTTATAGTTAACTTTGATGTCGAGTCCTCCGGCGACGTGAACGAGGAAAGAATGTAATTCGACTGGGTCTATCTCTAGTAGTAAGGAAATCACTGTGATTATAATTACCACGCCTGGGGATGGCTATTTCATCAACCGGCGAAGCATATCCTGCTCAGTAACTGGTATAGAAAGACCACTCTCGGCACTAGTAGAGACGCGTTTTAAGGCAGCCCTTGTATTATGACTCTCTGCCTACAGTTGGGCTGGTGTCAGAAGCTGCACCGGGCCGGGCCGCCCATGTCCAGACGTGCCTCACGACATGCTTCTCAGTTGGCAACACGGGACATTGGATTTCAAGCTCGTCTATATACTTGTATGCGGTCTTAGGCTAGTTCCTGGGGAAACCTTATGATACTCCAAAAATTCTTAACAACCTCAATTATACCTAACGCCGTAAATAGACATTTATACTCTGTACTACCTCCTTAGGTATAACGCACATCAATTTTCTAGAACCGGGTACTGGGGAAGTTTCCACTTCTCTTGCTTATCCGGGAGCATTGCACCTACCCTATGGAGGCGCAAGAACGCCGCCACACCAGCCGCTGCCTGCATGAAGCGAATCCTCCATAACGCCTCAGGGAAGAATTTCACGATTTGCTTTGGATTGATGTCCTGGGCGGTCTCTATCAGCGGCCGGAGTGTCGTTTCATAGCTCTTCACTCCCAACAGCACAGCATCGCCGGGTCGCGATCTACCCGTCTTGTACCGCGTTGCAATCTCGCCGGCGAGTACATACGCCCCGGCCAAAGCTAGCGTAGTGCCGAGTCCAAGAGGCGCTGGACAATGCGCCGCGTCGCCGAGGAGTACCATACGCCCTTTGGACCAGGAATTTTCGTGCAGCCGGATCTGGTACGCATGCGACGTGTACAGGTCGTCCGACTCGTGGCTGTGCTCCAGCTCGTGCACGAACCGATTCGTCTGCCAACCGGCGTCGCGAAAGAGATCGGCCCATGCCTTCTTTTGGGCCAATATGCTCCCTCCATAAGCCGCTTCGAGAGTAGGGCGTTCGCCTTGAATCAGCATATACACTCGAAGAACACCCGGTCGGTCCTGTCGCGTCATAACAATGCGTCGCCCCGGCAGATGGCAAAACTGCCAGCTATTCGAGTCCCCTGGCTGCGACTTGATCGTGAAAAAGGCGATATGCAGACCAAGCGAAAACCTTGGATCTGGTGCGGACGGGCCTAGCATTAATCGTCTCGTATGGGAGCTGAGTCCATCGGCGCCAACGACAAGATCGTAATCATCCTCAGACCCACCCGAAAGACGAACATGTACCTTGCCGTCGAGACGATCCTCGTCCTCCTGCGTGAAGCTCTCGATGCTGGCATCAAACAAATAGCGAACCCCATGGCGTGATGTCGCGTCGTAGAGAATATGGACTAGATCGCCTCGCATAATCTCAAAGTCAGATGTTGGACCCTGCTTCGAGGAATTGGTCTGATACGCCGGAAAGTTGGCCTTGACTTTTCCTTGCAGGTCTATAATCTGCATCCCTGGCTCAGGGACGCGGGCTTCCTTCACAGCTTCGAAAATTCCCATCATTTTTATCAGAGGTACACCGTAGGAGCGGATATCCACTTGCTGCCCGGAGGTACGGAGTTGATGAGAACGTTCAACAATGGTAATGTTTGCGCCGATCCGTGATAGCCACAGGGCGAGTGCCGGCCCTGCGATGCCGCCGCCGGCAATGAGGACCTTTAAAGGGGCCATGGTGGTGCTCCGAGCTGCAGTTATGGAATTATAAAATCTTGTCTAACAATAATTGAGCGAATAGCGTGTGTCAGTTTCACACTCAAGGTCAAGGCCAAAGGCGTTTGTAGGATGCAGAGATATTCCACGACAGCGTACTTCACGCCGTATCTGATGACTAGATGTAATCCCAAGTAGGATTGTAGGAGAGGGTCTCGTCGAGCTCTTTTGATGCGATAGTGATGCGAAGATAATCCAAACGCTTGCCACAGACTGCAACCAAGACCACAGGCTATACTGACAATGACATGGAGGAAGGATAGGGGTAGTCACAAGCGCTTGATGATGGTCTTTTGACCAAAAGCAACCCTAGCCTCTCGGAACTTTGGAATGCCCGCGCGGGCCCGAGAATTACGGAAATGCAGTCTCAAAATAAGGGTGAATGAGCTGCCTAGACCGAGCCCGCTTGATACGGCTCCTGATGACGCTGCTGTTGGCCTTAAAACCCGACAGCTTAAAAACCGAGCAATAGGTTTAATTGGCCAATGGCTCACTTACCAAATGAGTGATAGTAATTGGTAGAAATAAATGGACTGACCCACTAACATTTTTGATGCCCCCAGCAGCGTATAGTATCCCGTCACAATTACTAGCAGACAGACAGTTAGAGTATAACTCTAATCATACGAGTGTGGCACATCTAGTCCTTAGAAGCTAATTTCTCAAATGAGTATCGAGTTTATCTTACTGCTGCTGGAGGAGGTTTCTAGCGGTATTCCGTTGGTTACTTCAAACGGGTAGGATGAGTTGACGTGGAGAGCGTAGATGAAAGCGTGGAGTTGGCAGACGAGCCCCCCCAGGGCTTGCGAGCGGCCAATCGCAATCGCTATATGAGGCCTAAGATCAAACATTACGCCCGGAGGCTGTAGAGAGCTGGGGATAGACATTGGGTGTAGCCATTAACAGTTTTCCTCGTTTGGATTAAAGCCGAGCACGGCTTAAACTTGAAGCGAAATTTAGATTGCCAGGACAAGATACTGTAACAGTATATCCGGAACTTCGGTGAGTAAGTTGCGTAGACTGAAGGGGTCTTGGTGGATCTAGAGGTTCGGGAAGGGAGCGAACTAGTAAAGGATTTTCGGACTAACTATAAGCCACTCGGACCGAGTGGCTCCCGCGTCCTCTTACAAATCAGGTATGGATATTGCCTCGGCTACGCTTTTGCATTTCCCGCTTCCGACTTCCTATCACACTTATGCTGAGTAAAATTTCCCACTATGGACGAAAGACCGGCAAAGCGTGCTCGGCAGGCGTGCGATAGATGCAGACGAAAGAAGACTCGCTGTCCTGGAGAAAAGCCAGTCTGTTCATTCTGTTCGAGACTCTCGCAAACGTGTTCTTATTCCGACTATGCTTCCACGATACAACAAACTTACGGCGAGAACGCGCGCAAAGCGAGAGATGCAGTCATTTGTGCACCTACGGTAAGTATACAGGCATAGAGTCCAACCTAGGTTAGCTTCTATCGGCTAAGCCTGGCTCCATGCATGCAGGAAACGCGATTTGGTGCTCTTGAAGAAAAGGTCGACCGCATGTTTAATGCGATCTTGTAAGGTTGATCGGATCCCATTAGGTTTAGAGTCCATCAGTTGTTGATTCATCCAACGAAGGCACGCGGTATCAGCGCAGAATGCAACTTCAATCAATGCCTTGTCACCTGGCTACCGGGAACGGGGAGACTTATCCCCAGATATAGCTGCATCCCCCAGCCGCGAACTCGAAATATCTGCAGATTACGCCATCGCATCAGATATATCAGGTTGTAACATATCACCTTGGCCGCCTGCTCTGGTATCCCCAAGACACCTGAGCTGCGGCCCTATCCAGTAGGGTTTATATCCCTTGCTATGATTATTTCAGCTGCAGCTAAGCTACTAGGTCTTCTCTCCCGCAGTCAGTCCGGCAGGAGGTTGTAAAGCTCTATATACAACACTGCGCTTCCCAGCCTGTCTCTCTGTTCGACACTGGTCGTCTCCTTGGCCAGTTCGACTCTTATAGCGTAGCGATCCAGAAAATGATACTCGGCACGGGTCTTCGATTTTCCCAGGACCTAATCGTAGTAGATAACCAAGAACGCCTCGCTGTGAACTACATAGACGAAGCACGCCAGATCATTTTCGAGGATATTGGTAATGCCTATGGTACTATGCATGTATCATTAATGCAAGGACTATGTCTTTCTATTTTCTTTGATCTTTCCTGTAAGTTCTCAACCTGGGTTAGGTTTATGGCACTAATAAACCTAGCTGGGAGCTTTCAGCGGGCTCGTCTCCATGCCGGCCTGGGAATGAGTCTGTACCGATCCACACAGCTGAGAAAGAAACCGGTTACCATGTCAGAGGTCGAGGTCGAGGACCAACGCCGTTGCTACTGGTGCTTGTATCACCTTAGATGCTTGACAAACATTGACCCAGACCCCCTCTTTTCTGCATCACAACACAGGCCCCCATTTCCGTCGAGCCTCACGGTTGACTTGAAATATAGCGAGTCAATCCCACCTTCGACTTCAAGGCCTGGTATAGGTTTGGAAAGTCACGAAGACTCTGGGATCATTGGGTATACGTTGCAGTTAGCCGAGTTGTGGCAAACTACACTAAATTATGTCACAACCTTGTCGAAAGGCGGAGAGGCTCCTTGGACACCGAATTCGACCCAATTTCAAATTGCCCAACGCATCATGGAATTGGAATCACGTCTATGCAAGAACCATGGGAACGCACACGTTCGTTTCGCAGAGCACCGCGCCGAAGCTGTCCAGGTTGACTCCGAGTACTGGAAGCCATGGCTCTCTCTACAATTCACCTACCACGCCACTATGTGTTTACTTCATCACCCATTTGTTTACTTTGACCTAGTCGCCAGCGAACCCAGCTCTAGTTCAGCCGCGTTTCTCGAAACGGCCTCGGATCTAGCTCTCCTCCATGCTAAGCGTCTCATCCGCCTGGTCGATACTCTTGAGCAGAAGTCAATTCAGGTGTCAGACCCCTTTTTGGGTTATTGCGTGGCTATTGCAGCAACGGTGCTGCTGTGCCTCGGTGAGGTGAAAGACGGCGATGCCAAGACACCACCAAGAGTAGCGAAATGCTACAACTTTATCATTGGCCTTGCGAAGTTCTGGCTCATCACGAGGAGACTGGTACTGTGATATCTATATTTGATCTTTTACGAGGCACCGCTGACGATTCTGGCGGCCGACTAGGCCAAAAACCTCATTGCTGCCATCGCGAGAACAGACACTAGAGAGGTAAGAGATGGCACAACTCACATGATCTCTGGTCCCGATGCAGAATGCATGTGGCAGATCCTCAAGTTTTGTTACGATACAGACGCCGACGCTGAGGAGCTTAAGCCTGGCACGCTTCCAGGGTCCCTCGGTTCGGAAGCCGTCCGTCATTTATTGGAGCTGGAACAATGTACATCCAGCGATATGGCAACAAGTAGATCGCTTCAAGGGACGATCCCAAACGAGACTGAAATATCCTCAGCTTTTGGCGAAGCAGGTTTTGTTCTATATTCTGAGGCAACGATTTCATCCTCTACAGAGGAAGGGATCGGACCCTTTGGTCTTGGCGGACACACAAGCAGCACTACGGTCCGGGACGACTCGAACCAGTGGTATTGTCCGAGCATTTCGTTACATCTTGACTCAATATAATCAATTACTCGTGTCGATTATCATCTATCTGAACTTGATGCAGATATGCTAGTATAGAATGCACGCAATTAGGGGTTACGGCATTTCCAGATAGTCACGAGGCCATCGTTAGAACGCAACGGTGATGTCTTTCTTCCATACCTGAAACAATTAGTTTCTGGATATTTCTAATCTACAGTTAAAGGAAATTGCTGCGGCCTCATTAAACAGCCCAGGCTTAAAAGAACCCTCTACCTTATTTAGTCTGAAGAAATTAAAAGGATGCTTGCGAGATATCCGCAGCATTGCGGATGTGGGCCCGGACCGGCCCGGGAAGCGCTGTTATTGGCTATTGCTGTAAGCAAGTGACAAACCCACAAGCCAACTCTCACGGTCCGCTCACGGTCCGTCGGCGGTAAATTGTATTAGAAAGTGCAGTAAGCGAATAACTATTCAAAGAGCATGAGGAGGGTCGAATCAGTATATATGCATGCAATCGATCACTCTAATATTATCCCAACTAGATGGCCTAACCAGCATCAATATCCAAGTTCTAAGTTTCTAATATTAGACCGAGTGGGCATACAATACTGGCATCGTTCTTCGCCATGGACTCCGCAAGCATCTCGGGCGCTAGAGACAGCACCATTGAGATCGGTCAAGAGACATGGCAAGATATCGGCCGCCAAAAGCGAACAATCCGCGATACACTGATCCCTGCTCATTGGAGGATCGACGCAGACAAACATTCACTGGACATTAATGTTCTAGACGTGCCATCCAAATGTGGCGTACTTAATGACAGAGAATTGCACATCACCTCGGACTACGACGCGCTTGATCTTGTGGGAAAGATTCGATCCGGAACTTTCTCGGCTGAGGAGGTCACCATCGCGTTTTGCAAGCGAGCGGCGGTGGCACACCAACTGGTACGATAGTGGAAATGCTCTACTGTCCCTAACCACTTTTCTACTCATAGAAAGAAGCTGACTGAGGGATATAGACAAATTGTCTCACCGAAATCTTCTTTAACGCTGCTATATCCAGAGCTCAATCGCTTGACGATGAACGCCGCGCCAATCCGGACAAGCCCCTATTGCCTTTCCATGGACTCCCAATATCTCTAAAGGATACTTATCAAATTACTGGGATCGATGCTTCCATCGGCTTTTCCTGTTATGCAAATCAACCCTCCGCAACAAACTCTGCTCTTCCGGAGCTGCTTCTATCCTTGGGCGCAGTCCTGTACTGCAAAACCAATGTTCCCCAGACAATGATGACAGCCGACTCGCACAACAACATTTTCGGTCGGACGATAAACCCTGCGAATCGCAATCTTACGGCTGGAGGCTCTACCGGGGGCGAAGGTCCTCTCATCGCGCTGCGTGGGAGCATCCTCGGGTTCGGCACCGACTTGGCGGGCAGCATCAGGATTCCAGCACTGTGTAACGGAATCTATGGACTGAAGCCGAGCGCGGGACTCATTCCGTTTTCCGGTCAGCGCATGCCTTTTCCCCCTGGGTGGGAGAGTGTAGGTATCATCGCAAGCGCAGGTATGCTGGCTACATCTTCGCGGGCATGCGCTTTTGCCTTGGAGACGATTCTTCAAGCTGGTCCCGCAGAATTTGACGGTGCTTGTGTAAGAATCCCCTGGACTCTTGACCGCTTCACAGGTCCGACGGATGCCGCGACAGGCTTGAGGATTGCAGTTGTCACGGACGATGGGCTGTCGACGCCAACTCCGCCTGTTCGGAGAGCTCTGCAGAGCAGCATAGACAAGCTGCAGAAGGCGGGCGTCGAGATTATCCATATCAGATTACCTGAGATAGTGGAGATTTTGTCCATCATTGGTGAGATGTTTGCACTGGACGGATCGAAGGTGAAATCTCCACTTGACTGCAATTGCTCTGACCTGGTAACTGACCAATGATGGTAGCATGTTGTGAGCCTCCTTGAGTCGAAGCAGGAACCCCTGGTTCCCTCCGTGGAGAATATCGGCCTCCTAACCGTCGGAAATCCCAAGACAATAGATGAGTATTTCAAACTGAATCAGCGTCGGCAAGCAATTTGGGAAACGTATCGCGAGCTCTGGAAGGAGCACAATATGGATGCAATTATCATGCCGCCTGCCCCTTACACGGCTGTACCACTGGATTCATGGTCGACAGCGAGCTACACTGCGATCTTCAATCTCCTCGACTACCCTAGTATGGTTGTTCCGGTGGGGACTGTAGGAGATGAGGATGTAGTTGACAATATTTCCAACGCCGCATGTGGCGAAAAGGATCAAGAGCTTTACCGCAAATGTAAGTGTGGCTAGCCCATGATAAGTAATTAAGACTAACGAATCAATGGATGAAGACACCGGTCCAGGCGACTATTCCGGAGCACCGGTAGCAATTCAAATCATTGGGAAGAGACACGCTGATCAATACTTAATGAGTATTTGTACAAAGATTGACGCAATACTCCGCTAAATTTGGCTATGGTCATATGTGAGAGAGAGAAGGAATAGAACAGCGAAGGATGGATAGGCTCTCTCTCTAAAGCATAAAAACAAAGGGGCGACGCCCCGTGATAAGTGCAAACGATTGTATCAAATGGATTGCCAGGTAGTTGACTGTTTGCTGCGATATATACATATTCCTTCTTTAATGTACTAGTAGGAGTAAAATCAACTAGAGGGTTTTATGCTCATTTTTACCATAATTTTCTCGGCTTCGCGGTTAAAAAGTCAGTCATTGTATATTTCAAAAGCACGACTTGGCTCGACAAATAGCAGTACTACGACAAGCCCCGGGTCCACGCCCATTGACTATATAGTTGCCGGCAAGACTAGCCTGGATACAGCAGAAGCATTGTGCTGAATTGTGTGCGTGACGATGCAAAGAGCGGTTCCGGTTGCAGGGTCTTCTCCCGTGCCCATATTGCGGATGTATCGTGGGTGACAGCCACCCGCAACGAGGAGACGGATACGATGACCTGCCCGAAACCTGTGTCCGCAGTCGAGAAGGGCTATCTGCAGCGCCTCTTGGCGGCGATTCTCGCTAAGTCGCAGATATTGTTCTGTGATATTGTGCGATCTCCCCCATGAATCGACCTCGCACAAGCGGACATAAAGGTCGGCGTGTGGTGAACTCGTAGAGTGATACAGCTCGACCAACGGCCTTCCGCACACTTCAACGTCTCGATCGAGGAGACCCGTGGTGAAGGTTAAAACATCGAATCGCTTAGCTAGGGCAGCATCGTTATCTTTCTTCCCGTCCATGTGGGAGAGCATTGCCGCACCAGTAGTCGGAGTTGGGTCACGAGGGTCGAACTCGAACGAAGAGCTAGGAACGTCAGAGGCTGCGCCGTCTTGTGCAAGACTTCCCCCGGAGCAGAGATAAAGCTCATGCGAGCGTGTCGGGGGCGGCCACCTCGGCACTTCCCGCCATTCACGCGCACCGGTGACGAAGAACCGTACTGCGGACTTCCGAGCGACTCCGGGCCCGGGCTGTGGATTCAGATGCTCCTCGAGCCAGTTGAATGACTCCAACTTTGTTGCGCCCCGTTGTGCCTCCAAGTGTACCCAGGGCCCGATTGTAAGAGCAACGTTGCACCCACGCTCGATCAATCTCTCATACTGCTCCATCACCTCCTCAATCAAGTGGTCGTACCATCCCGTAAAGAGGAGAATTGGTATATTTGCACGCTCCAAGGCGTCCCAGTGCCTCGAAGACTCCCAGAATTCGTCTGCCGGGTTCGGGTGGCCAAGTGCGTAACTAATCCACGGCGGCGTATTTCCATCGAGGTAAGAATCGATGGCACCCAGGAGTGGGACACCTGTGAGAACATGGCGCATTCTTCTCTGCTCGAGCCAGTAGTACAGTGGCATCAGCCAATACGACCGGATCTTGCGCATCCGAGTCATCATGGCAGCCCAGGTAACTAGGTCTGAGTTCAGAGCGCCGGTGCCCCAGACGTAACGGTGTAATGCGTATGGGGCCGTGCTAACAATGGCTGCCTTCATGTCTGGAGGTGGGTTGTCTAGAATCGCCAGCTGTGTAAACCCAAGATAGGAACCTCCCATGGTAGCGAACGAGCCCGTGTACCACGGCTGCTCTCTCATCCAAGAGACAACGCTCTGGCCATCTTCAGACTCACCGCTGAAAGGGCGGAACACTCCAGAGGATCCGGCTGTACCGCGACAGGCCGAATAGAGCACCTGGTACCCTCTTGCGGCATATATCCGAGCAGAACTGATTGATCCAGGGGCACCGAGGCCGTAGGGCGTGCGGATAAGTATCGTGCCGAGAGGAGTAGAGCCCAGTGGTCGGTATAGGAAGGCGTTCGCCTCTGCGGAGTCCTTTAGTGGGATGCGAACGTTCTCGACCGTGTACGAGCAACATTCTGGCGGGAGATCCCATAGCCAGCCGGACAGCTTGTCGCGAAACGCATCGACCCAGCCTCGAGTCGCGGGCGCCATCCTGGCCTTAGTCTTTGATTCGACTTCAGCCCGTCAGATATTCGATCGGAATGGGGAGATAGGGCGGGCTACTTGAACTTGGCTCCTTTCAAGGGCACTCACTAATGGGGTTAGCGGTTGGGAGGCTTGTTATAGCGATGTCCCGAAAAGATGGTGGTTAGGGCCGTTAACTACCAGAGGTAAGTACGTACTCCGATCTGTGCTGACGTGAGATTTGGTGACGTCTCAGTTGCCGGCATTGAGATCACCACTCCACTCTACCTTTGGGGGACAAATCCGACGTTTTCCCGCATAACCGTTCACGAGGTTGTATTTTCATACAGGTACATATTTAAAGGTTCAAAATAGAATAGGTAGGCTCTAACCAGGCACTAGAACGCCCCAAAAGTATCGTAGCGACATGCTTGACCACATTGTAACGTAGTATATCCTTAAATTAGCTCAAGTTTGTTATCTTGTCAAGGAGCCTTCGCTCAGAGCTGTCATCTAGAGAGAAATGTGGTAGTATCGTGTGCTTGCCTCGTACTCAAGAATAACCTCTTTGTCCATCATGCTGACATCCAACACGATCTGCTGCCAAAGATGTAGCTCGTATGCTTCTGCTATGCGCCCTGGGCTCACCAGAGCGCACAAATATTGTCTGTCAGCACCCACGCCGCCATCAACGCTGCTAGTAGGCTCTTTGCTTTCCAACCCCCCTACACTATCAACGGTATTCTTGACGAATTCCGGTACAGCAGACATGGGAGACAGCACAGCGGCTAACTTCGGGCCCTCCGGCAGGCCGAGGGCTAAGCATCGGTCCCGGGGCTGGTTCCAGCTGACAACCATGCCCGGGCGTATGCGTTGTTGAAATGGTATCTCCGTAGCGGACGGATCTAAATCTCGGCTTGTTTTTCTACTCGTCAGTCCTGAGTTAGCACCAACTCCTGCCGGCTCACCGGGGTTCGGCATAGATGCGGGCGAAATTTTGCCGGCACGCTGCGAATCGACATGCATCTGCCAAAGTTTGGCTCGAAACGCCTTGGCTTGCTCACTACTGATGCCTGGAGTCTTCAAAAATCGGCCTTCAAACTCCCCAGGGGGTAACTGAAGGAGTGCGGCGCCTGATTCAGTAGGGGCCAAGAGCGCAGATGAGATCGGAGGGCTACCAGACTAGGTATCGAGAGACCGTAGCATTAGTACAAAGGGGTCACAAGTGATAATTCAATGGCTCGGGGCAGCATACATTCTTGTCAATCCACTCCTTCAGCTGTGCGGTCGACCACGCCATCGGGGCTGTCGGGTTAGACTGCGTCTTGGCTGCCGCGGGGAGCAAAACACGCAACATCTCGGCATAGCGCAGCGTGTTCTTGCTCGGACCTACGTCGGCGAGAATTGGGTTGATGCAGGCGATTACAACCGTTTTGCAAGCCCGGCCGCCGGCAGGATCAAATACGTGCTTCAGGACCTTCGTGAGCGTGCTCTGGCGGAAGGGGATGTGCGGCTTCTTCTGCTTCGACTTTGAGGCTCCTCGGAGAGCGTCGAATTCAACCTTGCCCCGGATGCAATCCTTCAGCACCGACAGGCTGATATTGATCTCCCGCGTCTCGCGCATCCGGTCGGCGCCGTGCACTGCAACGTCGCGAGCCGCTTCGGATCCGGCCAGGTCAATCAGGTATAAAAGCCCATCTGCGCAGGTGGCGGACGGGTCATGGATGCGGATACGGCATATACTATGTGAGCGCGAGGAAGCATCGTTTTTAAGGGTTGGTGCTGTTCGCCGGAAAGAAGTGGCGCGCTCGATCAAATTTGCGACACTCCTTCTGTCCTGTACTAGGTGCTCCTTTGCTCCGGCCCATTGAGTCACCCCGAAGGAATCTTCGAGGATAGAAATGGGTTTGCGGGAATTGAGTAGATCGAATGGGGAATTTCCAGCCAGATCAATGATGCTAATGAAGATTTGTCGATCCCCTTCCAAGCGCTCCATCAGCGACTCCGCGACGAGCTGCTGAAGCCTGCTCACCGTAAAGGTCTTGCCAGACCCGGTCTGGCCGTAGGCAAAGAGAGTTCCGATGCCGCCACTCCATGCAAAAGGGGCCAAGTCAGCCACGAGATTCTCGTAGATTTCCTCAGTGCTGGCCTCCGAGCCAAAAAGCTGGTCAACCTGATAATTGAAGGACTATAAGAAGCAGGAGTTAGCATATAAGGGCTACACATACAGGTGAAAATATTTATCGCGGGTCCTTTTCCTGACCTTGAGGATGGGTCGCCCTCTTGGGTGGTTGTAGAGGTCATGAACATCTACTATAGAAGCCGAAGCAGCACGCGGGAATATGGCCTGTGGGAAGCCGGCCGCAATGTCTTCCTTTAGTAAGGGTCGAATTCTGGCGCTCACGACCAAGTCCGGACTAGTTCTTTCAGTGGTCGCCGCGGCTGCTCGATGCTCTGGAGAGGGACCCAGTGCCTTGACTAATTTTTGGTATAGAGCTGCGTTTTCAAGATAAAACTGGTCCATTGTGAGAGCTAGACGAGAGAACTAGGTTTTTTTGGAGTTTTTTTCCCCGCGAGTATCGTCCTAGCGAGTTGTGGTTGCGGGGGGAGGAGCGGGAAGTCTCAGAGGATCGAAATGTTTCGACAATGCGGTGATAGAAGAACGCCTAACCACCTGGGACGACTTTAGAAGAACTCCCCTAGCGAGATATTGGCGTCGGTGGCTCCTCGGCAGAAACACAGGGATGTTGGCCTATCGCGTCGCACCAGTAGCATTGACGGGTCCTTGGCACCCTTCCTAGGAACGACGGCAGTACACCTATTAGGAGTGCTGCCTAGCAGTATTTTATGGTGCTTAAGGAGAGATGCGATCATATAAGTTGCTGGTTTTACGAGCATTGGCGGAGAGTTGTGCGTGGTGTTTGAAGAGGATCAGGCAACAAGTTTTATTTACTTTGGGTGAAGCGCTCAGGCAAGCACCGAACCGGTAGTAGTCACGTGCTCTCCATCACACTACCAAGTTGCGGGGCAACTAACTGTACTGTCCAAGGCAGGAGACATCAATACTCCCAGGACGGATGACTCTTTATACATAATGAACGTGCTGAGCTGAGTCTCTTGTGATTCTCAAGCTTAGAATATCAGGCCGAGAATAATGGCCCACGATATCAATCAAACCACCCAGGTCAGCGCGGGTCGACAGATCGATATTCGCACATAGGATGCCATCCTCCGTTGCTAACAACGGCTCGCACGAGGCAGTCCCGTCCGGGGCAAAAATTGTCGAAAATCCCAACCTCTTGTTACCAGTTAGTCTTTACCAAATCGAGAGAACGGGGTGTTTAGGGGATAGATGCACTGGCTTTTCTTGCTGCTGTTTCCCAACGTGGTCGCTTTTCCTAATCTGGGTTGCTAGAATCACGAAGCAGGCACCTTCCATAGCCACAACCTGCGTCAGCTTGAAATTCGCTTCCCCTGACGTGCAGTACTTTTCATCGGTCCTGCGTCCAACTACAGATTAAGGCGAAGTTGGCGCGAATAATGCTCGAAACGGGCATGCTGATGCCGGAAGACATGCAACGGCTTGACCCGGATTATAAGTGCATGTTGAAGATTATAAAGTCTCTCGTTGAGACAGATATAAAGTCTCTCGTTGAGACAGATCCTTCCGTCCGGCTAGTAAAAGGGCCCGACGGAAACAGCCACGACGCGAGGGGCTCTGTGATGGTGTCCTCATTTCGAAAACAGCATCGCGAGTTTTAGCTAGGGACGAGGCTCATATGAGCGCTACTACCGGTGGGGTAGACGCCGCGATGCTAAGGGTGAAGAATTTATATCGAACTAACAATCTTACAATCAAGTACGCCTTTTAGTCCTTCACCAGTAACCCAGATTTGCGCCTTGCTTTATAGCGCTAACGTAAATAAGGCATGTTTGACTCTTTTTACGGATATATTAGTAACATATAAGAGACATCATATCATCTATAAGTTTACTATTCGCCCTTTTCTAGCCTTTTAGTTTTTATTTTTACTTTTAATAGTACTTGGGAGCCTGATAAAATCTTTATCTTACTAAAGACTTGCATGCATCGCTATGATACCTAGGTAGTTAACTATAACTAACTAAAGGTTACAGGGCTTTTTATATCTGTAACGTTGACAATTATCTAGTCGGGATTCTAGTGCCTCTTCCTCCTAGTCCTGTATACAATGCTGCTATACAAAGAGCACTACACAACATGGACGTAGTAGAGAAGAAAATCACGCTCTTATACTTGAATGCACCGTAACTTTCGACCAGGACGCGCTGGGATACCAAGCCTGCACTGACCGGTCCAGCGAGCACATTTCCCACCCCTTTTCCAAAATTGAACATGGCAAACATCTTCATGGTGGCTGACGGCTCATCACTGACCGCAGATCCCATCCTCGCCCACATGGCGGAATACCCTGTCGCAAAGAAGCCGTAGATAAGACTAAAGATAATAAGCACGGCCATCGATCGCGCGAGTCCCCATAGAGCGGAAACTGCGACAGCGGAGACAAGAGTTGAGGCCAGGATAAGAAGGTTCAGCGGTACTCGATGATCGGACATGTAGCCGAAGCTGAACTGCCCACAAGTCTGGGCAACACTCAGCAAAGCAACCAGAAGTGCCCCCTGCGCTGAGCTGAACCCTAGTACCGTGGCATGAGAGGGCAAGTACAGTGCTGGGAAGAAGAAGCCCAGTCCTTGTAGAAAGTTTGATATGAAATAGACCCAGAATAAGGGCTTGGTTAGAAAGGTCCAGTCAGACCTGCCTACAGCGCTTTGCCTTGTCGACGGTAACCGGCCCTTAAACAGAGGTATCAAAGGCCCCGTGACGACAGCAAGAGCGACCGCAGACGCTCGCAGCGTGGTCTGATATCCGAATCTGCCGAGAAGTGCTTCGACCGCAAAGGGAATGGCGGCTCCGGTCACTCCCGAGGAGGCACAGAGGAGCCCGAACGCCATCCCCCTTCGTTCGATCCAGAATTCGCTGACGAAACTAACGATAGGGTAATACGAAATCACAAATCCTGCTCCGTACAGAATGCCCTGCGTAACGATAAGCCCTCCTAAGGTCGTAGCGAAAGATCCCGCGGCTAGACCTATAATACAAAGCGGCCCTGCCAGGGTGATCAGTTTATTATGTCAGGGAGGAAATTCATGGAGTGATGAGTTACAGCCAAGCCAGATCATGTATTGCCGATAGTTAGAGTACCGTTTAAGTAACGGAGTCATTAATGGCGCTCCTAGATAAGATATCCCAGATGCGATAGTGCCCACAATGGGAAGGTATGGATTCGTGGAAAATTGTGGAAGCTGGGAGTAATAGCTCTGGAAAACGCCAAAAGAGAGTGGAAAGCCTGTGAAGCACGCACTTAGCAGACTGGCCATTTCCTTGGCAGACAGAACTGTTACCCCATAAAAAAGCCTCAAACACAAAAGCCGCGCAAAGAAGTCTCCACGCCGCTATACCCCCGTCCGTCGGCGCCAACTGTTGCTGGATGGCCTCTGCAGCATCATTGGATGTTGCGGCTTCCGGTGGCGCGGCAGGCGGGGAGGATATACGCCGAAGAGGCGATGTACGACTTTGAAGCTCGATAAGGGTTTGGCTTGATTCCATTGCGAAGTATTAAGGCGGAAATAACTCCAATCCTCCGAGATGATAAATATAAGACGTTTCAATCATATACTGCCGAGACGATTGCAGGCTGAGTAAAGTTGTTAAGAACCCCTCCTCAGAGCATGTGGCTCGAAAACCTTAGTTGCCGTACTTTACCGAGGTCTATGAAAAGCGGGACCATGCTGTGGGCCTCAACGACCCGATCATCGTAATCGCGAATAGCTACTATCAGACCACTCTGCTTTCTGTACGGTTCTTCACACAAAGGGCAGAGGATTTTTGCTGAGGAGGCTAAGGCCTCTAGTCCTCATGCAAAACTAGGATCAAATTCTATCCATGCACAGAGTAAGCTATCCTTCCTCTTTCCTTACGGGGGCAATCAGCCATTCCCCAAGGGACTTGCCCAGATGGCTCGCTCTCCTCTCTAGTGCTCCCCAAAGGGTCTTGCACGAATAGATTTCCAGCTTGGCAGTCATATTCCGTGTTTCTCAATACAATTCAACTTTCGATGCCCCATTTTTATTCTACGGCGACAAGCTTAGGTGTCTATAGCCCCTCAGTAGAGCTAAAAATGCAGTGAAAGCACAGGGCACGCCTGTCCGATTCCCTCTTTTAGCCAGCCAAGGCTTTGGTGGCAGTGCGGGGTTTTGGTATGAAGAATGCCTTGCGGCTGATCTTTCTTCGAGCGAATTCTGCCAGTCGGGAGTAACCTTTTTGCACTGATGAAGAGCGCAAAATCTCAAGTTCATCCATCATGGATCCTCTATCCATAGCGGCAAGTATCAGCGGGGGTACGTCTTGCGTTATCAATGCATTTCTTCGTGTTATATCATACACTGAGGAAACAATCCTGCTCTAAAGGCTCTCTCGGCAGGCTCTTCAAGTACTACTCGACTTCCTTACGGCAGTTGCTAACCTTATATTTGGTAGTTGCGACGGCCGGTATTTCACTCTCAACTGGCCTATATGACATCATCGCAGGGGTTAGGAACGCACCGAGGGATGTTAGTGAGATTGCACGAGGGATCACCGAGCTATCTCTCGTTCTCGACCAGCTTCAGAGCATTCTACGGAAAAGTGGAAGGTTGTGCCGGCGGAAACTTTTACACGGAGTCTCTTCTGCTGTGGAAAGAATTGAAGATATTCATGACGAAATATACAGCCTGATTCAGTCCACAGACGGGGTTGGGCGCGTGATATGGGTAGTCTTTCGGCGCTCGAAGACATCCTCCCTCCTTACCAAGATTGAGGGGCACAAGTCGACGATCAATCTCATTGTGACGATGATGTTATTGGCGCTCGAAACTCGACGACATTCCAGGTATGTGTAACAAAAAGGCGGTATGCCATAAGTCTAAGACAGGAGCTAACCTTCGCATTAGACGCCGAAACAAATCTCCTCCTCGGGACCCATATGATGATGACAGTAGCGGAGAAAAATCCCGACTTCGAAAACAAGCGGAAAACATCGTTCAAATAACCCATCAGTCCCTCCAGAGTCTTGCAGGAGAGACGCACTCTGCAGAGGACTACGGCAGCAGTGACCCCCCGGACGCTGCAAAGAGCGACAGCCAGGAGAATGGCCCTGAGGTGAAGGCAGAAAAGAGGCCGGAAAACGAGGTTCAACTTTGGAAGGCGGAGACCAACGATACTGCCGCTTGGCTCTATCACTTGGTATTCTCAGATCTTGATGCCCCGGAGTCGAGCGAAGAGAATGCTGCCGAAGATAGCGGAACAGAGCTCCAGAAACTCCAACCAGCCTTGCAGCTGAGTGTCCAACAGCACGTTTCGTCATCTACCGTCGTCGACCGATTGATGTCTGAGTGGATTGTCAAGGATGGGAATGAGCCTACGCAACAACAGACCAATGAAGTAAGCATTCCAATAGGCTGGGTAGTGTTGAAGAGAAGCTAACCTTTCTCGTAGGAGATACCAGAGAATAGACAAGGAGACTTTCTCGCGCGCGAAGATGCTACCAGTTATGCATCCGGCAACAACCATGACACAAGAAGCCGCTTTGAAGCCCCCCCAAGCAAAGCACCTGCGAAATCTGCAACTTCCGGGAAGGAAACAGACAAGAAAGGCACCTCCGTACCAGACGCCGAAGCGCCAAAGTCTAAGTCCAAGGTCCCCGATGATCGTGCTAGCGCCTCCAAGAACGATGAATTCGCATACTGGAGACAGCCCACAGGCTTGGCTGCCCTCGCGACAGCCGGTCTTGGACCCATTAAGAAAGATGATCCGCGCATACGAAGGAAACGAAACAGTACCTCAAATTTGTCTACTTCAGCAACAAACGGTCGCGAGTCGCTCAAGACTAGCGAACCGGCTCCATCCAAGAAACCAAGCCTTGTCTCAGGCTTAACCTTAGCTGCTATAGCTTTGGCAACAGCTGGCCATGGGTCGCGTAAGAAGGATGAGCCGCCTCCGCCCGGGAAACCAAGCGGTGCTACAGGCTTGGCCGGGCTGGCTACGGCTGGTCTGGGAGCGTTTGATGCGAAGAAGTATAGCTCTGCATCCCCCAAAGATTCAAGTGGCGCTACGGGTTTGGCTTCCCTAGCTACAGCTGGTCTGGGAGAGTTTGGTGCTAAGAAATATCGTTCTCCGGCTGTCACGGAGCCAGGCGGTGCTACAGGCTTGGCTGCCCTGGCTACGGCTGGTCTGGGAGCGTTTGATGCGAAGAAGTATAGCTCTGCATCCCCCAAAGATTCAAGTAGCGCTAGGGGTTTGGCTTCCCTGTCTACGGCTGGTTTGGGAGAGTTTGGTGCTAAGAAATATCGTTCTCCGGCTGTCAAGGAGCCAGGCGGTGTTACAGGCTTGGCTGCCCTGGCTACGGCTGGTCTGGGAGCGTTTGATGCGAAGAATTATAGCTCTGCATCTCCCAAAGATTCAAGTAGCGCTACGGGTTTGGCTCACCTGTCTATGGCTGGTTTGGGAGAGTTTGGTGCTAAGAAATCCCGTTCTACGGCTATCAAGGCGGGCAAGCTGCCAACTCCGAGGAGACAAGACAGCGACCACACACCTACAAGAACGGGCAAATTAAACCATGACGAGCGGGTACATGATACTTACGAAACACACATTGACTACGATAATTGGGATGAGATGAATCGCCATCTCGGCCGTGAGAGAAAGGACAGAGAAAATACTTCCTCGGGCGAACGCGATGACGACGATGATTATTATTACTACCGCAAGGGCCGTGGTTATCGCAGGAACTACGATGCCTATAATCCTGAAACCTCTGAAACCATCCGCCGATACCCCATACACATACCCGAGAAGTACGTTGTAGCTAAGGAAGACTCCTCGTCCGAAAGAACCATCCGTAGCAACAAGGAGAGAGGTAAAGGGGCTAAAGAGCGCCGTTTTGAAGATCGAAATGAAGATTCGTACGAAAATGAGACCGAGGATGCCGATTATCATCACAGGAAGAAAGAAGATGAATACAATTATCGGAGAGAACGGGGGGAAGCAGAGACTCGTAGGGAGAAAGAGGACGAATGCTATTATCGAATGGAACCACGGGAAACTGAGCCTCGTAGACAGAAAGAGTATGATTACTATTACCGGAGAGAAACGAGGAAAGCTAAACCCGACAAGGAGAAAGAGGACGAATACTATTATCGGGAAGAGTGGAGGGAAGCTGATCGTATCAATTCTGCCCACCCTAAAGCTACACGACGACGAAGCGATTAACTGGTTTTTTATAGAGTTTTAATCAACCCCCTATCACTATTCTCGACTATAGCCACCGTACATAGACATATGCCTTCCAAGTATCATACTCTAACTGAAAAAAATAGATAACAGGTACGAGCTACCGAAAGCCGTCTCTCCGTCGTAACAAGCCATAGCCAGTTATATTCACCTCTATTGCAATTCCCGGGATTATTCCTTGTA
Source organism: Thozetella sp. PMI_491 (assembly GCA_021432635.1). Lineage (NCBI taxonomy): Eukaryota > Fungi > Ascomycota > Sordariomycetes > Chaetosphaeriales > Chaetosphaeriaceae > Thozetella > Thozetella sp. PMI_491. Next base: position 331,300 of record MU270032.1, read on the forward strand.
CTAATAGGTGGGAAAATGGAAACTGCCAGAACTCTCCGTGGATATTGGTTCCAACTTCGCTGGTACTTAGATTATTGAGATTGCGCTGAACTTTCAGCCAATAGAGATTGCACTACAAATCTTGACATTCAAACAACGAATTACCTGAATCCTGTGCCACAGCGCCTGCTCTTACGAAGAGTCGTAAATTATTCTCCCCGCAACAGCTTGATCAATATTTTTCAGAGAACTAGTTTTCTCTACCTTCTCTCGTGTTTTTGGCGGTTGTTTTAACGTTGGAGGGCAGAACAATCCTACCATTCGATGACGGGACAAAAGCGATCTGATATATGACTAGTGCCATCCAATATCGTGAGGCTCAAGTTATCCCAGGTTTCAATTGCGAAAGACCAAGGTAGGCCGGAAACAGAATAAGAATGAATAGCATACTTAGATCAATCCTAATATGGTTTGAAACTGACTTCGCCCTTCATTTGATCAGTCTGGCAAACGCCCCGTTCGATTGGGGTGGAAGTCTCAGAAGTTGTCTTTGTAGTCGGTCTGAGTGATGAGTATCTAGCGAGCCATGATGACGTTAAAGTATCTACGTCTATTATCGACTATTCATACCTTAGACAGCATGCGGCGCCTGTGAGGTCGTTCGTGTTTGTTACATGTTTGACTGCGACAAGGCATGGCCATAACACAACAGGCCACCCTTTCAAAGGATATTTTCCTCCTCTGGTATCAAAGTATTCCGCCATGGCATCGCTCCGTTTTCGTTAGCCCATGCCAGCAACGCGTCGTAATCCGCACACACATGCTTCGAGCCCCAGCCCGGCCCCGCCTCGGTGAGACCCTCCAAGCTTGTATCAGCAGCACACATAATGGACTGTCGTAGGTAATCAAAGCAATGCGTTGAATGGTGAGCCACTTCCTCTGTCAGGTTGAGACCAGCAAATCCGGTCTGAAAATGCGTGATGATGTATGACTGATACCAGATTAATAAGACGCCGCCTTGTACCACGTGTTCCGCAGCAGGGAGCCAGTGATACATCAGGGCTAGAACGGTAAAGACATACGAGACAGTGAAGCTGATGGAAGACAGACACCATGTATCCTGGACCATCGGTATGGGGCCCAACTGATACAGTGTAAGGCTCCCCGAGACCGAAGGACTTTGGGTCTTTGATTTGAACGTATCCTCGGGCGTCTGTGCCGGATTAGCTCTGGTTAGTCGGCCTTTTTTAATAATATTTGTAGTCAGCAGAAGGTATTTACCAGAACTTAGCTCAACCCAGTTGTGCAGGGTTCTAAGGGTGCTCCGGCTACTCTCGAACATGTCATCATGCAAGTACCGCTTGTCCTGCACAAAAGTATATGTTTTTCGAGGAACTACACGGTTAAGGATTTCATATCAGCACTTTTTCTGAGATCTAATTAGACTCGACCACACATACATGTTGGAACAGGCGATAAGCTAGGCTTCGTTTTGCACGAAGCAGGAAAGATCAGCAGTGCGGCAATAGAGACAGCCATAGCGCACTCTAGGGCTAGCCGGAGGTACCACATCAGCTTTCGCGTGCGTTTATCCTCTCGAGTCGCGGCTTCCGAGCTCAGCGCAGGCGATAGGAACGCCTGTTTCTCCTCTTCGTCTCCATCTTTGTGATCCATGCTAGGCTATCAATACTGCATGGACTGGAACATCTAGGCGATGTTCATTCGGAGGCCCTCCCTGGGACTGGAACGTTGTGCGTGATGATTACCCCAAAATATTGAGCAACGTCCGGCCAAGAGAAAAGGCCATTTTACGGACCTGCCAACGTGTAGATATTTATGGAGATAATTATTCCGCCAATTTTGTGGCACTTCGCTTTTAGGCTAATGTCGCGGGCATTTTCCCCCACAAACTCAATGTAGCCACCGCCGCGATGATCGGCAAGCGGAGAATTGGCTCTGGATTCCCTGAAAAGTGCTCGCGTTTGCCAGCGAATCAGGGCCTGTGATGAGTTGGTAGAGTGAAAATCGATATCTATTAATCCCAGACATATAACTAATGCAAGGCAAGGCGGGAGGTATTACCAGGTTAGGCCATAAGCCACTGATAAAGCGCCCTCTTTTCTAAAGACTACGTGTCTGCAGGGAAAGGCATTCGCCGCTTTTAAAGCATGTCGGGGCAACCACACACACACGAGGTAGAGTAGCAGCCTTGAGGATGCACATGAAAAGAGGCACTTATCAGTTCGAGTTGCCGCATCTCGTCATTATCAAACGCTGAAGATGGCAGTTTATATGCTTCTATTTTAGGACGGGAAGGCCGAGGAAATGGAGGGATCCGGACGTGGAGAAATTGCTGTGAAGAAAAGAATATTCCAAGCCAGGCATCAGCGGGCAACCAAATATGATCCAATTGGAGAACATATCAGGGAGTGGACAGACAAAGCGCAAAACTCATGCGGATCTAAAATTGCAGTGCTGTTGTTGTTGCTGCTGCTGCTGCTGCTGTTGCTGTTGCTGCTGTTGCTGTTGCTGTTGCTGCTGTTGCTCTTCTTGTTGCTGTTGCTGCCTCTACCGGTGCACGCAATTGCTGCGACAATTCTACTAATTCGCATCCCCTCGAGAATTCGAGAGGTAATTTCAACAGCGTACTGTCCTTCGTCATTTTTCCCGCACTCTCCTCAGTCCTGCAGCTTGCGAGCTAGCCATCTCGCAATTTGATTCGAAAAAAGAGCAAGGCAGGAGGCGGGCCTGAAACGTGAGAGTGTATGAGTTGTGAGTCGAGATCGGCGGCAGCCTGCAAGTTGATTTCAAATTGATATTGATTTTCTGCGCAGCTGAGCAAGTCAGGCTGGCGGCGGCAACGGTGAGTCGGTATTCTCGCTGGAAGCAGGCTACCTAGGTTGGTTTACCTGGCAACGAAAGAGGTACCTAATCCTCGGCACTCTGGCGTGACTATTCTATGACTGGCCCTCTGCTCTGACGTATATCCCACATTCAAAAGATTCGTATCGAGATTAGACCCCTTGTTATTTTCTCTCAAGCTAGGTACTTATAGCTCCACAATGTCTTCGATCTCACAATCTCTTCGTGGCATCCACAGCCGTGGCACATTGTAGTTCCATTCTTTCACCGTAACTTCATGCCTCCTACAGTTGCATGACAGAATACAACTGGCTTTAACTGGTGGTCAGGGTATACTTGGAGTTGCCGCCCGCACTTCCCCAGCCCTCAGTAGCCAAGACCTGGTAGTCGTGAGTTCCTAGATTCAGCCCCAACTTCTTCCAGCCATCAAAGTGGTTCTTGATAGTGACCGTGCCGCTTCCGGGACGGGGATCGCGCCGGTTCGAGATGTACTGCGTGAAGGTTGCGGTGCCGACAATAGATGGCTGGTTGTTCTGGGTGTGCTTCCAGACATCGTATGTCGACCCGTCGCTCTCGATCGTTCCCACCTTCGTCCCCTGCGCAGATCCTTTGTTGTCCGAGGTGTATTCCTGAACACTATTCATGCCTAAGTGTTAGTAATTTCCTAGAATAGATACTTATGTAGCTACCAGGAACATGTCTCAAGAGCCGGAGCCCAAGTGCTCCCGATATTCGACGAAGACGGCAATAATGGACATGGGAAAACAGACTAGTATTCTACAAGCGGATTCTTCGTCCAACCGTAGACAGAGACGAGTACGGTGCCGCTAGAGCGCGATGTCGAACCGTCAAAGGTGATGTTCCTGAGCAGGCATCGTGTCAGCACGTCTCGGAGAGCCGTAGTATGCAATCGGTATGTCTCAGTCCTACCTCTCACTTCCGGTCTTCCAGCCCTTTCCGACGACAAAATCTCCCGCGCCGGAGAAAGTCACTGAGTATCCATTGCTAGAAGGGGAGAAGTTGACATTGCCGCCGGTCTTGTAGTTCTGGTTGTAGTCCTGGCGGCGCGCGAGATTGTGTGGCCCAATTACGAAGTCAGGCGCGTCGGGGTCGGCGGTGGGGGCCGCGAACACTCCGCCGAGTGCCGAGAGGGCCAGCGCAAGGTGGCTTAGAGAAATCATGATGGCCGTTGTCTGCGTATCTGGGGCTAGGCAGGTCCTAAGAGGTGAGCAGGGCGCATGGGGCTGGCCGGAACACCTCCTCCTCGACCTGCTGCTTGGCGCTGGTCAGTATTTGTAACCGCTCCAGGGCCTGGGTGCGCGGCTAAATCTGCTCGGCGGGGCACCATCAACGTTACGGTTTACGAGGGAGTCCATATGGAGGATATCGTGCTGGGCTGGTGGTCACAGTGGTCGTTTGCGTCCCCTCCGAATCTTCGACAAATCAGGTATTAGATAGCACGCCTCCATACCCCGTGGGGTAACCGGGATGCTGCCGGCTCTTGTGTGCTGCCAACGGTATATAGCGAGTAATAATGGGGGGCTTCGGGAGGGCTAAGCTTTAGCCAAGCCTTCAGGCTAAAGGAGAGCACCACGGAGCCTTATTTCCATCGGCCTTCTTATTACCAACGTCAGTCGTCCCGGTCTCGTAGCTACAATCTATACACCAAACTAGATTAATAAATTATTGGAGAAGACCATCTCTCCTTGGACCATCCGTTTCATCCACTGCCGTCAAGCTTGTGGGGATTCATACCTCCCCCCTATCGCAACTTGCGCTGCAACTCCACTTTCGGTAGATCATCTCCGCTCGATCTCTGGTCGGAACGGATCAAGGGACGAACATCCATGGACCGTCCTGATGCTGATGGCGGCATACAGGCTCCGGATTGGGGAATGGGCCGAATTCTACCATAATTGCCTCAACTGCATATCGGTTGCGTGTCTCGGGAGGGTCACATGTCGAAGGATAGGAGAGAATCTCGCATGTAGGCGCAGCGACCGGTGGAGCCGTTCGCGTGGCTCAGGAGATTCGTGCCAGGTTCCATGGAGTTGCAGACCAGAGGATTGGTGTTTCCGGCCGTACCCAGCTCCCACTCTGGGTCGTATGTATATTCTAAACGACCCCAGTTTGGACTCTATTTACCAAGCGACATCGAGTTAACTCTGTTTGGCATTAAATATACCTTTAGATTGTTTTGGAGGCATCCACTTAACGCCCGTAGCTCGTCACACCCATCACGCGGAAGAAAAAAGCGAGAGGGCAGCAAGCGAGCGGGCAAGTGCGCCCAAACTCTCACATCGATCCGGTCCGGCAGCCATAGTACCATGGAGCGTTTAAACTACTAACCTAGGGCATCTCTCTAAGTGGACTGCCTATGTCTTGGCATCAATCATCAGATGCTCACTTTTATGAAAGAATACGGTCGCTATGTCAGGGGAGCTCTTTTGGTCCGTCCGGGCGTGACTACAACTTGAGGTGGCCAAACTCCACTGCATTATTTCATCCAAACCCAAAGCCATATGCGGAATCTTCGGAAATTTTCCCAGTTAAAAAGGTCGTCCGTATCGACCAGCGCAATCTGGCCTCGTCGTGGGACCGATATGGCCGTGTAAGGGCGGGGGTTCTGCAGCTCTTTTGTTGCCCTCCTCCGCCATCTAAAGGGGTTCAGACCCCAGAACTTAATCTGATAGAGTATGAATATCACTGTGAGTACTGCTATCTATGGTAGCGTATCAGCACTCGAGCTGGTGGAGGAACCATGGCAAACATACCGAGATATAGCATCCAATGAAGTCTTCGATGCTCATGGGCTGCACGAACGTCCGCCAGCCATTGAAGAGGATGAACAGCACGCATGAAATGAGTGCGTACCATGCCCGCAGATACTGGCCGTGGGACCTGTATGGGTATTGCGGGCTGTCGCGATTGTAAAGCTGCCGCACCTCTGGGTCGTCCTTGTTGGTGATGTTGTCGTCCTGTCCTTCAGCTGCTGCGTTTACACTGCTGCTAGTCAGCGATCGCGCCCACTCTACCCATCTCGGAGCCTACGCCGGCCGACATACCATTTGTAGAACTCAATAAAGCTAGCTGAAATAAGAGCATAGGTGATGAGCATCGACATGACACACATCCGTACCATGCGACCCAGGATCTACTTAGTGTTAGGGGATTCTACTCGCTGGGGGGTGATTTAATCGTCCCACATACCACTTGGGAGCCTTCGTTGTTTGCTAAGAAACCTAGGAGCCCAAAGCATGCACTGAGCAACACGGCAGCATGAGGTACTCCGTAGCTCGTTTTTTCGAGCCGGCGACGCAGTGCTTGCACAGGGCCCCACCGCGGCCAAGCATCGGGGATGCTCGCCAGAGCATGTAGAGTGCGAGAGGCGTTATACAGTCCATTCGCCCCGGCCGTCGTGGCCGAGAATATGATGAAATCGTTGATGAAGTACGGCCACCCAGTCATCCGGTTGATCACTGTCGAAACGACGAACACCGAGTTCTGGCCGTAGCCGAAGCTGATGACCTGGTTGTCAGCAATCATTGGATATGTGTACGGCACGTTGAGTCCCACTGTAAACGTTGCCAGCGTGTATAGGGTGATGATGCGTAGCGAGATCTTGCGTGTCGCAATCTTGACTGTCTCTTCAGTGCGCAAGTCTTTGTTCTCGGCTGCTGTTATAGAAATCGTTTCAAAGCCGATCATGCCGAAGAGGCAGGTCGTCATGGCATCCCACATTGCCCCAAGCTGAGCGCCACCACCCGTAGCCACATGTCCGTTGGGAAGGGTTATGTTCTGAGATGCAAACGAGTAGGGCTGGTTGTAGGTCCAGAACGGCCCATGCTGGACAGGTTGGATAATATGGATTACGACATTGAGGACAATCATGAGGATGATGAAGAGCATCTTGATGAGGCCGAATACATACTCCACGCGCCCGAGCTGCTTGACCGGCAGCATGTTGACCAGCAGCATAATGAGGAGGAAGCAAGCAACCAGCACAGAGGGCGAAATGCCGGGATAAAACTCGAGCGTGTGGTTGGGATAGTTGGCTTGCGCCAGCAGCTCTGGAGGATACCTGAACTGGAAGATATGTGTGATAGCCACGAGCTCGGCGGCTATAAGCACGATCCATGAGAACCTCCGACAAGTCAGCAATTGTAAATCTGCAGGAGCTAGCTTCATTCGAGTGGAGATGGAGAGGAAAGGCCCTACCATGTCATCCAACCCGAGGTGAAGCCCAGAGATTCGTCCAGAAAGCGACGTGGGAATTCGATCAGCGGTCCCCTAACGGGAAAGAGAGCCGTCATCTCCCCGAGACAGGCGGCGCTCGACCACAGGACGGTTCCGCTTAAGATATACGCCAGGAATCCGAGGCCCGGACCCGCCAAGTAGATGACTCGCCCGGCCTGCAGAAACAGCCCGATGCCGATGCACTGGGAGAAGGACATCATGTTGACATGGCGCTCGGAGAGGACCGGTCTGAGGTAGATTAGACGACCGCAGGTTGATACGGGGAATACTTCACGGTATACCTCAGCTGGTTCGGGGGTGCAGGGAGAAGGTCTTCCTCGGTCTGCACCGTGTGGAAGTAGTCGGTGGATGGGGTGCCCGTCGACTTCGGTGCATCGAAGTGCGAAGGAGGGAATCCCGGCATCGGGTTTGGGTATTCTCGAGTTTCGTTCATCGCGAGGGGAGTTAGTCGCTGTGAGGTCGATGATTCTCGCGCTAACGGCACCTAACGAGGAGCAGGACGCAGTCGTAGGACTTGGGAAGAGTCTATACTTTTTTACTTCCTCTACCCCCAGCACCCATCTCCCTCCTCGAACATCTGCGCCATGCGGAAAATTCCGCCCGCCTTTTCCTCGTCAGGCCTATGCCAGGGCTGAAGGTTCAACGCGTCTCACCGCAGCAGCCTTATGGCAACTAGGTGGTCACTAGTAAAACATGCCAGACCAATCGTCATATCGCAGACCCCTCATGACCCAGACGCCACCGAGTAGTGCCCAGTCACAAGCCAGCACGCCCTCAAACAGCAGGCTTCTTTCCGCGAAAACGAGCTGAGCGCTTGTGTAGCAAAATGCGCGGTTTCTGACTGTTCCCAAATCCTGTGGGCCAATGGGTTCGTGCGAATTCGCAATCGGCGGGCGCCTCAGACTAGAATGCGAGCCGGTGGCGTAATTACCTGATTTCGAAATACGTTATCCCGCCATTGCTGAAGCCTGCGTTGTCCCCTCCCCCTCTACATTTCGTGATCGTGGTTCGCGGGCTCGCCCTCCTCGTCCGGCCCTTCCAACAGAGCCCATTGCAGCCCCCAGCCATTTCCATGCCAAGATACCTTGTACACCCGTCCTGGGCCCGACCGTAGGGCTGAAATGGCGAAGAACCGATATACGCCTAGTCTTAAATGATCCCAAGTCTTTTTGTACCTGGACCTGCCTGCCCAAGGAGGGGCCACTTAGCCAGGATTCTCGCATCCGTGCCTCGCCCAACCTCCACTTGGCAGTCTTAAATGATTGACCCAGCGGCGTGGCACCTAGGAACTGATCTCCCACGACAAGGTACCATGGCCATGGAGAGCTTTGCCGAGCGGTTGAAAGCGATGGAGGAAAAGATTCCGGTAGAAGAGGAGATTTACTTTGTCGTCAACTGTCCGAGTCTACATCTCATACCGGGAGGTTTCCTCGACCCTGGGCGTCACTATCTCGCCGACGTAAGAGTTCTCTGCTACTGAAGTACCCAAATACATGATTCCTCCTGTTCCGCTCTTGCGTGGCTAATCGACGCAGGGTCTCTGGGGGTCCGATCGTTACTTTTGCCCCCAGTGCAAGCAGGTAGTCACGAGATCGCGACAAATATCGGGTGGGAGTCGCAGCATTCCGAGTCGCAGCATTCCCACTACGCCGTCCCCAGGAGCTATTTACAGCTTACCCATTATACAAGGAGATCCTAATCCCGTGCGCAAATATAGTCCTTCTCCTGCCCACACCCCAGTACAACTCGGTGCGACACCCCCCTCGATGCCTGCGCAAGAATCTCGCACCTCACTGTCTCGGAGCAGCCCAGACAGCCGCCTAACGCAGGTCCTATCACATCCTTCATCGCTAATGATATCCGGTGTGTCCGTTCCCAATTTTCGGCCGTACAGCCCCGCCTTACCCGAGGTAGTGCAGCGCCCGGAGGACTTTGGACCAGAGCGGGCTTTGGTGCCAAAGGCTCCATCAATCTTCTCAGGAAGAAACCCGCGGTTTCCTCTATTTAGACGTTCCGGAACGTCAGAGAAGCCGGCGAATTGGCGCCAGAGCACAAGCTCAGCATCGGGAGACAGTACAGAGCTATCTTTGCCCAAGTTGTTGTGCTTTAGCTTTTCAACGAATGGCGAGAATCTTCTGCTGTGGAAGAAGGAGAGCGAGTGTCTTGTTCGCATAGAGCTAGCCTCGTCAGGCGGACGGCAGATTGACTTGACGGGCCTGCTTTCTGGAAACGGCCTCGGGGGCTCGCTTGGGATCCGATACGCTGCCGAAGGGGATACCGTCATCGTGGTAGTTGCTACATACAACCGCGTAGGTCGATCTAATCTCGCTTCCTCGCTGTGATTCTCATGTAGATCATGTACTAATGACGAGATAAAGAATCTTGTACTTGGGCTTCTGGATGCCAGCGGTCTCCCCCACCTCACTAATCTTCAACAATTGGACGGCCGCCTCGAACCTTACAGCCTCGCGATCTCGCCAAACAACTCTTTCGTCGCACTAGCGCTAGGGGTGCAGGTCTTACTGTTTGCTTTTAACGGATTCGAGCTCCTTTGGAAGGCTGGTTTCGAGATACCCGAGCTGCGGGATCCCGCAGCCGTGCGGTTCCAGGCGTGCAGTTTTGCATCCGACAGCGCCTCCCTAGTGGTTTCCACGCAAAGAACAGACCGACAGAGGTCAAGCCTCGACGACGTGGTACAAACGTATGTCTGGAAGTGTCAGGTGGGAGAAAATCCTCCGGTCAAGCTATGGCCTTGCCGGATGCCAACGGTGGGATGACATCTGACGCCGAGTCTTTGCTATTGCTAATCTGTTCTCATAGGATGCCCGGGGATTGACCTCAATTCATTATTCTCCATCCCTATCGACTGCCTTTATATCTGGCTTGACCGCGACCCGATACCCAATGTTCCTCGCCCATGCAGCGCAGCCGGCACTGCCGCTGCCCAAAAGCACTACAGAATTCCGGGTCCTTTGCTCCTGCATCGCTCCACCGCCCGATGATTACGTCGTGTATTTTTTGGATATCACCAACAAGCTCTTCCACGCCGATCTCCGATCACGAAAGATAGAAATGATTGCCGACTTGAGCAGGATCCGGGGGATTTTAAAGGTGTCAGAAGAGCCCGCAACTCTCGGGGTAACATCCAGCCACAGGTTGACGGTATTCTGGAGGCAGGGCCCGGGACTGTGGGCGCTGGATGTTGAACGAGGGCGGGTCCAGACCAAGAGAAACCTAAGAGAGCTGTGGCGGGACTCAGTAGGCGACTAGCAGGCCTTGAAGGATAATCTCCCAAGCTAGTTAACGCATCACGTCTCTTGCTTGCAGCATGGGGCTGTATCAAGGCCATGCCCAGATTTGGGCCACTCAATCATGCATGCGATCGTCGACTTCTCTGGTGAAGTACGAATGCTGGATCAACTGCTTGAGGCTGGCCATGGCATAAATGCTCGATCAAAGAGTAGTTCAACCTCGGCGTTTGGTTCTGTTCGAAATAATTCCGCACGGAGGGTTCGAAAATTTCAGAGCGAGGGGCATATTTGGTAGCGATTGACAACGTGGTAGGTCAATTTTTTACAGTGCCGCCAAGTGCTGCGGCAAGGATGTCATGAACGCTTTAGACGGACAGCTAGTAGGACTTGACCCAGACTTGGTCGGCAAGGAGGGGTAGACTGCAACGAGCTATTTCAGGGAAAGGCAGCCATATTCGTTGGGGTTGACGAGGCCGGTATATACAGAGGACATACAAGCATTCGAGGAATTCACCGCCAACATGAGACAACCAAAGGGGAATAATAAGGAGGAAAAGGACTTCAGTGGACGGTGCTGTGTCTTCTAAAGGAGAAGATGTACTCTATGACGCCCTATAGTCGCCAGGTATAAGAGCACCTCGATTATAGCTGTCGGGCAATCATTATAAACCCCTTTGACTTTTCTTTAAGTCATTTAATAGAGAGAAAAGTGTACGCAATGTGATGTCCTCTATAGAATATGTATGGGCCACCATGCCCGCTGCGTTGATGTGTTACAGTCGGTAAAGGTGCAAACCTGCTACTCGGAACTACCTAGGTTTAGTCACACTACTCGCACTAAAAAGCCTACAATCCAACTCATGTATCTTTGCTCGCCTCGTACGAGACGGAGGCCAGCCAAATATGATGGATTGAAAGCCAGTAAACGTTTCTTTTAGTTCTCTGCTAGCCTTTTGGCTCGAGTGGCCGCTTAATTCCCACGCTAACAGCCCAACAAACAGGGGCTGTATTGTCTGTTCACTAGCCTCGACCGTTGTCGGCGGCGTAAACTGCGCGGGTGTGGCGAAGCGACGACAGGAGCTGCCCCTAATTGTAATATCATGCATACTGAGATCTATCTCGTGAACGCATCTATGGCAATGCGTGACCTAGGCCAGACGACACGCTGTATACATGTTACGACCGTGGGTCATCCCACGAAAAAAGTCCAGGATTTTTTCGGCAAGCCTAGGCGTCTATGGGGCATGTCGTATGTTACTTTCGGTAGCCCCACGATTGTGGCTCTGGGCTTGAGTTTGGCACAGCACATCGCGGGGTAGACCTCGCCAAAAGGCCTCACATAGGCAGGCACTTTATTTCCCGCGTCGCCCGATGCAGCATCGGATACAGTCAAACAAACAAAATGGGGACGTAAAGATAATGCCTTTTCCCCTGCTTTTAGATTGTCCATCGCGTATATACTGTTAGTCTTGATAGGCTAGACAATTTGAAACCGCTATATGGAGGTATTGTCGGGCGGAACATTACCAACAGGAAAGGTAAAGATCCCTAAAGAGAGCAGAGCCTCGTGTTGAGCCGGCAGACGAGCCGTAGCCACACCTTCGCGCTGACATGGCTCCTTATCCGGGCCGCCCACCCCTACCGAAGCCTATCCGTAAAAGCTTGTATCGATATTGGCCTGGAGGCGGGTGTGGCGAGCGCAGTGAATAGGGGTTATCAACTGGCCGGGGTAGAGGGGATCACATCAGCGGCCCCAAAGGGGAAAAGTCTGGGGCACACCACACTCTATCCCGACTAGCCCAAGGCAGGGACAATCTTATTTTTTCGGAGATGAGGCACGAATCCGGCGATGTGCAGATCCCCCCGGGGGGGCAAATGTACAATGGGTTGATTTTGGCACCGTCGGTACCTGACTCCTCACGGGCCCGACTATCTTCATACAGGTATCGCAGGCATCTTAGTCTAAGGTAGGCTTAGCCATCATGCGGCTGAAGCCTAGTGTGCACGCGTTTAAACGCCGACGGCTGTGTCGCAGGACTACATTATAGTTGTCGGCGCCGTTTCTTGGCTAGTGCTTCGAGATGTCTCCAGCCACGCCAGCGCCAGAGCTCAGCTCGTCCATTCATTTTTTTTGACACTCGTTTGCCATAATCTCATCAAGTCATGGGTCTTCGCGGCCTCCTTGTTGGGCTTTGCCTTGGCCTGGCCCAAGTCTCCTATGTATCTTCCACGCCCGTTCGTGAGGTGAAGCCGAGAGAGGCCGACAACGCCCGGTCCCTGCTCACTCGGGCCAGCTTCGACCTTGTTGTAGAGTCATTCAGGGCCGACAACCCACACCTGGCCCGAGGTCTGTCGGATGAGCAGATCGAAACCCTCTGGGCAGAACTTACCGGGGAATCGCCCAACATTGCGAAGCGGGCCGAGGCAGCGGAGGCACACGCCAAGGAGACAAGAGAGCGCCACAAGCATATCCAGCGCCGAGCACCCGCGTCGGCCGCAGCGCTAAGCCATGCGAGGAGCCAAGTCAGCGGAGCTGTCAGGGATGTAGAGAAAGCCATCAACTCGACCGTCCGCAACCCCCGCAGGAATCAGTACAGCGAGAAGGCGGACAGCTTTGGGGCCGGTTTCATCGGCACGCGTCCTGCTCCTGTCAACTCAACCATCGCTGAGGCCGCCGCGATCGTCGCGGAGGCAGACATCGCAGCCCTTGTCCAGAACGGCACGCTAGACCTCAACAAGGATTATCGCCTGACCGGCAAGTATGCTAAGTACAACGTGCCCGGCCTCCCCACGGGAGCGCAGCTCGTGAAGAGGGACACGGCCTACTGGCTGTCTGTGCTTGGGCCGATATTTCCCGGATCATGGCCTTATGGAGATGCGGGCTACAAGGTGTACCGCAACGTGAAGGACTACGGCGCGGTCGGAGATGGAAAGACGGACGACACGGCCGCCATCAACGCGGCCATCGCCGACGGTAACCGGTGTGGAAACGGCTGCGGAACGTCGTCGGTCAAGGGCGCGCTCGTCTACTTCCCATCCGGCACGTACCTAGTCAGCTCCAGCCTCTACTCCCTCTACAACACGCAGCTCGTCGGCGATCCTGGCTCCTGGCCGGTCCTCTTGGTGGCACCTTCCTTCGCCGGCGCAGGTGTCATAACGTCAGATGTCTACATCGGCGACAACATTGAGTGGTACAAGAGCCAGTCCAACTTCTACCGCCAGGTCCGCAACTTCCTTATCGACATGTCTCAGTGCCAGACGTCGGGCGTCTGGGGCGTGCATTGGCAAGTCGGCCAGGCCACCAGCCTACAGAACCTGTTCTTCCACATGACGGACAGCAGCACCAGCACACAGATTGGTATCTTTGCCGAGGACGGAAGCGGTGGCTTCATGTCGGACCTGTTCTTCTACGGCGGAAACACGGGCATTACCTGCGGCAACCAGCAGTTCACCGTGCGAGACCTCAGCTTCTTCGGTACCTGGCGGGCGGTCTCGATGCTGTGGGACTGGGGCTGGACGTGGAAGGGACTCAACGTGCTGGATGCCACCTTCGGCATCTGGTTCCAGTCCTCCAATGTGGGCGGCTCCATGTACGTGCTGGATTCGAGTTTCGAGAATGTCGTGACTGCCTTTTTCATCACCACCCCGACCGCGGGCGTGCACCAGGAGGTGCTCCTTAACATAGACAACTTCGCCATGAAGAACGTAGCAACCGGTGTTCTCACTTCCAACTTCACCGTTGCGCTGGCCGGTGGCACCAGGACCGTTGCCGGCTGGACGTATGGCCAGATCTACGACGCGAAGACGCCCAACGGCCGGTGGGTCACCGGAGAGGAGTCTGCTCTTCACCCCGTCACGCCGTCGCTCACCACCTCGTCTGGGAGCTACTTCACCTTCTCCAAGCCTCAATACTCGGGCACCGACGCCAACACACAATGGGTGACAGCTCAACTGGTGGCCAAGGGAGACGGTGTGACCGATGATACCGCCTCGCTGGCCTTCCTGTTCTCCGTTGCGCTCCAGTACGGCTATTACGTTTTCTTCCCGGCCGGCTCGTACATCATCACGGACACACTGCGGGTAAGTGATCTCGGTTGGTAGAAATTGGCACTGGGGCTAACATTTGCCGAAAATAGATCCCGACCGGTGTCAATGTTGCCGGTGCCTGCTGGGCCCAGATCGTGGCCACTGGTGCTGTGAGTATTCGTACCTTCATGCGCCATTTGTCGAGCTTGTTACTAACCATCGCCGCCAGAACTTCGCCGATGTCAACAACCCTCGTGTAGCTGTCCAAGTCGGTGCCCCCAACGATGTTGGTTCTGTCCAGATCCAGGACCTTCTAGTCACGGTGAAGGGCAACACGGCGGGCGCTATCCTCATGGAGTGGAACGTAAAGCAATCCTCTCAGGGAAGCGCGGCCATGTGGGACACGCACTTCCGCATTGGTGGCGCCAAGGGAACGAGCCTGACAGCGACCGATTGCCCGACGTTGACGGGCAAAATCAACCCCAAGTGCATTGCTGCGTCGATGACTTTGCATGTGACCAAGTCTTCGAGTGCTTACCTAGAGAACGTTTGGGCTTGGACGGCGGACCACGACCTCGATACCACTTCCGAGACGCAGGTCGACATCTACACGGCGCGCGGCGTTCTCATTGAGAGCCAGGGCCCCGTCTGGATGGTCGGCACGGCCTCCGAGCATGCGGCGCTCTACCAGTACGCTCTGGATGGGGCGAAGGACGTCTGGATGGGCATGGTATGTGGAACAACTCTGGTCATCACCGGCAACAGTGTGGTATACAATACTAACCTACTACCAGATCCAAACCGAAAGCCCTTACTACTACCCGGCACCGGTTGCCCCGCAGCCCTTCAACACCACGGGCCAGTTCCCCGGGGACCCGTCGTTTGCTTCGTGCCAGGACACCGGCTGCAAGGCTGCCTGGGCACTCACCCTGAACAGCTCGAGCAACGTCCAGATCACGGGCGCTGGGCTGTACAGCTGGTACTCGAATAACTACAGTCAGAACTGCGTGGATACTCAGAACTGCCAGGACAGCCTCGTGACTACTCAGAACAGCGGGGACGTCTATCTGCTGAATCTCTACACAGTCGGAGCCATCAACATGGTCGTGCCGGATCCGGCGGTGTCGCTGCCGACCATCAAGGCCGCCAGCAACACATTCCAGAACGCGCACCCGTTCGTCGCTGGTGTCTCGCGCTGGCAGTATACACATTAATGCTTGTGTCGCGTGAGGACTATCTAGCTTTAGGGACATCCCAAATTGAGCTCTGTAATTACTAGCTAGTAGAACTAGGCATTCTATAATAGTAAAGATATTCAATCCTAGTACGAATCCATTGCAACTCCTAGATACGATAGGACCCTCATAGGTTAGAGACCCACGCCGTGCTAGTGCCTCTCCTGCTAAGTGCCCAAAATATCTACATATATCGAGCCAGCCCCTTTTTCTCACGCCATGCAGGATTGATCTGGCGAGGCCGCAACGGTGACAACCCATGGTCGTCGAAGTATCGGGCCTCCAATCTCAGATTAAGCCTATGTGCCATATAGTCCCACATAGCAGGGGCTATCCCTCCGTTCAAGGACGGCCGGGAGCTAGACGATAACCTCTCATAGAAGGAGTCAAGATGCTCTTCCGCCGTCCTTCTCCACGCGATTCCGATGACGCCGGGATATGCTAGTGTGTCAAAGTCGTAGTCCGCTCGTATCTTGATAGACTCTACCTCTTCGGGCGTCAGCTTGCGCAGCGAGGCATCCTTCCTCGGCACGATGACGTCCCAGAAACAGTCGACCAAGCCCTTGTTCATGGGATAGACGACCGAAACGCTTTCTAGCGAATTGAGGTCCACAAGCCCCTGCGCTAGCGAAAAGGCATCCGCCGTCCGGGGTAGGGGCACGGCGATGTGCCGGACCTCAGACACCCATGCGCCGCCCTCTCCCCCACAGATTTCGCCGACGAAGGTGTCATATGCAGCCGTAGGGATGTACAGAACGTCGTTCTTTGGGTCGTAAGCACGCCTGCAGCCAGCCTTGCGCGCAATGGCCCTCGCCTCTCTGCATGTGGCGAGTAGGGCTAGATGGCGCGCATCATAAACGACTCGGGCCCCCGTGCAGTTCGCCGGTAGAAGGCAAGTACCCCGGTCACGGCCGGGCGAGTCGGTCATGACCCAGGCGGCGCGCCAGATTTCATCGCGGATTTCCCGTGGTAGCAATGGAAAGAACTCGAACTTTGCATCGGTCGTCACCATTGGGACAAGTGTCTACCGAGTGGTATTCTTTTTTTCTGTTGTTCCTACTCTTCGCTGTTCTGCCCCCATTATGGCCCATTACCCTCGTCATCATGACTTTGGGTTATATACATAGGTAAGATATGGTGGCATCAGCCTCGCATTTTGGCGCCTCGCCTGCTCAATCGTGGATCGGAAGCCTGGGAGACCCTCAGCAGCGACACTGCCCCTAGGCGGAGCTGACTGTGGAATTTAACACAACCAATTAGGCCATACCTTAGCGTGGCGTAGCCAAAGTAACCCCGCGAGCGGCCGCGAAAGGAGGTAAGCACAGAACTACAGTGACCTGAAGGACAGCCTAATGGGAGGTTGAAGGCCTGGCAAGGGTTTCCTGGTAAGCGAAAGTTTGCGTCTCTATTCTACTACAAATGAACCAACGCGTCTAAGATATTGATGTCCCAGCTTCGAAAATACAGTAGATAGTCATCAGGCATCGCTACCAGTCATCCCTTACGGTAACCTCCAAACCAAGACACGCAGTGCTGTTTTCATCTCGCGCCCGCCACGAGGCTATAATACCTTATAGCTTGCTGCGCAGGTTTTTCCTGTTGTCCTTCTTGAACAAGACAGGGCTGTCGGGGTAAGGGTCGAAGACGACCTCGTTCAGCGGGTTGAGCTCGCTGGCGCGGTGGAACAGGTCCTCGTACACGTTACCGTCGTACCGGCCCAAGCTCGAGTCCAGCTGCCAGTCGGGGAACTTCCAGGCGTCGACCAGCTTGACGGCGTGCGGCCGGATCTCCTCGAGCAGCGACATGACGGTCTTGGTCCGCGCGAGCTGGATCTGCCGCACCGTGCAGGCGCCGCTCGTGAAGAACTCGCTCGCCTCGCGCTCCAGCGTGTGCAGCGAGTGCAGCCGGAACAGGCTCCGCATGACGTTGCGTGTCTCGGCGTCGAGCCCCGCCTCCATCTTGGGCGACGACACGGCCGCGTGGAAGTTCTTGACCACCATATACTGCGCGTGGGCGGTGCTCAGGCGCCAGAAGTCGACCAGGAGCGAGTTCCACGTCTTCTTCTCCTCCTCGCGGTGCCGGAGCGCCTCGAACGTCAGGAAGGCCACGCGCCACGCGAAGGCATCGACGATGTCCTGGTCGGAGCTCAGCACGTCGAAGGCGGCGCCCATGTCCTGCCGGCGCCGGAACGCCTTCAGGATCCGCATGGTGTCGTTGTCCGTCTCGGACGGCTCCATGCTAGGGCCCAGAAGGACCGCCCTCGCAGACTTGAGGAGGTAGCGCGCAACCTGCTGCGTGAGCATGTAGTTGTCACCCTCCCACGTCAGCGTGGGGAGGTAGTCGGCGTACCACGACCCGATGCCCGAGAAAGAGCTGTAGCCGTGGCCACCACACGCGCGCCGGCAGACCTCGAGGCCCTCGCCGGCGAGGGTGGAGGCGTAGGCCTTGAGTGCGCACGACGTCGAGTGCAGATCCGCGAGGAGATCAGCGCCGGGGGTCAGTTGCTCGGGGCCGGCACCACGGCCGGCATCCAGCTCTGCGTCGGTCCTAGTGCTGCGTGCTGCCTGGTTGGCCTCGTAGAGCTCAATCATGCCGCGGCCGGTAAAGTGCAGCGCGAAGGTGGCGGCGAGAAGCGGGAGCAGCCGCTGCTGCACCATGGTGTAGTCGAGGACCTGCGTCTCACCCTTGGTGCCTTTCGGGGCGTCCTGGTCGACGAACTGACGGCGAACCGAGCAGTAGCGGACCGCGATGGTGACGCCGCGGGCGAGGACGCCGCCGGACTGCAGCACGATGTTGGAGCGGACCCACGTGAGCGTCCCGTAGACGAGGGATGGGTTCGCCGGCCGGATGTACTTGCTAGTGGCGGGGTCGACCCGAGAGAAGCGCGCCAGCATGTTGACATGGGGCACCTTGACCTTGTTGAAGAGCAGGAAGCCGTTGTCCATCGTGTTGTATCCGAACTTGGGGCCGATGTCTCCGACATGTATGTTCTTGAGCGGCTCGTGCGTCTTGAGGTCGCGGATCTGGACGACGAACGGGTGGGGTCCGTAGGGCTTGCCGTCGATGATCAGCTGCGCCATTACGACGGCATGGTTCGCAGCCTTGCCCAGAGAGCCAATCCACCACTTCGACGCCGTCAGAGCGGGAGAGTGGATGGTGAAGGTCTTGTCGGAGGCGTTCCACGTCGCCGTCGTCTCCAGCCCGCGGACATTGGACCCGTGGCCGAGCTCCGTCTGCGCGTAGCAGCCAATGTACTCGTAGTTCTCGGCCTTCTCGAGGAACAGCTTGTGCTGCTCGGGCGTGCCCTGCTCGCGCAGCGTGATCAGGAACATGGAGGCGTGCAGGCCATAGGGCGTCGGCTCGGCGATCAGCTCGTTCGCGGCGAGGTACTCATCGGCGTTCCATTTGTGCTGCACCGACAGCTGCCGCAGCCGCTTTCCCCGCGCGAGGGCGGCCTCGATCCGGCTCTCCCTGCCTCGGAAGTAGTTCTGCGACTTGTCGAAGACGGGTTCGCTCTCGAGGATTCGCAGCAGCCGGTCGTTCCGCGCCAGCACCTCGGCCGTGAAGAGGTAGTTGGCAAGCTTGTCGCCGTCGACGGCTGATTTCGCTCGCTCGGCGCTGAGCAGCTCAGAGCCCTTGGGGCCCGAAACTTTGAGGGCCTTGACCCAATCTGGCGATTTCGACATCGTGGAGGTCTGTCGTGTGGAATTGGCGCTGGGGAATCGGGGTGGGAAGCTCGCGCAGTCAAGATATCCAGCTTGCCCGCGAAGCTCAGCTTTCGTTTCCCGAAGTACCGAGGTCCGGGGATCCGAGAGCGGACTATGAACGCCACTTTTCCAGCCAAGGCCGTTCAGTGGTGATCCACACGCCCAGGTCAGGTGGGTCAGCCGAGCTTCAGGGACGGCCAGGACGGGCCAGATGTGGGTTTCAGCTATCCGATAAGCGCAAGTCAGCATTCATCTCCATCGTCGCCCTGCTAGGAACTCGCTCAGCCCCGTGGTGCAAGCATCCAAGTCCTGCAAACCCACTCGCCCAGCCTGCGATCACATGCACATCACACACGCAAATTGTAGATAGTGGAAAATAAGACTCTCTAGGTAGCCGACCTAGATGTCACGCGCCGTTGCGTAATCTCAATGCATCCATGTGGTTTCTGCGGACTTAGTTCCCAGGGTCCGACGGAATCCGAAGGGAGATCTCGCACCGCGTGACTTCCAGCTGAACGCCCGGAGAGAAGAGCCCTTCTTATTGGCAGCATGCCATCATGTCTCGACAAGCGGGCCGGAATAGACTTTCCTAGCCCATATGAAGTAGTACGTAATGCTGAACAAAAGCACGGCCCCAAACACTAGCACGGCCCAGTTCATGTTCTGCGGCGTCACATCGATCACGGTCGGCCAGAAGCTGAAAAACAGAGCGAACACCAAGAAGATACACGTGAAGACGTTGTTGGCGACCCCCCAGACTCCAGGCACACGCCAGCGTCCCCATGTCAAGCTCGCATCGACCGTGTTGGTGAGCGCATCGTCGGGCTTGGCCGAGCGGATGCCGTTGGTTACCCTGCGATAAAGCAGAAGCGACGCCGCGATCAGATAGGATCCGAACATGCCGGCGATGGAGATGGAGATCACCCCATTGAAGGCGGCAGTACTCCCTATGTTTATCAGGGACAAAAGGATAGCAATAGCACTGCAGGTGAGGACCGAATTCAGAGGAATGCTCGTCTTAGGGTTGGTCTTCATGAGTGCCTGCCAGCCGGGCAGTCCCCGGTCGCGAGCAAAGGCCCAGTATAGACGCGAAGTGGACGCAAGACCCCCAGTCGTAGCGCTAAAAGCCATGACTACCACAACCGAGGCCATGGCTGCCGCTCCAGCCTTCGATCCCACAACAGTGTCGAATACAGCCATGAACGGGTAGTTGGGGTTCGCAGCTATCGCGGCATCGATGTCCCCTATGCAGTACAAGGTCGCAATCATCATACCGAGCCCCAGAGACCCGTTGATGAAAAGCCCCGTAAGGAGAGACCGGGGTACGACGAGATCGGCGTTGTGAATTTCTTCCGACATCTGGTTTGGAGAGATTAGCTGCTGAACCTGGATGCGAAAGCAGCTTGGGAGCTCTCACGTGAATAGCACCATCTCCCCCAAGAAAGGCAAAGATGTTTCCAGTAATCCCGATGCAAAATGACAGGCCCTGTGTCTGCCAGTTGCCGAGATTCAAGAAGGTGTTGAATACATCCTCAGCGCTGGCATGCTCTCCGAGGAGCACCAATGGAAACATGACGCCGAAGAATCCAAATATGTGAATGACGAGCACGACCCCCTCGAACTTGGCGAGAACAGACCCGATGGCGGTGTTAATGGACATGCATACCAATATTGCTGCCCAAAACAGGAGCGTGCCATGCCAGTTCTGCATGGTGTCCAGGTACTCGGGGTGTGTCAGTATGACCAGCCCTTGGATCAGCGTGCCTATGAGGTAGCCGCCAGATGCCAGGAACGCTTGCCATCCCGTGAGGGTCAGCCAGGCCGTCAAGTACCCAAGGAACTTGCGGCACGATGCTGGCGCCAGCATCGATACCCAGTGGTATTGCCCGCCCGAAGTCGGGGCCATCGACGTAAGTTCGGAGAGGGTTATGAAGATGGAGACCATGCCTACCCAGACCACGATAAAACCGTAGATGATACCGGCTGGGCCGCCACTGCTGAAGTCAGCAAATGGTACACTCGCCAGCGCGTAGGAAGAAGGAATGATTGATACTTTTGCAGCCCTACTAGAAATAACCTGCATGCTGGTTAGCCAACCGGGTCGATCTGACCGTGAATTCTATACATACACTAATGCTCCTTCCCAAGTGACCAGGACGGTGCAGCTGAAGCCTAGAATCGTCATAAACCCAAAGTTTCGTTTCAGCACAGGCTTCTTCCCTAGGCGCGCTAGTCTTGCTTCGTCATTGGACAACAGATCCGAACCCGCTGGCTCACCGGCAGGGACCTGCGCGTTTTCCTTTGAGTCCACGGCATGAGCACCCATGGCTGTCAAGTATGAGTGGTAAGAAAGTTAGCCAGAGCGGTATGAGAACGACACTTTAGAACAATCGAGGCCGAACGCATGGCCAGCACTTGTCAGGAGCCTCCGTGCACATATGTATTCGGACAGAATTTACCCGAACGTTGCCCCCAGGCAGGTCCCTTCGGTCCCGCAGTCTAGGCATCGGCAAATAGAGAGGGTTGTTGCACCAATCCCCAGATGCTACTCTCCCCCCATTCGCTACCAATCGGCTTCCGCTGCAGCCTGTGCTGTCCTTGGCCATCTGGGCATACTGCTACATGCCCGTGTAATTGGTGTGTTGAAATGCTATTGGTAATACTATCCTCAGGCCGCAGCTGCGAATCTCACTTGCAGCACGCAACAGCATTCCTATAGTGACAGCTTCAGAATATGCCGCTTCTAACTATTTACTCCCGGCACTTTTGTTAGCTTGCTTTGATGAGTGTAGTTGGGGGCCGTTTTGTACAACGCCATTTCAGAACGCCAGCGCTGCTGCCCCAGCCATGACGCCTGAAGGGCGCGCAGACCGCGCTCGAATCATAGGGTCTTGGCAATGGACATGTCGATACCGCTTTCAGCACGGAACTACTGCCGTGGTTACATCTCACCATGCGAGTCTCGCCGGCTAGTCACACAAGAGGCGACCATCCACGCTTAATTTGTGGCCAGACCCGCATTGCTTCTACAATTCATCGTTTAGTGTATTCTTTAAGGAAATGAAAACCGTGGGAATTTGAAATGATAGGGCAGTAATCATTTACGTAGGCTGTTGAGCTGATGTTGGCACGAGACCCTTGCCCTGGCTGCGTGGGTGTCGGTCGGATGTCGGCCGCCCTAGCCACAACAACTTTTGGAGGGCTTGAGCGTTTTCTATGGCCTAACACCACGATGTCGACGCTAGGTCGAATTGAAATTGCATTAATAGAAGCTGCAGCTTCAGCCAAAGAGCACGGAACCAGAGCATTCTTATAACGATCGTCGATGCATTCCGATCGGGCTCACGAATTCTCCGAGATGTACGACGGGCCGCACCTACCTCATGCGTGTACTAGTCGACTTTCAGCGTAGCCGGATCCGATACCCTTCAGGGTGCAGGGACATCTTCAGCCACAGCTCTGTGCGTCGACAAGGAGGTAACGTACGGAAGCTAGGGCGGGTAAGACGCAGCCAACTCGTTATTGCTATGGCGTTATGTCAGAAGCTCCCATCCTCGTGACCAAGAACTGAAAAAATTATTTCGACAAGGTAATTCTCGAAGGGAACCGCTCGTTCGCCCCTCACTACGACAGGATGGTGTAGTCTTGTGGATCTTCTCTTCTCGTACACCGGGCTGTCGGCACGGACGGCAGTGAGTTGAAATTTGCACCGCTCAACGGGCGATGCCTAGATATTTTCGACTCCTCCCGCTACAGGGAATGGAACACAATTGACAACTACCGGCCCTTGACCCTGTCTAACCCCTGATGGAGGACGGTATATGGCGATATAGGTGTCGAGGTCAGTACCAGGCAAAACTGGTTCGGAGCTAGTGTATCCGCCGTAAGTGCATCGCGCAGCTATACTCGACCTCACTCCACGCCAAAGCAAATATCTAAAATCTGGTCGATATTTGACATATTCTCTTCGCGGGAGTCGTGCTATTATAGCGCCCCACACTAGATGTGGATGGGTCCTAAGTCAAGGGGGACCTAGGCAGATTAAACTTTTTAACATCTTATGTTTGGCAGTTCAGACGCCGGGGTGGAGTGTGGGAACTTCATCTACCTCCCCTGCATCCTTGCAAGTCTTCCCCTGGTGTGCTGGGTATTTTTCTTTTCAGGCATGTGGACCTCCTTGGATAGGGCTTTTTAATTTTTGTATTTTTTTTTCAAGACCCGAACCTAGACAGCCCAAGGATGTCCAAGTCGGGTACTAACATTATGAAATTATGTTGCTAGATGCACTATCACCACCTCGCGACTCATTATGCACGCCGTCGTAGCTGGAGGTAACTTGATCTTCGCTCCAGTCCATCGTGACGCCTTTTCCGCTATGCCGTGTCTAAATCAAAGGCCATCTCTCTGAAATCATTAGAGGTTGCCCCCATGGTCTTTTTTGATTTTTTCTTCGTCGTTTATTTGCAGGCACCGAACCAAGGCTGGCAGCCCGTTCCGCAGAAGAGGTCGTTGCCACCGCTAGAATCAGTTGTTAGCCTTTGCTCCTGTGAGCGCGCAATTGTAGATAGGGCAACTTACCAGTAGCCGAAGGCCGAGCAGCACTGGTCGTACTTGGAGCCAGAGCAAGTGTACTTGCCGCCGGACTGGGTACCGCAGGTGCCGTCGGGGGAGGGAGTAAGGCACTTTCCGTAGCCGGCCTGGCAACCAGTACCGCAGAAGAACTCGCTTCCACCGCTATAATTCCGTTAGCCTCGGCCCCGCCTGCATATCGCGTGTGAACATCATGGATGCGAAGACTTACCAGTAGCCGAAGGCAGAGCAGCAGCCGTCGTACTTGGATCCCGCGCAGGTGTACTTGCCGGCGGACGAGGGACCGCAAGTGCCGTCGGGAGAAGGAGTGGGGCCCGAGCTGCAAGAACCGAAGCCGCTCTGGCAGCCGGCACCGCAGAAGAGGTCGTTGCCACCGCTGTCTTCGTGTTAGCGTCCACTCGCGCCTCCTAAATCCATACGAGAATAGCGATTGAAAACTTACCAGTAACCGAAGGCCGAGCAGCACTGGTCGTACTTGGATCCAGCGCAGGTGTACTTGTTGCCGGACTGGGCACCGCAGGTGCCGTCGGGGGAGGGGACGACACCACTACCGCCAACAGCGTTACCGTTGCTGTCACGGTACCAGTTGCCAGAGGGGTCGCCAAGGCACTCGCCGACGGTGACGGCCTTGTAGCCGCGGCTCTTGACAGTGTTGATGATGTGGGGGACGAGGGCCTGGACGGTGTACTGGTGGACGTCGTGCTCGAGGCTGATGTAGGCGTTCTGGCCGGCGTTGGTGCTGACGGCGTTGTCGAAGTTGTTCATGGCGTTCTGGATCAGGTTCGGGTCGTCGTTGTCGTAGTCGTCGGTGTCAACGTTCCAGATGATGACGTGGTAACCCAGGTCGGCCATGTCCTGCTGACAGGGGCCGTCACAGTTGCCGTAGGGAGGGCGCATGTAGGTCGGGATCCAACCGAAGATGCTCTTGGTCAGGCCCTCGATCTTGGCCATCTCGGTCCGGCGGGTGTTGGTGTCGATGGCGTTGAGGTCAGCGTGGCTCCAGGTGTGCGAACCGATCTGGTGGCCGTCGCTGACCATGCGCCGGAGGATGTCGGGATAGGGCGCCGACGCGGTGTCGCCGTAGTTAGCACCATTGATAAAGAACGTGGATTTGATGCCAGCCTGGGAAAGAGTGTCCAGAAGCTGGCTAGTGTAGATGTACGGGCCGTCGTCGAAGGTGATGGCAACCTGACCCTTGTTGGCGCACGTGAGGATCTGCGCGCCTAGGGACGGAATCAGCACAATGGTGGCGCCAGCAAGCCCGGGAGCGGGAGGGGCGTCTTACCGTACGGAATGCTTCCGAACTTGGGGCGCGGGATGCTCAGGGTGTCGGTGCCACCTCCACCGCTGCTGCCGCCGCACTGGCCGTACTCGGGCTTGCAGCCAGAGCCGCAGTACTCGTCGGTAGTACCGCAGTAGTTGTACTGCGAGCAGCACTGGCCGCTCGCGCAAGACCCGATGCCGGGACCGCAGTTGTCGCGCTTCTCCAGGAGCCTGGGGCGCTCGAAAGCGCCGCGGGCCTCGAGGGCGGGAACCACGCCGGCGAGCGAGGTGGCGAACAAACAGAGAGAGCAGATGCTCTTGAGCAGCTTTGAGGACGACATGGTGCCTGTTTGTTATCTGAACGAATGGACGGTCGTGCGAGCGAGAGGGACACAACCTGGGGAGCGGTGCATCTCAAACTGACCGGCCGAGGGGGGGAGCGGGAGCTAGTAAATAAAGGCTCCTGCTGTAGCACCTCCCCAGGCAGGCAGGACTACCGACCCCCGGGGGACTTAGTCGGGTCTCGACGCGTTACGATCATGATCCATGCTACATAGTATGAAGTTGCCGCGCACCCGGACGCCCCCCTTTTGCGCCGAGCTCTGCACAGGCTCGTATTGTATTGCCAAGACTACGCTAGGCAGTGTTATCAGAACCAGGTGGTGTTGGCAGCGTAGCTCCCCGGTCACGATTGGCGCTGTCTGTGGGTAGCCAATAGTAGGGGGCTTATGCAGGACCAGCTCCAGTCCATGTGGCCGCCCAGCAGCGCCGAGAGGACAACGTCGCAGACCACACTGGGCTTGACTGGGTAGGCAAATTTACAGCCGCACCTAACTTTTTGAACCTAGCGCCGAAGCGGCGCTGTGCGTTCTGTACCTTATTTTTAAAATGTATTGTGTCCCCCCTTGCCAATCCTGGCCCGTCTACCCGTCCTGCAGGTAGTACTCTGCCCCTGAAGGAACAAAGGGAGGGGGCAACGGTTGGCAAGGTAAATTAGTTTGCCCGAGCCTTCCCCTTCCCATGATTCCTCCTGCAACGGTGGCAGCGAACGGTACTTGTGACCCCTGGCCCTCTTTCGGCCCTAGGGGATGACGATGATTGGAGAGGGTGTGCATTTCAGCAGAGTCATGGACATACAGTACGGAGGGCGGTGCCCACCATAAGATGCCAAAGAAATAATAATAATAATTACGTTCAAAACCACAGGGTAAGCACGATGATACGAAGCAAACTATGACGGAACCCAAGCCGCTAGCGATGGGGTCACCTGGCTCCAGAAGGAAATGATGCCCCAAGCGAACGGGCGAACGAGCGAACGAGCACAGGCGCTTTCGCCGAGAGCGCTGCGCGAGGCCCGAATCGCCCGATCTCCTTAGTCGTACTTAGGCCCGCCCGAAAGGACCGTCTTGTACACAGGAGGCTGAAGGAGCCCCGGTCCGTCTCCAGCAGGAGAGCAGGGTGACTCGGCTCCCCTGGCCCCCGCAACCTCGCGTGCCGGGCCCGCCTGACTTGCTACCGAGGGGCAGCTCCGCGTAGCACTCCATCGGCCACCCGATTCGGTTCGATTTTGTCGAAGGGCTGCACGACCAAAGCGAGATGATCATGCTACGGCCCCACCTCTCATAAAACCCTAATTTACATCATGCGGCGCCCAAAGGCAATTTCTCCATCCCCGGATTTGGCCCCCCTAAAGCGCTAGCGTTTTGGGACCCTGGTGTGCCTGGCAAGCCCGCCACTGGCGCCAAGCTACCTGTACACTAAGGTACGAGCCGCCAAGGCGCTACTATCCCAAGCGCGAGGTAATATAAGGCATTCCCTCGCACTCTCCCTCGCGCTTCCAAGGAAATCTTTTCTTACCCCCGGCATGCCCCGGCACGCCGTTTCTTTATGCTTCCGCGTAGAATTTCCCCTTGGCATGTCTTGTGCTTGCTGCTCGCTTTCCCGTTCCGCTTTCCGATCTTGTCGTGACTCATGCTGTAAGGATCTGACCTAGAACTTAGGGCTGCGTCCCTATACCGCTCGTCTCCACACCGTAGCACAAACAAGGCCCATTTCGCGTGGGATCTTCAGCTCCTCGGCCGGGCAAAGTGGGCCGGCGCTGCAAGTAACGTCGGGCATAATGCGGATACTAGCAGGAGTTCCAATGACTAGCACGCCAACCCTAGAGGGTGTTTTTTTCCTCTTTCCCCCCTCGCTCTCCTGATGCCGAGGGCGCTGAACCCGGTAACGGGCTCGGCATTAGGGCACAGCCTGCCACCGCCTGCTTAGCGCCCCCTACAAGTTCCTCGGCGCTGTCGCAGAATCACAACAACAAATTTCGCGCCGACCTGACTGCACATATTGTGGTTCTCTCGGCCCGGAGATGTGGGCCGAAAACGTGCCAAGCTGCCCCCTTCGCTAAAGCAGGCTCCCCGAAGCCGACGGCTTGAGGACAGTAGGGGCAGCAGTGGTCATGTGTAGCTTAGTGAGGCACTGCCCAAAATAACTCGGACCGAGCCCATGACGTCGATGGCGTACTATGGTATACGAAGTCTACCTATCCTTCCTTACCTTCATATGCCTCTGTCACGGATACGATGGGGTTCCAAATATGGGGTGTTTTCCGCCACCAGGCTAGAGAACGGCCGCAAGACTGCCGTAGTTTCGATGCTGCCTATTCCTCCGTTGCGTAGCACGATGCTACGATCCATTCCGCTCTGCACGTGATCTGAGATTCGTAGGATGCAAGATGGCGCGAGCGCGAGAGAAGGGAAAGAGAGTGGAGGAGCATCGCGGGTTCCGGCCTCCAAATCCCGAGCGAGTCGCTATGGCGATCCAATTGGAATCATATCCTCGAGCTTTGGGCACCTCCATCTTCAGGATCCATTGCTCCCGTCCCGCGTGGTGCTCACGACGTGTGTCGATCGGCCTGTGGAGACCGCACGTATTAGGATATTCTCAGGCTCGGACCGCGATTTCTATGCGTGCAGCCGCCGTTGCCGGCCCCCCTAAAATGCAGTACCTAGCAGGTGCGTCCTCAGTTGGCGAGTCTAGACGAGGCGCTGATAGGCTTGTACCATCGTGGCACCTGTATCACCATATCGATCAGCTCCGAAACCAACAAACACCCCGCTTCCGATAAGAGCTGACATCACTGCTGCAACTGCCGCCCCGCCAGATAGAGATACGCGCCCCTCCATGAGGCACCACCACACCCCGTGGGCATTTCTGCCCGGTCCGTGAGACCGTACTCGCAGTTGGCCCTCCATCTTCAGATCAATTCTTCATAGTCACGTAAATAGCACGCCACGCTCAGACGACTCCTAGGTTGGACATCGCGGGTGACGTCAACGCCTCCCTCTTGTCGAGCAGGGTTCTAGACTAGGAAAGAAAAAAGAGTGCCATGCCACCCCGCAAGTTCCCCCTCGTCCAGACCGTCCCCATTGAGCAGGGGACGCCCGAGTTTGAGGTCATCCGGGAGTCGCTCGTCCAGAAGCTTGCCGATTCGATCCCGAACGAGTACTACATTTCCCAGGCAGTCTACGAGAACCCCCCCAAAGATGTGACGGCCATCCCTCGCGAGTGCGGCATCTTGACAGCCGAGGAGATTGCCATCACCGAGGAATACGATGCCACGGCCCTGGCCCAGGCGATCGCCTCGAGGAAGCTCACTGCTGTTGCGGTGGCGACCGCGTTCGCCAAGCGCGCCGCCCTAGCGTCCCAGCTAACCTGCTGCCTCACAGAGTGGTTCATGGACGAGGCGGTAGAGCGGGCGCGGGCGCTCGACGAGTACCTGGAGAGGACCGGGACGGTGGTGGGGCCGCTTCATGGCGTTCCAGTCAGCATCAAGCAGCACATCCGCATCGCGGGCCACTGGTCCGCATACGGGTACGTCAGCTCATACGTCCTGGATGACAAGGACTGCCAGATGGTCGCCATTCTGCGGAAGCTCGGCGCCGTCTTCTACTGCAAGACGAACCAGCCCCAGTCCATCATGCATCTAGAGAGCGCCTCCCCGCTAGGGCGCGTCCTCAACCCCTTCAACATCCATCTCTCGGCTGGAGGTTCCACCGGCGGGGAGGCCGCGTTGGTAGCCTTGCGCGGGTCTGTTCTCGGCGTCGGCACCGACATCGGGGGCAGTGTGCGGTGCCCAGCCGGCTTCTGTGGTATCTATGGTTTCAAGCCCACGTCCTACACGCTCCCCATGAAGGATTTCCTGCCCAACGGCTTCGCCGCTGAGCTGAATGTGCTCTGCTCGACTGGCCCCATGTGCACATCGCTGCGCGACATGGACCTATTCATGTCACTGATTCTGGGTGAACGGCCGTATCTGGAAGACCCCCGTGTGATCCCGATCCAGTGGTCCGGTGAGGCAGCCCCGCGCAAGGCATCGCTCCGCGTGGGGTTCCTCATGAACGACGGTGACATTCAGCCGCAGCCGCCGGTGACGCGAGCGCTTAACTGGGCCCGCGAGCAGCTCCTCAGCTCTTTCCGGTTCGAGGTGACCGACTTTGCGCCATGGGGTGCCGCGCGGGCTGTCGCCAACATCCGGAAGGCGTACTGGCCCGATGGGGGAGCCGGGCTCAAGGCCTCGCTGGCGGCGACGGGGGAGCCCATGTTCAAGATGACGCAGTGGATTATCAAAGATGCCGAGGGCCCCGACATTGGAGCGGAAGGCGTACACCAGCAGCGCATGGAGCGCGATAAGTTTCGTCTGGACTTTGCCGAGCACTGGGCGGCGCAGAATGTCGACGTGGTCATCTGCCCCGTGTTCGTCGGCCCGGCCTGCGTGCACGACACGTCTTACTATTGGAACTACACAGCTTTCTGGAACTACGTCGACTACCCTGCTGCGGTAGTGCCGACGCCAATCCGAGCGCTGGCGAAGGGGGAGGAGGGGTACGCCCCAGCGAATGCAACCCCTTTGAGCGAGAGGTGCAAGCATGTGAGACAGCTGTGGGAGGAAGGCGACTTTGAAGGAGCGCCTGTTAACCTTCAAATCGTTGCGAGAAGGTATCACGATAATGACTTGTTCGCGGCCCTGGAGAGTTTGAAAGCTGCTCTGAATCTCTCTTAACAAAAGCAATAGCCCCTACGACGTCTTAACTAGATTGCTTTGCATCTAAACTAGACAATCCAGCGTATTTCATTTAGCATGATGCTATCATCCCGGAATCCTTCCATGATATCTTGCTTGGATTCCAGTCTCTGCTTCACTTTACTGCCAAAAGGTAATTTCTACAACAGGGAACATTCTAGCTTGTTTACGAC
Source organism: Thozetella sp. PMI_491 (assembly GCA_021432635.1). NCBI lineage: Eukaryota > Fungi > Ascomycota > Sordariomycetes > Chaetosphaeriales > Chaetosphaeriaceae > Thozetella > Thozetella sp. PMI_491. The sequence goes on from MU270032.1 coordinate 361,720, forward strand.
ATGGGATACCTATAAGTAACTTACCCTATACTACGTTAGATATTAGACTTAGTCCATGTTACACATCCGGGTAAATGCATGATCCAACGGCATTTAGAATCTCAAAACAGATTTGGGATAGCCGCTAATAGGCTGAGCCTCACGGCGTATCATGGTACGATTTTAAAGGAGAGGAAAAGAAATCTCTCACTACCACCGTATTAATGTTAATGTGCCCCTCCCCTAATATGCTGTAGATGATCTCAGGATGTTATTTATAGCCCTGCAAATCGGGCTTAGAGAGCGGAGAAAAACTCCCGTACATCTGCCACCCATTGCTCCGGATGGGTGCGAGCCGGGAAATGGCCACCAAATTCGTACGCCTTGAAATAGGTAACATTTACTCTCCGGTCAATCCAATCACGAGGCTTCCTCCCGTCAGCATGCAAAAAAGGCCCTTAACGCCGAGAGAGACTTACCGCCAAGGGATACTTGACTAGCTTCGGGAAAGGACCGTTGGCGCTTCCCCACTCGGTAATCCCGGTTGGCACGGTCGTTTTTGGATACGAGAGGACCGCGGGCTTGGCCTATTAGTACTGACCATGCCTACCTTAACATGTCGCGCGAGAAACAAAGAAGGAAATACGAACCACGAGAATCTCCTTGTACGCCCGCATGCTCCCAAATGGGGTCTGGATCCACAGCATCAACGCATCCGTGATGACTTCGTCGAGAGAGTACTCGTAGCCGTCAGATATCGCATGTTTGAGATCCCACAGCCACCCGGCAAACCCGACTGGGCTGTCGGCCATGGACAGGGATAGAGCTAGTGGTTTCTGGCCCTGGACTGCAGCGTATGAAAAGTGGTTGTTGTCAAACTCCTGGATAGCCGCAATGTAGTCATTCTCCTCCTGTGTCGTTTGCCCCTGTGCCTGCCGGGATAGATCAGCAGCGGTCGGCTCCAGGAAGAAGAAGTCGGCGAACTGGCCGATGATGCTGTTGGGTACATCTATCGTCATCCATATACCTACTGAGAGGCCGAGATCCGTGGTAATGAGGCCGTAAGAGTCGTAGCCGAGTTGACGCATTACCATGTCGTACGCAATACCCATCTCGCGAGGGCCTAAGCCGGCCTGTGTTGGAGCCGGGCTGAAGCCGAAGCCGGGCAAGTCGACGGCTACGACGTGGAATCCTCTTTCGCTTAGGGGCTCGATAACACGGGTCCATTCCTGATGCGTTGAGCCCCAACCGTGAATCAGTAAAATGGGAGTAGCCTTGGTGCTATTAGATTTCTTGTGGACGAAATGCAGCGGAATGTCTGCGGTATAATTGCGATTCCCTGGAACTGTAGTTACGAAATGCTCGAAATCGTTGATAGTCTCCTGCACTTTCTCCCAGTCATACTCCTTGGCCCAGTGATACGCGAGACGAGCCATGGCATCGCTAGGCGGGCCTTCGTTTGTCCACTCGTCGGAGAAGCCGCGCGATGTGCGGAAGAGCGCGGCTCGCTCACGAGCCAGGTTGATAAGTTTCGGGTTGACGCTAATATTGAACCGGGTGGGCGAGGTGACGTTGGGTAAGTAAAATCCGAGTCCATTACAGGTTGAATTAGGGGCTGCTACCACGGCGGCGGCGGCGGCTAGGAGCGTGGCATATTGGGGGCGCATGGCTGTTTTGGATTATACGGCGCAAGGCAAATTTACTTTTAATCGATGGCTATTATTACGAGGCGCATATTCAGGATTCGTTCACTACGCTCCTTGACTCCATGTATATATCTATTCACCACCGGCCGGGAGCATGGAGGTGGCTGGGTGCGGACTTTCAGATGCATCACCGCCTTCCGTGCCGGCCGCCGCCTAACTGACGGCCGGGCGGAAATTTCGGGGGTTTTGTGCCTTTTCCGTCGCCGACTCGCCAACTCGTCCTGCACCGGTGAATTATACGACCGGATCGGGAAGACGCGGCTCCAGGCATTCTAGCAGTGAAGCTCGTCTGGGGCTTCTTTCGTCTGAATCACGTGCCTCGCGTCTCGCGCTGAGGCTGTCTCACCCTTGACAAATCGAGCTGGGATCAAGTGGGGCGAACGAAGCTTGATCTCAAACTGCTCAGTAAGCAGCGGTACGCCGTAAGTGTTTGTGTATTTGATGATTCTGTGGTGTAACTTTGGTGTTTTATACCAGCTGTCGGGCAGGCTGCTGCTGCTGGCGAATTATTTTATGCAGCAGCTGTCAGAATTCGCAAGGACATCGCTACGGATGCAGTGAGGATAAAGAAGCATGTCTTCGGATTTAGGAGCGAGACCTGCCGTAGAGCTCGTGCTTACACGATCAACCCTACGCCAAGACTTTGGATCGAAGGGGAATTCCAGCATGCCAGCCGCTAAGGGCATGTTTAGAATACAGTCCGTGTTCTTCATGGAGGTGCACAAACGCCCCAAGAGACGGCTGCTTCTAAGAACGCCCAGATGTGTCCTTGGTGCTTCGGCTCCTGGCTGTTTGCTAGTGTATCTTACCGAAAATACCTCGCCCTGACGCTTGGGCGCCTGGCCTGACTAATTCCGCTCAGCATGCCGCTGTCGTCATGCGCTGCTTGGTCACAGAGCGGCACCGGACTCCGCTTTTATATAGCTTCAACGGAGCGAGGTAGCAGAACAGACAGTCCAGTAACCCCAGTGTCTCCAGCGAACCCACCAAAACACAACGGACATGGCTCTCAGCACACGCAAGCCGATTCTTATCTCAGGCACCGGCCTGTCGTCGCTCTTGTTTGCCCAGTCCCTCCGCCGCGCCTCCATCCCTTTCCTTATCTTCGAGCGGGACAGCTCCCTGTCGTTCCGCGCTCAAGGATACAGGCTGCGGCTCTCCTCCGAGGGCATCAACGCGGTCGAGTCCGTCCTCGACCCTCCCGCATTCCAGAAGTTCTGGGATACTTGCGGCAAAACCGGCGGTGCTGGTTTTGGACAAATTGATGCCTTGACCGGTCAGAAGGTGCCTGGGGCATCCGAGGGTGGCAAACCAGAGAAGCCCGACGACGATAAGAAGCCAGAATCTCCGAAGGAGACTCTCACTTCCCGCGATGGGAAGGTGGTAGGAATCGCTAGAGGCGACATGCGCAGGCTCTTCTTCGATGGATGCGAGCCCTTCGTTCGCTGGTCCCACAATGTCGTCGGCTACCGGCTGACGGGGTCCGGCGTCCACGCCGTCTTCGCGGACGGGTCAGAGTCTATCGAAGGAGACATGCTGGTCGCCGGTGATGGGATCTACTCCAAGGTCGCGAAGCAGGTGTCCGGCGGCCGCCTCAAGGTCTACGACACCGGTGCCAGGGGCATTCACGGCCAAGCGCCCACGACGGCTTTCAAGGGCCTGGGCGAGGGCGTCTGGCGGCTCGTGGACGAGTCTAACCCCAACGCAAAGCTATTTCTCATCACGAATGTCCGCTCGGGTGACATGGACGACCCCAACATCCAGTTCGGGTGGACGATGGGCGGCCAGCCGGGAGCCATCCGAGCCCCTAACGACGACTATTCCATCATCGGCAAGCCCGCAGCCGACCTCGCCAAGTCGCTGACCGCGAAGTGGCACCCGCTCGTGCAGCCACTCTTCCAGGAGATGGCCGAGTCCGAGGCGGCTTTCTGGAAAATCACCTGCTCGACCCCTACCGGCGTCCCAGAATGGCCCAACGAGCCGCGCGTCACCATCATCGGAGATGCTGCGCACTCCATGACACCCGCCGGTGGCATAGGTGCCAACACTGCTGTCCAGGACTCGGCACTACTCGGGAGGTTGCTGAGCGAGGCAGGCGGGTACAGAGACGATATCACTGCGGCATATGAGAAGGAGATGAGGGTGTACGGGAGCGCGGCGGTCAAGACGAGCTATGGATTGGCTGAGTCTGGTTTTGGGATTCATATTGATGAGAACACACCGACGGTATAGGCCTGATGTTGCATTATTAGGAAATATGGATCGCGGGTCTATTAAGAGATCCCGTGAATTAGAGGTGAATAGACCACTCCATTTGGTTACACACTCGCCGAATAGAAGATGGCCGGTGATAACTTTTATACTCATCTCCGCTTGATGGATTTGATCTTCCGTAGAGTTCAAGGGAGCTACAATATGGCAGGCCGCTGAAATCAGTAGCTTGTAGCTTGTTTATGCGCCGCTATCTCTCGACTCTCGACTTCTCTAGCCCGGGTTTCTTGAGAGCTCGCAGGAAGCCTTGTAGCTAGCTAGCTTCTTGACCCCGCCCGGTTGCTGTTTCGGCTGCAACTGCTTGGTTTCGGTTAACAATTCTATAAACGAATGAGAATTGATCAAGGTAATAAATGAGGAACATGGGTCAAGGAATACCTATGGATTTCTGAACTATACTTATGCATTCCGTCAGATCTTCGATTAATTGGTGTTGGAGAAGAGACCCCGGGATATCTTGAGAGCCTTGTAGTGCCCGGAGAAAAAAAATCTTCCGCCTCAGGCAACCGGCCCTGTTCTCCATAAAGACCGCCCAGGTTTTTCATGGTATTGAAAGTTGATAGATGGCCGTATACAAATGTCTTCTCGTAGCCTTCCAGAGCTCGTAGATACAGCGTTTCAGCCTCAGGAAATCGGCCCTGCTTTTGATAAACGATGGCTAAGTTATTATACGTGCTGAGAGTTGTTGGGTGGTTGTCTCCAAATGTCTTCTCATAGCCTTCTAGAACTTGTAAATACAGCGTTTCGGCCTCAGGAAATCGGCCCTGCTTTTTATAAGCGATGGCTAAGTTATTATATGTGCCGAGAGTTGTTGGGTGGCTGTCTCCAAATATCTTCTTGTGGCCTTCCAGAGCTTGTAGATACAGTGTTTCGGCCTCAGGAAATCGGCCCTGCTTTTGATAAACACAGCCTAAGTTATTATAGGTGTTGAGAGTCTGTGGGTGGCTATCTCCAAATATCTTCTTGTAGCCTTCTAGAACTTGTATATGTAGTGTTTCGGCCTCAGGACATCGGCCCTGCTTTTGATAGACATAGCCTAAGTTATTATAGGTGTTGAAAGTCGTTGGGTGGCTGTCTCCAAATATCTCCTTGTAGCCTTCTAGGGTTTGTAGATGTAGTGTTTCGGCCTCAGGAAATCGGCCCTGGTCTTGATAAGCAATGCCTAAGTTATTATAGGTGCCAAGAGTCTGTGGATGGTCGTATCCAAATATCTTCTCGAAGCCCTCCAGAGCTCGTAGATACAGCGTTTCGGCCTCAGGAAATCGGCCCTGCTTTTGATAAACACAGCCTAAGTTATTATAGGCGTTGAGAGTCTGTGGGTCGCTGTCTCTAAATATCTTCTCGTAGCCTTTTAGAGCTTGTAGGTACAGTGTTTCGGCCTCAGGAAATCGGCCCTGGGCTTGATAAACAATGGCTAAGTCGTTATAGGTGTTGAGAGTCGTTGGGTGGCTGTCTCCAAATGCCTCCTCGCATTCGTGGAGAGTCAGCCGAAAAAGGATTTCAGCTTCGGATAGCCGGCCGAACTGATGCAATAGGGCAGCTAAAGTAAGTGCTGCATTTCTCTCCAGAAGGTTATCGAGGCCAAAGGTCTCATCGCTGACCTCGAAAGTGTTGCTCACCCACCATGCACAGCTCTGAGCATGTGGAGATATTTGGAACTGCGAAGACCAATCACCCTTCGCGACACTAGAATCGACTAATGATTCAACCAATAGCACTGCTAATCGCAGAAATTGTCTCTTGCAAGATGCATCTTGCATATGAGCCGTCCACTTATGCACAACCGGGTGTATAAGGTATCCGTCTTGGAGCGATTCGTGGGTCTCGATCATAGAATAGCGCAGCAATAGCCGGGTTGCATCCAAGAACCTGGTCTCAACGCCAGTTACCTCGTAGAGCCATGAAGGCCACTCTTCACTATTTGTAACCGCTTGGAACAGGCTGAATCGCAAGCCTCTATTATCCAGAAAGGCAAATAGCCTTAGGAGGTTCCCGGCCGCTGGATTCCTCTCCATGATCGCTTCGAAAGATATGGTCCATGTCGTGCCGACGCTTCGATGCTCATAGTCTACCAGAGGCGAGAGGTCGCTATCGGGATCCATCCAGTCGCCCCAGTGCTTTTGATAGAGGCGGAGATAGGTTGCGATGTCAACCCCTGTCTCTCGCATGTAAGAGGCGGCTTGCGTCAGTGCAAGGGGCAAGCCGTGTAGGAGACGTAGCAGTTCATTTGCAGACTCGTCAATAACTAGCATGTGTCAGTTCTGGGTCGGATTAATAGAAGAATAGAGGCTCACCGAGCTCAGTCCCAAGCCATTGCTGAAATATAGCCTTGCTGAGTTCGTCTTGGGCTCTCTTAAGTCCCATTGAACTCCCTAGCTGAACTAACCGTGCGAGCCGAGTTGTCACGAGCACAGCACCGTGATCGCTGGGAAGGTACTGCCGAACATCGTAGGCGCTAGCCGCTTGGTCCTGCTCGTAGTCTAGATCGACATTGTCGAAGACGAGCAGCCAGTTAGAATTATCAGGCCGCGATAGCCATTTCAGGACATCCGCTATCACTCTGTCGAGGTCCTTCTCGCTTCGCAGGTCAGGCTCCCTGCTGCTCTCTGGAATCTGACCCCCGGGTATTCTATGCGCACATGCGGCGATAGACTGTCTCAGGTGAACTTCTGACCGCCCGTCCAACCAGAAAACCGAGCTGAAGGTATCTCTGTGGCGCCGAGCAAAGTCGACCGCCAGTTGCGTTTTCCCGATGCCACCCAGACCGTGGAGAACAAATACCCGCCGGCGGTTCGATCGAGAGTGTGTTTGTTGGGACAGAAGGCACCGTTCAATCTCAGCAGTGTCGGAAGGCCTATTGACGAAGTTGTCCGATATGGGCATACCGAGCATCGTGAATTCTGTTTTGTATGGACCATGGTCTAACGCACGCCTAGTTAGTATAGAGATCAGGGGAAATTGAATAGTAAAGAGAGGGTAGTAAATTGCCCAGCTAACATTTTTTCCGCGCAAGAGCGCCTGCACATGCCTGCATCTGTTTGAACACTTCCTGGGATTCGATGTATCGACGGGTCGCCGCGGCAATCTCATTCTTCTTTTTGGACTCGTGCAGCCCGATGGTCTCCAGGCCGGAGTCGACGTTGAAACGGTAGTAGCGTCCCTCATCATAGAGGCTGCACTTGTCGCGTCGGAATTGCTCTGCAGTCTTCTCTGTTTCTGTTACAAGGACCTTGAGCGTGGCCCCAATCCCTATAATATCGTCGCGCAGCGGTTGCAGGGATGGCACGCCAGTTCCAATAGACACAAGGCAGGTAAGCTTTGCTTGGAGCTGGTCTGCACCCCAAAGATCCTGGGCCTCAGTCCACAAGCTGTAGATTGGATTGTTGGAACCCATTGCGCCGTCCACGAACTCCTCGTTGAAGGGGCCGATGGCGATAGGCTCAAAGAAGGTCGTAGCTGCAGATGTAGCTCGGCAGGCCTCCCAAATTTTCGTTGAATCGAGAAGGTGAGTGCCACCTCGGGGTGAGCGGTAGCTCGTCAAGCAGACAGTGTTGCTAGTCTGTTTGCTTGCCGCGCAGACGAAGCTAGAGGATGAGCATGTGCGCGCAATGGAAAAGGACATCGACTTACACTTTACAAGGCCCGTCTATATCTTTGAGCAATGCATCCTCGCCGAGACCGCAGTCGCACAGTATTTTCTTGATCGCTCTCTCGAGCGCAGCCGTGTCGAATCTGCCCTGGAACTGCCCATTTATTTTCACGCGGTGGGCCTTCTTCTCGAAGACTTTGTCAGAGAGCGACGTATAGGCCTCGATGCATTCGTCTACGGTCATATGCAGCCGACCAAGCATAACGGCAATGAGGCCGCCCGTACTGGTGCCGCCGATCAGGTCAAAATAGTCGCAAGGCTTGGGCGGGGCCTCCGGGTCGACTGTTTCCATGAGTTGCCGGATGATCATGAGCGAGGACAGGCCGCGCACGCCGCCTCCGTCGAGGGAGAGCAGCCGGATCTGGTCGCCCGGCATGACGAGTGATGCCCGCGGGCGATTGAATGCGAGTGTGTCCGGATTGTTCTGAGATGTGTCGTTGAAGTTCTTGTTGGCGGGGTGCGTGGCTTAAGGCAGCCATAGGTGCCTCAGCCACCACATGTTCTGCATATTGGCTGCATGTGTCGCCCAATTGGAGTGACTGGTTAGGTATCTAACATTTAACATGATGGGTGATTGCGATTGGTAGAACCTCCTGCATAAGGAATTCTTCACCAGCAGGATATGGCTCTATAGCAGCTGTTTCACTCTAGCTATACCTAGTTATATTAGCTGCCCAGATGACCCCTTCCCTTTTACCTCATCGAAATATCCCGATGCCTCGGTTGACAGAAACCGGCCCTTTGATACCGTACCCAGTCGTGCCTAACATAGAGCTCGCAATGACTTAGCTCAAGAACTCCAGCAACCCACCATAAATCACTCTGGGGACACCGCAAGACGGCAAGATGCGCCACGAAACCTAGCAGTAACTAAACGCCGATTATACTGCCCCTAGATACTGTCCGTATACCCGCGGGAAGGTAGGCGTGTAGCGAGGAGCAAGTGCTCCTAAAGAAACAACACCGTCATATTCTCCGACTTCATGATGTATTCGAGGCTCATCGGATTGGCCATCGATGGCTCATCTCTAGCCCACAGCTTTTCCAGGACCGTCTTCGTCTCCCGCACGCTCTTTGCTGAATACGCGTCTGAAAGCATGTTGAGCTTGTCGCTAATGATGGATCGATGTTCAGGCGTGCGCGCACAGGAACCGAAAATCGCAAGGGGCCAGCCCAGTGTCGTCGAGATCGAGGCGCCTGGCATGATCGACGCGAGAAGTGGGATAAACTCATCGAAAGCCGCCTGGACGGGAGGAGAATAGCATGACCCGTCCGCACCATCTTCTAGCATCCCTCCTTCTAGCGAGGATGCTAGATATACTAGCAATGCTTGCTGATAAAAACGGCCGCACAAGTTATTGACGTGGTCATCAGACGTTGGCTGCCATGACTGGATTGTCGAGTAAAGACCAAAGAACATGGCGTCTGTTTCGCACGCTCCGGTACTTTGACTTTGCAGTTCTGCTTGTCGTCTTCTTGCTAGGATAGACACGGATGGGATGAGCTGAAACAGCTCGTGTACGCAACCAAGCATAGCGCTGGAGTTCACCGCGGTTTCTTGGAGTAGAGGGAAAAGGGCAGCCGCGTCGTCCAGCACCCAGCTATCTGCCTCCGGTCCCATCGTAACATGGGCAAGGATCATACTGTAGGTGTAGCGTTCGATGAGGAATGCCCTCGTCTCGCGGCTCAGCTGCGACACGGGAAGCTTCAGTACCTCCTGCAAGAGTGATCTTGCTGCTGTCAGATGTTGGAGAGCCAGAACGCCGGAATTCTCCCGAAAATTCTGCGCTCTCAGAATGCTGGTCAGCATGTGCAAACGAATCCAGAGCGCATGCTCGATTTGCAGTGCTACCTACCTCTGCCATGCAGAGAATAATGGCCGTGGTCAGTAGTGGGACGAGCATGGACGTCTGGCCATCCATCAGCTTGGTAAGCCCGTACTTGGCGCCTTGGACGGCCTGGCCATAATGAAACCATGTCGACTCGTCGGCTGGAAGGCCAGAGAGCACGCTGTAATGAATGCCGCTGCAGGCCAAGATTCCGTTCAGGATCAGCTGGCTCGACATAGCCATGGGCACCAGCTCGGCAAGATACGGATTCTTGGTATCCTGGCAGATCGCTAAGGCCCTGTTCGTGCGATCGAGGTAGTGGTGGAACAGCCGCAGTGCACCGGGTTGGCGGAGCAGCGAGTTGCCCATGATCATCTGTGGATCTAGCGAACGAGGGATCAGGTGGAGCGGATACATGTCGTGTGTCACCTCCGCCAGGCTCAGCGCAGAGGACGGCGTGGCCGAGACGGACGGCGACGCGCATGAGCTGGGACTCGACGCGCCCATCTCCCTGCTATTTATCGCTTCCGCCGCAGTCCTGGCCATTCGGTGCGTCCGGTTGGTGCGCCGCAGTATGTCGGCGTGTGCTGGATTGCCGGGGTTGGGCCATGTGCAAACCAGCTTGTTGCGGACGCAGCTGGCGCAGTGAGGGCGCTCTTCGCTGCATTTCTTGCGCCTTAGGCGGCATCCAATGCACCCCGTTCTTGTCTTACCCCTCTTGCTCGTTCTTGATGCTTGGTCAGATGGCGATGTCGCCATGCTCGCGCAGGCGCGCAGCAGCGATGTACGAAGAGTGAGTCGTAGAGACGCGATCCCACGTGAAGGGCCTGATACGTTGGCCGTCGTTCCAACCAGATCCACGAGGGGTAACCTGCTTCGATGCCTCGAGCGGGTGCCTCGGTTACCTTATCTGGCTGTGGATCTCAAATTAGTGCAGCGGCTCGGGGGTCTTTCTCCACCCTCCTTTGTCGTGCACTGACTAGATCTCATGGCTAGCGGGTCAGGCAGAACAACACTTGCCGGCTTCATCTCCCCACAACGTGAACCCATTTCACTCACTAGACGAACATCACAGGAATTCAACCATTGGCCAATGAAAGAGCGCAGCAATATCGCACGAACACTATATATTTTTCTTATCTGAATATTCTAATGTTTGTAGCATTTCTAGTGTCAAAGGTAGCGTACGTTTCTTTCACTAGTGTATACGTTCCTAGTCTTGACCTAGAATCTACACAAGGAACAACATCCTTCTCTGATTCATAGCACTATTTCTAGTAAAAATGCATGTGTAGCTAGTAAGGGAATCTACTTGAGAGCTCTCCATCTTGAACAATGCCAGAATCAACTTGTTTTCTGTGGAGATCGTCAAGGTATGGGAGGAGAACATGTTCATATTGATGTCGCCCTTTGTGCCTGCAATACAAAAATAAATATTAGTCTCCACTATTGACCCTAGAGGCTTATCTTAAAGGTTGGACGCTACTTACTGTGCATTGATCGGGTCCCAGCTCCGTACCAACGATGCTAGCCGACCAGGCACGCCCGGTTCTTGGGCCACTTTTGCCATGGGCTCGATATAGGTGTGCACCATCCACACGATCGCTTTAGACTTGGGGAGGCGTCGGAGAACTTGGCGTTCTTGTCGGAACCAGAGCTGAGAGACATCGCTGATCGGGCCAGGTCGCTTCCATGTTTGGTAGCCAGGGGTATTGACGCCGGGACCACCAATTTCTGGGTCCCAGTCATCTTCGGGGCCCATGGTTGCTTCGGGCCAGTGAAGTTCATCTATCAGGCGGAGTTAATAAGAGATCAAAGCAGGAGATATTGGATTGCTATGTGGATAGCACTTCTGGGGCCAGTCCTTACCATGCATACTGATTCCTGTGGCTATCATTATGGTCAGCTCCTGGGGTGAATTCACTTAGATGGAGGGGAGGTGGACGTACTGTTTCGCTGGACTGGGCGTTCAGCTTTGAGTTTCGCCAAGAATTTGTCTAATGGTCCCCGAAGCTGCTCGGCGTAGTGTGGTACATGCCCGCTAAAGTGTAAATCGGCCAGGTTCTTGCCGACTGATTTTGGGTGAGCGTTGGTTAGTAAAGAATTGATGGTGGCTAGAAGGCATCACGAACTCTTGTCCTTAATCCGTTGTCCGCCTAAGATGGTGTTAGAAGCTTCTCTTCCAAGATCCATCTGGGGATAAGTGCGGAGCTGGAGCAGACATACCTCCGATAGCAATCATCATCGCGTCGAGATGATAGAATCCATCCTCGTGCTTGGTCAAGATGTTAATGTCCGTTGGCTGGATCAGTCCAGCGACCTAGATCACCACGTTAACGCTTTGGTATCTCTATCGACTCTATAAGTATAGACATACTGTCAGTGGGTCTTCTTTCGTCAAATCGTACGAGGCATTCAAGGCCGGCATCTCAATGTTGGTAATGGAACCCTCCCCATACCATCCTTGAGAACCGGTGCTCGAACGCCGAATTTTGTATATTTGAGGGTAGCGCCGAGATAAAAATTCGCAGAGATCCTGGCATAGTTCGTGCGCTGCCGCCTGCGCCGGAGGTAAAGTTCTAACAACCTTGTTGCCTCGGGCTGCAAGACGCTTGACTTTTGCGCGATGATACCGCGGCCATTCATTGTCCAACTGTTAAGCCCCCCGGAACTGTTAATAGCTGTGACCAATGTTTAAGGGACTAGAGTGCATAGGATACCTTCACAAAAGAATTTTTGTCGCAAGGAGAAATCTCGATCGTGCTGCGGCAACGTGTAAGCATACTCTACTCTAGGATAAGAGGTCGGATAACTGACTGTCTCTTGTAATGATAACGGAAAGCACGAAAATGGGGCGGTTCTGTCTTCTCGAGATCATAGCTTAAATCCGGCGATGGCTCAGGGTATTCCCATGGCTCTTTGGAGTTATCAGTCTCAATGATTCGTATCAGTGGCTATTCTGTCAAGGCATGGCACTGACTCTCCTCCATAGATAAGTTTTGCTGGGCTGGTTTAGCTTTGGGCTCACTGCTCCACCAGCGGTACACCGCCAGCATCGTGCAGGTGGCCAGCAGCAGGGGCCACGCGGAGCTGAGAACCAACATGGCCGGGAAGTTAGAGCAAGCAAAAAGACTAGTGGCCGCCGAGCTGCCTCTATCGGTGCTGCGAAGAACCTCAGCTCTTTGCCTCCCAGCCCACGGCCTTTATGTCATGTGCTGCTTCTACTTCAGCGCCTCCGGCCCCGGTTTTACTTGGCTCTTGGGGCGCGCACTCCGTGCCCGCGCTTATCGGAACGACAACTAGACATGCCTGTACAGGGCGCTCATGCTGTGGAGTATGGCCGAAGGGAATAGCGAGTCCCGAGCCGGAACGGAGGATGCGGGGTAATTGATGGAGACCATGTACCGGCCCGATGGGGCAGCGAGAGTGTCAAGTTGACCACTTGGTGGACTAATTCGCCCGTGCCTTTCTAGTCTCATGGCTCAGCCTCCGGCATTCCGGTAGTGTGCTCCTCAACAGACCAAAATCTGCCCTGCCCACTTAGCTGAGATTTGTTATCGGCGATGTGTGTATCCTCATCCGGCCAGCTGGAGTCTTGTCTCGGCACTCCTGACTCGTTATCACTGATAAGCGCGCCTTCACTCGCGCGGAGGTCCTTGGAAAGGAGCATCTGGACCCCTGGTCTAGCTCTGAAAGTTCTGACCCCTTATCACTGATAAGCGCGCCTTCAGTTGTCATATGCGCCCCTGGGCCTTGCTAGTACGGCATTTGTTCGTCATCACACAGCACTAACACCGTTTTAGCACTAGTAGACTCCTCCACAAAAAGGACGGGGCCTCTTGCAAAACGAAGACAGACTGAACCCCATATTGGTATTCTTAGATATTCACAAGAGCCGTAATCCTGTAGGGAGATGGGAATCTGAACCCTAGTGAACCCGGGACCTTGATAAGCGCGCCTTGTTCCAAAACCTGGGGTTTCGCCATCACCCTCCGTGATATGTACTTGCACGACTAGAGGCCCCGCCTCGATGCAGGTCGCGTGCATGCTGTCGCTGTGTACATTCCGCGCAGCCGGTAACGCTATTTCGGCGGCTGGTATCTTGCACCAGATCTTGGTTTGGGATATCTAATCTCCAGCAGTGGTGTGGTGGTTATATCTCCCACCTGTCGTCCTGAATACGACGTCGATCGCCTTCCCACGCCGAGTAGCGCATCAAGGCTCAATCCTGTTCTACGCCCTCCAAGATTGAGCCTACTACTACAATACAACACTGCCAAGATGACCAGCAAGATGTTGGGCGGGGAAAAGGTGCAAGAAACCACGGCTTCGGACGCGGTAGGTAGCCTAGGCCTGACTCCTCTATCATACGTTTCTCATGCGCCTACATGCTGACTAGCCGGCACAGTCTTCTGCAGAACGTGTTACGGGGTCATCCTCCGCCATCCATCTATCAGAAAATGACCTCCACCGTGGACTTAAGTCACATCAGATTCAGCTGCTTGCCATTTCGGGCGTCATTGGCACGGGTAAGAACCCTTACGGTGGAACACGCGACCCTCCCTGCCCCGGGCGTTCCCCTGGCTATCCCATATGATTTTCATGGGTCTAATCTCAAGCTATGCAGGTCTCTTCGTCGGTACCTCGGGTGTCCTTAGTAGTGCTGGGCCCGCCGGACTACTTTTGGGATATTGCTTCTGGTTCGTTTGTCTTCTATTCTCGACAATCCGTCCCAGAGAGGTGGTTGACATGGCTTTACTCGCCACAGGTGCGTCTTACTGGTGTTCGTGGCCCATGCTATGGGAGAAATGTCGGCATATCTACCAGTACCCGGATCATTTGCGACGCGTGAGTATCCTCAAATATCGGGAACTGCGGCCGCAATACTAAAATTCCTTAGACATCGGGCGATATATCGATCCAAGTGCCGGTACAGCCATGGGATGGGTCTATGCCTATAGGTAAGGTCTCGTATCTGCTCCTGATTTACAGACGAAATTTGACCGCTAACCCGTTATATATAGCATGTGAGTTATCGTTGTGCTTTGCAATCTACCAATTAATAAAACTCAAGCCTAACCAATAATACCCCGTAACTAGGATGTAAGCGATCACCTATCTATGTCTGACCTGTCCCTAGGCACTCTTCTGACGCTCTCCTAGGATCTTCACCGCTGCTGACTGCACGGCTTTGACGGGGCTCTGGTCCTACTGGTTCCCTGACATCAACCCCGGTGTCTGGGTGGCCTGCACCTTGTCTGTTGTCTTCGTGCTCAACTGCTTGGCGGTGAAGTATTTTGGCGAGGCCGAATTTTACGCGTCCATATTCAAGGTATTCTTGATCTTTGGTTTCCTCCTATTCACCTTCATCGTCGTTGTTGGAGGCAATCCACAGCACGACAGGATCGGCTTCCGGTACTGGAAAGACCCCGGAGCTTTTAATACACAGTATGTGGACGGCGGCCTCGGTCGGTTCCTTGCCATCTGGGGTGTCTTCAACACGGCTGCCTTCGCTATCGGTGGGCCCGATTTCATTGCCAACTGTGCTCCAGAGGCTGTCAACCCGAGGAGAAACATCCCAAAGGCCGTCAAGCGCGTCATCTATCGCTTGATCTTCTTCTTCATTCTATCAGTGCTTGCCGTCGGCATGCTTGTTCCCTATAACGACCCTAACATGCGTATGTTGATCTTCATGCCTAGGCCCTTGCTAGTGGCTAACTAACCCGCCTCCTTAAAGTCACGGCCATTGCCTCTGGAAACGGAGTTGCCAAGTCGCCCTTCATCATCGCCATGAACAGACTAGAGATTCCATTCCTCCCAGACTTGTGCAACGCTTTGGTGTAAGCTATCTTGTAGTAACGAGATCAAAACGGCGATTGACCAGCCTCTAGGATCACTTCTGCTTGGAGTTGCACGAACTGCCTCCTTTTTCAAGCATCTAGGACTGTCTTCGGTTTGGCAAAGAATGGACGAGCGCCCAAGATCTTTGCAAGAACAACGAAGAGCGGTGTACCCCTGCCAGCTCTGCTGCTTTCCATCGCCGTTGCGTCGCTAGCATTTCTTACCTGCAATACGGCATCTGCCGTGGTACTAAACTGGTTCATTAACCTTGGGTCAACCGCTATTATGATCGCTTACATTCTGATGATGGTATGCCTGAGCTGAAACTCGTATGACTTGTGATGGATCGGCCTACTAATACCTGCACTCACTGCTAGGCCGCAAACCTCCGCTTCCACCAGGGCTTGAAAGCTCAAGGAATCGACGTCTCTGTATTGCCATTTAAGAGCAGATTAACACGTGAGTCCTGTATTAAAGCTAAGGCCTGCCCTTTGTGCTAACACTCCTGGTAGCTTGGTCCAACTATGTTGGCATCTTCTTTGTTAGCCTCATTTTGCTGACAAACGGCTATGGGATATTCATCAGCGGTCACTGGAGTTTCTCTGGTTTCTTCACTGCCTACTTTACAATTGTGTTTTTCGGTAAGTGGCCTTCTCCCAAGAAAGCTATTATGCATCACCTTTGGTGTTGAGAGTCTAATTCACACTTCTAGTTGTCATTTATCTCGGCTGGAAGATAACCAAACGCACTTCATTTGTGAAGCCTGAAGACATGGATTTCCGTACGGGGCTGGATGAGGTGGAGGCTCACGAGAACTCCCTTGAATTCAAGACACCCCAGACGCGATATGAAAAGTAAGTCTTACCCTCTTAACTGCAGGTGTAGGAAGTGTTTTAACCCGATTTACGAATAGGTTCTTGGACTGGTTGTTTTAGATGCATACTGCAGCTTTATTTGGTCAACAAACATGGATCACAGGAATATGTTGTATGTATTGATCAAATCGGTTTCATCTGGCGGATCGACAACTACAGAGAAGAGCACAGAGAAGGGCACCTGGTTGTGCCCGTTGAGCTGTGCTCGGCAGTCTGGCCTCGGGAAATTTGAGATATCTTACAATAATAATGTGACCATCGTCTTGGAACATGAACAAAGTCCTATCTGAGGCCCGCAGTAATCGAAAGCGGCCGTCATGTGACTGGGTTGAACCTGAAGCCGTAGCATCAGGCATCTGCACGCAGGCTAGGAACCCGAGCACCTGGTCGTACACACATCATCTCCATTTAATTCCTTTCTGTCGCATAGCGTTGCTGGTCAAAATGTCTGGTGGTGGGAAGCGGAAAGGCGAAAAAGGGGAGCGGCCGTGATTGGTTTGCTGGACATCTCTTGACGGGCAAGAAACCACCAGTGATCGTCGAACCCCCTTTTCGACCGTGCTGTCCCTCGCACAAAGTTGCGGGACTTCTCCGGGGTGTAGGGAAATTATCTCACCGTGCAGCTTACAGCCTTCTAAAGCAGGCGTACCAAGGTCGCGTGAGCGGATCTCACCGACGCCCCGGCAACCCCACGGGGCCCGGCTGCCAGCTAAGGTTTTCAGCCAGGCGGGAAAGGGGGGTGGGGGCTTGCACCCTAGTTCTCAGTTTTCTGGACGGATCTAGTGCAAGTCTCGCAGCCTCACCCCCTGATTTCCTCGCCGAGGCTCTAGGCGAGGTAAGCTACGGAGATAAAGCCTCCCACAGGACTCTGTCAGCAACGGTCATGTTGTTCTAGACCCTCAAGACTTGCCGAGTCTGAAGAAAATTATCACTGCTGGCATTATCTACAACTCTACGTCTTTCGACCGCTCTCCATCAATCGATACCTCCCTAGATTGCCGAAACAATGGGTGGACCGGTTGGAGACGCCGCTATCCAGCCGAGTGTCGACTACAGGACGCTTCCCAATAGCACGAAGCCCAAATGGTGGCAGGATCTAGATACGATGCTTTCTCTTATGGAACTTTCTATGAACTACCGGACAGATGAGGTTCTTCAGACCCGAGACAGAATGTCTTCCACTGCGTGGGTCTTTGCGGGGCCTTATTCTTCAACGGGTGCGAGTAATAATCATAATTATATCAAACTAGGGGGCATGCACCGGAGTAGCGTCAACAGATATGCTTACTGCCATGCCGAATAGATACAAGTATAGTCCAGTAATACAAGAGCCATGCCGAACGTGGAGTAGAGAAGTATGTCCTTGGTCCGCCTTCCTTTTCCCCTACACTATCCAAACCGCGTTATTACAGCTCTACTCGCTCTATAAATCTTACCCAAAAGTCCTTGTGTTGCCAAAAAATGGCAGACTCCTCCTTCCAGGGCTTTTCCGGGGATTCCAGCTGGATATCAAACGTTCGCAGCAGCTCGAAGATGGATTTGTTCAGTTGCGTAAAAGCGATAAGCTTCCCCGCGCACATCCACCGTCCCGAGCCGAATGCCAGCTCCGCAACGCGTTCCATCTCAACCCTCTGGGAGGCATCACACTCGAGAAAGCGCTCCGGACGGTAGACTTGGACATCTTCTCCAAATATTTCCTGGGACATCATCACACCGAACAGGTTGTGGCTAACCGCAGTTCCCTCGGGGAGGAACACGCCGTCTATTGTATCGCCTCCTTTGGGGACGCTCTTGAAATGGCCGTACAGAGCGGGCGGGCGGAATCGAATAGCCTCGTAGATCACAGCCTGTAATTACATAAAAATTAGCTTCGCATCCCTTGACAGCGACTGGTCCTTGAATATTACCTGGAGATATGGCAACTTCTTGCCTTGCTCGTACGTAATGGGTGCAAACGACGAGACGAGGCCGCTGTCAATAGCAGATCGGATCTCGTCCATGAGATTTGTATAAATTCGAGGCGTTCCGACGATGAAACGGATGGCAGAGCGTATCGTTGTCCCTGTTGTGTCGGATCCTGCGATGACCTGGACGACACATTCCGCCTCACATTGTCGCTGTGAGAGCCCGTGGCGCATGAATGAACCCTAATTACCTGGGTTAGGTATCTAGCCCTCCAGAGCTCTAGATTCATAAACTTACAACCATGTCTTTTGCGTCTGTCGAGTCCGTTTTAAAGTGGTCGGCCACGAACGTCTGCCCCAGGCTATTCACAAAGAAAATGTTAGAAAGACGACCCAGTAGCTGCCGGAAATAATAGACGTACGCAATCAGCCGGCCCAGACCTTTCTTATCCGTGATCTTGGGCATCATATGAGGGGCCAATGGGGAGTTCACAATGGTCCGTAGGATTGGTGTGTCAACCATGACGGCCATGGGTTTGACCATGTCCTCCATCTGCTGGTTGAACTCGAAGAGGTCCGTGTTTGCTCGAAGGTAGCCGAAAGGCTCCCCATAGGCAAGAGCCGTGACGGAGTCCAAGGTGAAGAAGCGTACGAGCCGGACGAGGTCGGCCCTGCGTATCTCGGTCGGCGTTGAGAGGTAGTGGCGGCGGATCAGGTCCTTGAGGACCGCAATCTGGGTGTCAATCCCACCCTCGATATCGACATGGTCGCGGCCGTTGTACGCATTAGCGGTCTGGGCTTTGAGGTGGTCGTGAAAAGGGGTGTCGACGGTAGTAAGCATGTTATCCTGTCGCGGATCGATCCGCAAGGCTCTCCACCAGGCATCTCTTCCGTATTTACTTCGGGCAGCCGAGATGCGGCGGATGGCTGCCACGTTGTCGGTGAGCACGTAATTCGGCGCGATACGCACGACCGAGCCGTATTTCTTGAGGCCGACCAGCTGGGTGCTGGAGATGCCGAGAAAGTTGTTGCGCATCAGCCATAGATACGAAAAGGAGGCAAGGAAGGGGCCGGGGATGTGTCGAAGGCGGAACCAGGACACGATGGAGGAGAGGGTGTAATAGATCACAAAGGCGCCGGCTCCAAGAGGAAGGAGCTGGATGGGATCAACATGAGGGAGGGCCAACATGGCGAGAGCGGACTTGGCTGCTTGGGCTGCTTGAGGAAGACCCTTTGGTATGCCAATTGAGCTAAGCATTCTGGAAGGATACCGGGTAGATATACAAGCTGGCGTACACGTTTTGTGAGTAGTTTATTGGATGACTCAGCCTGATGGACACGGAGAGGGAGAATACTCTCGTTCAGTACGACTGGAGGGAGCGGCTTAAATACCGCATGGTATACCGTCATTCCTCTCCCTAGTGTGCGCCATAGCGCCACGAGGCAGAGAGCGTTAGTGCCACATCCACGCCTGAATGTGGCCGGGTTCCTAAGATGCCCGCACAAAACAAGCCGGCTGTCTCAGAGAATTAGTGGACCTTCGCCTCGGTGTTTGCTCATCCCAGCCCGGGCCACCATTCCCGGATTTAGGTGTATCATTACGATGTCGAGCGGATTGGCGACAGGCGCTTTCCGCAAAGCTAGCTGACAGGAGGACTGTGCTACATCTCGTATACATGGAGCTTGTATATACGAGATGAAAGAGTGCACGATGATTCCATGCTTCCCGGTGAGCTCCGAACTGGAGGCGATGCATCATCGGAAATGCATATGCCTCGGAGGCTGCTTAAGGTAATCTTGAAATAAAACGCTTCCCGCCAATCACAGCGCGAGCTGCGGTGTACGATGCGGCCAATGGGGTTCCGCCTTGGCGATTCTAGGGGGCTACAGCGCCAAGCTGTCAGTAGAGCGGGGCCGCTACGCACAGGAACATGCACCGGATCGAACCGGAGCGATCGCCTGAAAGACCCGATCGGTGGTCATGCGCCTCCTGTAATGTTCGTGGCAGGATGGCGGAGGCTGGCTAAATTCGGTACATAAATAATAAATGAGGCATCTATTTAGTACACTGTGTTCGAGCTGGCGACCATTGGCGATGTACGAGCGCTGTCACAAGCGGACTAGGCGACTGGTTCCCTTTTGGTCAAGCCAGGCGGCTATGCAATCACTTAGCCCACGGTCCTCGCGCTTCTCGCATTGAATGTGCCTATAGGCTGTGATAAAAACGCTGGAGCAAGCAAGGGATGTTGTGTTTCGCGATACTGTCTTGAGGCAGACCCAGGCATATAGCTAAGCTCCGATCTGACACCTCTCTTGCCCCTGCCTCATATCAGGGACAGCCTCGCTGACCTGGATGTGGCAAAGCCAAACTCGCATATTAAGGTACTTGGAATCTACGCACGCTAGGCTCTGGGCTTCTTTTGCAGTTCGTCGCAGCGCGGCCGGTCCTCGCGCGATATTTGGTTTTTGGCACCTGGCAGTGATGTGGCCCGTGTCAAAGCGACTGGGGCAGAGCTGTGCGCTTCCCCTATTATCACGGGACCTTTGCGCTTCGCGGCTTCTTCTATTGGACCAAAGCGGGTAAAGTGTGCCTGCTACGGCTGAACTCCGAAATTAACACTCCCGATATTGGAGACTTGAACAAGCTGATAAGAACATCGCCGTCCTATCCTGCTCCTGCGATGAAGTGGCCGTGGCATGTCCACAGACGACATGGCAGACCTTTCGCTCACAGGCTGGGTGTGGGTTCCCCCTTTTGCAGAGTGTTACTTAGACAAACAGGCGCTGATTTGGGACATCTAGGACTGAGCCAAATGGTCGGGGCACGTTCGGCATATTGAAGAGCTGCACAATAACCCTTTCGCTTTGCGTCTATTCTGCTTTGCGCCTCAACGTTCCTCGAGCCGGCTCGACACCGGCTAGAAAATTCTTGATAAAAACGATTTGGGTTCTGATCGGAATGTTCGCTCCCGAGCTGGTGGTATTCTTTGCCTGGGACCAAGGCCAGCAGGCGAGATGGCTCACCAGAGAATTGGAATCCATTTTTTCGCAGCAGGTAAAAACTCTGGCTAGTTCGAAAACGTATGGGCGCAGTAGTACTTACCTTAAGTTATCTACTCTATTACCAGGGAAGTGTAGATCCCCTTCGCAAGCGTTGATACAAGTGGACACACACCCACAGCCTAGCCTGTCCTCTACCCCAAGCTGGCCGCAGTATCTACTGCATCTATAGAGAGGTTGATATACAAGAGACGTACAGGGATACTAATAGACTGACCGAGTGTTAGAACGGCCGCTCCAGGTATACGTTGGTCTCCTTGCCCACTTTACTTCTTCGAGAAGGCTGCTTTCCAGCTAGCAGTCATTTCATGTGGAGCAAATGTGGATCAATATGCTTGTGGACTTAAATCCTTTGAATGCCTTATAGGTACACAATGACGGCTTCGCTGTCAGGTATGCTGATGACTGCAGTGCCGCCACTCACAGCCACAACCTGCTCCTGGACCTTCCCGCTAGTAAAATGCCCATTTCCTTTGTCGACGGAATAGCTCCACTGTTCACCGGCCCAGCTCACATTGTGGGCGGGGCCGCCGTAGTCGAAACCCATGGCCGCGATGCCCAAATTGGCGTGGAGCCGCTGTACGCGCACCGACGCGACATTCCCGACGGCAACTTCAAATTCGATCACTCCTCTAGTGTTGCCCTTGGTACCGTTGTACACATGGAGGTTCAGCAGGGCCATTCTCTCCAGCTTCTGGGTGGCGTCGTTGTACATTCCATACGCGCTGAGCAGCTGCCGGTTGGTCTCCACGCTCACGATCGCGGATAGGTTGTCCTTGCCCACGAAGTCGTTTAGAAACATCGTTGCGGGGAACGGCGCGCGCACCTGCGGCCCAGGGTTATCCGTCGCTGAGTCGTTAGGAACCCAGAAAGTCCGGGCGGCGGCGGGCCTCCCCACCATGTTCGCGATGCGAGAGACACCGGCAGTCATGGCGGCCAGGTTGGAGTCAACGGCCCAAAGAGTAAACGCAAAGCCCCCACAGAAGACCTTGGCGTTTCCGGCAGCGGAAAGGCAGGCAGCTCCTTCGCTGATCACGAACGGGAGCTTAGCGTTGCGCGACGCATCGATGTTCTTTTGGTACTTGCCGAGGCGGTTGGCGATAGCAGTATGGTTTAGGACAAGTTCTGTGCGGAGTTAGCCTACCCTAACTATGGTTCGTGAATTTTTAGAAAATTTATTACTCTGTAAGACGTCGTCGCTCCAGACAGTAGAGGTATCCATAACTTGATAGTAGTGCTCGGCAGTGCTGCGGATGTGGCCGTTGTTGTTGATACCGGCAGCCAGGATATCGGAGCTGATGGCGAAAACGTTAGTAGGGAGCGATGTCAGTGTCGTCATGATAACCTACACTTGGTACGAAGTGCCGGTGTTGACATGGCCGCTATCGACCTCGCCTGCCACGAAGCGAGTAGCATCGGTCCCAGTCAGGCCGAGTGCGCTGATGACTCTCCCTTGAATCGTCAAGGCATCCTGGATGTATTGTGCCTGGGTATCGTAGAAGTTTGGCTCGTTCCCAAGCGCGATCGCCGCAAGTCGATCGTTCCCTAGAGCGTTCCATGCGCGGGTTACATAGGCCAGCGATCTGTCGATGTTGATCGGGTTTCCCATGGGAGCCTGGAACGACATGGTCGCAGACGTAAGCCCCTTAAATGCCTCGAAATAGCTCGGGCCTAGCTTATACGACGCCGAGCTGGAGCCACAGGTACCGCTCACGCAGACCTTGACCTCGGACTGGCTGTCGTCGATCAAGAACTCGTCACCGCTCGTGCCCCCTACGCGGATGATGGGAGGGAGGGACATCCGGTTGGCGACCGCGCGCACCAGGTTGTTGGAGAAGTCATTGTAGTAGTCGTGGAGAAAAGCGGCCTCGATGTTGAAACTAACGAAGTTTCGAGGAACGACACGCGAGCCGCTCGGCTTCGTCAAGGGCGGAGTGATGGAGATGGCGCTTACCACCCCTATTAGAGCCGGCACCAGCACTGTTGATGAGTACATATCAGATTCGACGCTGTCGGAATGCTGTTGTTGTGTCCTGGCGTAGACCAAGACAGGAGAACAAGCAGTACGCGATGGGGGGACTCTGAGCGCCTTTGTAGTGCCCTCTCTAGGAAGGATCCAGTCCAGTGGGAATAGATCGTCATAGCTTACTCCAGACTCTATATTAGAGGATCTACGGCTGAATGCGTTATTTCATAGGTAAGTATATTGAGTCCCTCCACTGAGATTGCTCATTCGGCAGAATGCTTAGGAAACCCGTATAGAATGCCCCCGTTCGGCGTGCCATTACTAGCCTCAACGGGCTATATTCGCCATCCCCTGGCTAGTGGCGCATATACTTGGTAAGACCAACCTGCAAGTAGTTAGGCGAGCGAGCAGAAGCGGGCCAGAGTAATGCCCATAATTTCGATCCTACGAACTCCTCCCTTGGGTGTGCGATTTCCAGGAGTGTGAAAATGGAAGAGAAACAGCCGCCGTTGCACCGACTGGACATCGATTGATCCTGGCCAGTTCTTAAACCTTGAATCCTCCGATAGTAGTTCTTTTCGTATAGAGCCGACGACCCGAGCAGCCTGACCTCGATGATGGCTCATCGAGAAGACATTGTTGCTCTGGCTGACCCGTGCAGGTAGGCATGCAGCTCTAAACGGATATTATCTGTCCACACCTACTTCTTAACTATTAACCAGAACGTCTGGCATGTTAGGGTCTTTTCCTCGGGACGGAGCGAAGGAAGGAAACTGGGCTTCGGGCCGAGCATTCGGCCGTCGGCATATCGGCAAAAGTCTGACAGCTTTCTCGTATAGAATTTGATACGCCCTTTATGCCCGTAGCAGTAGTGGCTTGCTTGGCAGATTGCAACATGCATACTCATCTCATGTAAGCGACAGTGAGGCTGTAAGATGACGTTTGATACCCCACTACTTGAGCGCGGGACCTGGGACCCTGAGTGCAGATTGTTGATTCAATTATCTTAATCTGACGTAAGGTGTAGCTCAACGTGTGGGGATAGTGACAACTTAAGCTGCAGCTATTGATATCCTAGGAGCAGATCAGTGTATTATTGTCAGGCTCTTCTCCCATTGTCCCACTGGTCTTCTCAGTCGTATTTGTTGCTTGGTACGTATTTCTGAGCCTCAAGTACGAAGTACTAATCAAGGTACTTTGCATAACTTGATCAAGTCAACAAGACAGGTACCCATGCCAACGACATCCGCGGCCTGCTCTAGTTACCGCGAATTTTCTAGGGAAGCAAGTCCGCGAGCACCTGATTCGCCCGATGGTACTCATCTACCACGACCTGTGCCGCCCGCTCACTTCGCGGCACGATCTTGGCGTTGAATGGGTGTGGCGTGATGGTCAAGCCGGAATGGAACCCGGTCTCGACACTTATGTCTATGTCTCCATCGGCGATGACATCGTAGGCCCATAGCAGCTGAGCGAATGTCAGCTGTATAGCATTAAATACAAATTGCTCGCCAGGGCACGCCCGTCGGCCCAAACCGAACGTATATAGCGGCTTTCGTCCTGTCTCCTTGTCTTCAGGCGCGGGCGTGTGCTTTGTACCGAGAGGATTCCGCATGAATCGCTCTGGGTCGAACTTTTCGGGCTGGTCGTATTCTTCCGGATCATGCTGTATGGCCCATGCGTTCATTATCACCACAGTGCCCTTGGGTATACGGTACCCAAGCACATTCTCATCTTTTAGGCACAGTCGCGGGACAGCCAGCGGAGTTGGCGGCCGCCAGCGAAGGACTTCCGTGAGGCAAGCTTTCAGATACGGGAATTTGGCTAGGTCGATATGCTCGGGCATCGATTCACGCCCCCATGACGCATCGATCTCGGCTTGTGCACGGCGCTGGATCTCTGGGTGCGTTGCAAAGGCTTGGAGAAGGAACTGAGATGCCTCTAGTGTGGTGTCGGCAGCGGCATCGAGGAGACCTCCCCCAATGAACTCGATGTCGGTTTCCGACAAGTCAGCCCCTTCCTTCCCCGACCTCTCTCGGAGCAGCCTGAAAATAAGGGACTCGAACTTTCCTTTTCTGGCTGCATTGCCCTCGCCATCCGGGCTACCATGGAGATATTCTTTATTCCTTTGTTTCGCGTGCTCCATCAAGAGCCCGTATGTCTTACGCATCTGCTCTCTTACATACCTTGCCTTCCTCTTCCACTTGGCAAGTGCCGCTGGGACCAAGCCTAAGATCGGAAATATGTCGACAGGAGGCGCTACACCAGGTTCCAAGAGCTCGAGCCACAACTCCTGAGTTTTGTGATATGTGTCGACCCACTCCTGGCCAAGGTCTTCGACCCTCTGGCCGCCAATCATCGGGAACGGAACCGACAGCGTCCAGTGGCGGAAGCTGGCGCCAAAATTCTCCGGGGTGCGGAGCAAGTTGTACATTAGCCTCGCTCCCATGGCTTGCTGGATTGGAGTCATCTCCTCGATGCCTTGGCGGCTTAGGTATGGTCTATATGCGACCCGAGCGCGTTGTTGAAAGGAAACAGACATGAATACGACTTGCTTCTCATGCTCCCCCGGCAGCACATAGTCGCATGGAATGCTCATATGCGGGCGGGCGGCATAGTGGGCCCCGCGCTTGCTGAACAGCTCGCGGACATGGTCGGCGTTGTTGAGGACCACCACGTTTCCAGGGCCAGCTTTGAGACCCAACACTGGGCCATATGTCTTTGCCCAGTTGGTATACGTTAAGTAGGGCTGCCGGAGGGGAATTTGGTGCAGATTGCCAAGGCCGGGGATAACGGGAGGGCCTGGGGGGAAGTTGGGTGGTCGTAACGTGGAGGCGATGAAGAGACCCGCATAAACCAGGAGTATACCGCAGCCCACGAAAAGAAGAAGGACAATCGCCGAGCTTGCGTTTAATTGCATCGTATTTTGACTGTGTATAGGGCTAAAGCGATGAGTAGCTAGGCAGTACGAAAAACAAGATAGAATCGAGTCAGTGATATGCCTAGTTAGGGGATAAATACGAAGAAGAGCTGGCATATTATACCCTCTTCCAAACGGTAGCATGATACCATCCGGGTGTGGTTGTATCCCCAACATCTGAATGCATTGCATTCGAACCTGATGTGCTCACCGCATCTTAAGCTCTCTCCCCTATCGGAAACAGCATTTCAACAAAACAGGAACTCCGAATTTGGCAGGGCGCGGGGTAACGATATTTGGGAACTACTCGATTGGCTGCAGAGGCGAGCTGGTGGTTGCGTGAGACTCACTCTCAGCCAGTGTCGCTGCAGTGCTACCGTTCTATCCCGCAAATCATTCCCAAACGTGAGACAGGTGACCACGGCAGAAAACGACGGTTATCTCATTCGTATGGCATTTGCTCGAGCCGCATGCACGGTTTATAAGCGTCTTGCAGTTATTGTCTCGGAAGCAGGACGCCACCTGGCCAAGCAGAGCCTACGGAAATGAACAAGGTAGCTGCGGCTCATTGGGCGGTCGTGAAAGAGACTGGCTCCGAAGTCCAGGATAATCACACCATATATACCAGTGCGAGCACACTCATGCAGTGATGAAGCTTGTGGTTCGCTATCGTTCCCTGTTCTATCTGCGTGGTGGGGGTGGGGGGATGACGAGCACGTTCCCAAGCTCCTTGGGACAACCATATAAACTGAAGGCGGCTGTTGTACTACTTGAAATTTGTGGTGTTCAGGTCGTCGGGAGTTACCTTTGGGCAGGGACTGCACTCAAGCCAATGACTGCTCGCCTTGGCTCTCCCAACGATCTGCAGGCTAAACAGGGTTGGATCCTTCGGTCCGGCATCGGATAACCCAAGTGGTGTGTCAACCTAAGACATTTAAAAGAACAGTGCGTGGGACGCGTAGTATTCCTAACAGACACAGGAGAGAATAGCTACTGAGCGAGCCGAGCATCTCGTCGCTAAGCAGATATGTGCCCCTGCTTACGGAATAGAAGTCGTAGGGCCCTAGTCCTCTTCATCCTCGTCATCGTCCGAGAAGACTTCCTCGCGCATTCTCCCTTCAAACGCGTCCTGTCCCTCATCACTGTCCTCATCATCTCCTCTCTTCTGTCTCCTGGCAGACTCTTTCCCCTTACTCGACCGTGCTAATGGCGGTGTCAAGTATCCCTGGCGCTTTCCAGACTGACTAAAATCCGGGCGGCTCCTAGACGTAGTTTTCTTCGGAGGCGGGGACAATCGCATGCCAAAGGAGTCATCCCTGTGCCGGTTTGTGAGGGCATTCGCGACGTCGTCTCCTCGAACCGCATTGATATATTTCTCAAAGTCCGTTGCCGTCTCGGCGATCTTATTGAAATTTCGCGATGTTAGTTTGATAGTCGTGAGGTTCTTTTGGCCTGATTCTAGGGCCTCAGTGGGTGTGAGCTTCTTCTTGCGGATCTTCTCCATCCTGTCAAACTGGCCCATCGCGATGACGGTGGAGAAGGCGTTGCGGATCTGCCGGGCGTTCCAAGTTCTCTGTGTCGCTTCATGCTTCTGGAAGTGGTTGTGGGCGAAATCTAGCAGGCTCTCGCGGTCAAACTTGATCTTGATATCCGCCTGTTCGTTGTCTGCTGTGATCCGGTCGAGGTGATTCTTCCAGATCCTCTCGGTCGCCTCAAGGTCGATGGGATCGTAGCGGAGGGCGACATGGATGCGTGACTTGAATGCCTCGTCAATAATGCCTACAATATTCGTAGTCAAGAACAAGATGCCCGAGTAGTACTCGAGGTGCCTCAGGAATACTGCGACTCTAGTCAGGTCTGCCTCTCTGCTCTATCAAAAGGAGTCTTACTTGAAACCAGTGCATTTCGTGTCATATCAGTCCAGTTACGGTGGGCAAGGAACACGTCGGCTTCGTCTATGAGCAGAACGCAACCCCATTTTTCGGCCCGCCTCGTATGGTCGCTCAAGTTATTTTCGACTTCGCGGGGAAACGTGCCAATATCTCCGCAAGTTATCGAGTATAGTGGCTTTCCGGTATAGGCAGCAATGGTCTCTGCTGTCGAAGTCTGTTATAGAGTGTGCCACACTGGGTTAGTTGGCTCTACTGATGCAAAAGTAGACGCCTGCTTACCTTGCCTGTGCCCGGCGGCCCATGGAGTAAGATGATAAGACCGCGCCCTTTGCCTTGAACAAGATCAATCTGAGCTCTGGGATTGTTGGTAGGAGACGACCCTTTCGTCGGATGCTGCTCATATGCGGAGGTGTGACTGTCTACGATCGATAGAAGCAGTTCGCTATACCCCTTCTGGAGGACTAGGTGCTTCCAACCACGAGATCGGGCCTCGTCGCTCTTGTCGATTTCTTCGAGCTTATCGATATCTAACCAATCTGTAATACCTGGTTAGTGGAGAGCCCTCGAGCGGTGACTTCGTACCAAGCATAACGAAAATTGTCTTACTCCATTCACGAGCACGGAAGTTGTAGGCCGGCACCGATGGAGGAAGGAGCATTAGATATTCCGGCGTATCGGTGAGATGCTCTGGCTTCCTTGGGTTCACGAGATGAAAGTGGCTTGACATGAAGCTGTCCGAACGCGCCTCGTCGACTTCGTTGTCTCCGATGTGGAAGTCTCGGTCCCTGGCACCTTGCACGATATTCTCAGCGACCTCGCGACGACCGGGGGACACTCTCGACAATTTCCCAAAGGCTTGGCGGCCCGGGATGTGCCTCATATAATAAGTCTTGATGTCCACAAAAACGTCGCTCTCGATCTCTCGGACAGCATCTGACCCTCCAGCCATCGCCATCGGTGGCGGTGGTGGTCCCGGCGGTCTCGGAGCGAAGGGTAGCCGGATTGGCTTTGCAGATAGTCCCTCGTATCGTTTGTGCCCAAAGCATTCCAGCACATTTCTTCCACGCTGCTTCAGCTGACTGCAGAGCTCTTCCGAGTTCTCGCGGAAGCGAACAGGATAATAATCCAGGTCGAGGATCTTCTTCTCTCCCGTGAAATGCTGTATGCGATAGACCCCGCGGACAGGCCCAACCCGTGTACCATCCCAGTTCATGGTGAAGTAGTCGATGACAACATCCGTCCATGTCCCCACGCCGGCATCCGGGGACTGGTCCGCTCCGCCGTCAGAGTCACTCGCGTTCTGATAAGGGGAGACTCGCAGGAGACGCATCCGGCCGCCGGTGACGGCATACACCTGGCGGAGCTCGTCAACCTCATCCTTTCTGTTGATGATTAGGTCGCCGGGGGAAAAGAGGTGATACATCTCTTCGAAAGTGATCTGCTGCAGAGATGCTTCGTCAATCTTTAATTTGAGTCCGATTATATGGCCGAGCTCTGTCTGGATAAAATCGTGAAGACATTGCAGATAGTCAACACGTCTGGAGAGAATCTTCATTTTGACGGTTTCAGGGTCGTCGTCAGAAACTGTAGATGACGATACAGAGCTTCTACGAGTGGAGGCCACAGAGGCGACTTCATCTGCATCGGGAGAGTCGTTCTTCTTCTTCTTGTTGTTGTTGTCTTCCTCCTTCTTCTTCTCGCTGTCTTCCTCCTTCTTCTCCTTGGCTTTCGCTGGATCGCTGGAGGCAGGTGCTTGTAATTCCGCACTTTTTTCTTCCTCAGATCCGCCAGAGGGCTTTGTTGCGGCAGGAGGGGCTGCCTGTGGATCATTATCTTGGGTTGTGTTAGGCGTACCAAAGGTTTCAGTGCCCGTGGAGGCGGCTTCCTCTGATTTCTCTTCCTCGTCTTCGGGCTTAGACGTGCTAGGCGTTTCCGCGCTAGAAGGCGCGCTCTCAGCGGCCTCTCTAAGAACCTGAAGCTCTTCTTTAAGGCATGCAAGACGTTTCTTAATTCCAGGCCAGTTGTGCACCAGTAACTATTCTCGGATTAATTAGCTTCCGTCAGTGGAGTAGTACTGTTTGGAAGAACCTGCCTTGTATGAGGGGATCATGCTGTATACCGGAGTAAGACAGATCAGTCATCAGGTAAGGAGCTGAAGGGATAGGAATCTATATGATCTTACAGGTGCGGCAGTGTTGGCAGGTTGAGACCCGAGATCCTCTCAAGGTCGTCCAAAAGCAGCCTGGAGTTAATCTTCAATCTAATGGGCTTCTCCCCCTCTCTAGCCGCATCGTGAGCCTTTTTGAAATCCTCATCCGTCATGGGCTCGGTAATATCTTCGCCGTGTTCGACTGTGCGGTAGAATGCCTCTATTACGGGGCTTAGCGGATCGTAGGCTGTATGCTCGTAGAGGCGCCAATCTTCCATCGACAGCCTCCCCACATGGCATGGATGTTTTTCGTCTTGTCTGAACCAACAAGTAAGTGGATGATCCGAACAATTCTTGGAATTCATACCCTAGCAGACGGCGCGATGGAGGCGGTCTAGCAGCACCTGGAGGGCCAGGTATCCCTGGGCGAATGTACTGAGGACCCGCGCCCCAGGCAGGTGGCCTACCTGCGTTGACAATGGAACGTGGCATTTGGACTAGCTGTCTTAAGGCATTTTGAAAGACATTGATTTCGCCGAATATATTGGCTGAAGCGGCCTGCCTGAGTTGGTTCAGTTTAAGAACAGCTGCCATCACTGCATCTTTGGCCTCTGTCTCGGCCTGGCGCAGTTCGGCAACGGCCTCGATGCTCTGCGTAGCATCTTTGCCGCCACCGTCGCTCTTGCGGTCGGCACCGTCCTGGTCCGAAGTGACAGATTCTGGCGCGGGAGGTATTTCGCTGTCTAGGGCCTCGGCCTTGGGCGTCCCTTCGCCGCTGCTATCCTCGCCCACAGATGAGGTGCCGCCATCATCGGCAATGGCTTCGACAGGCGGATCTGTGCAATCATTTTCCTTCGATCCTTGCTGTCCTTCGGCAACGTCAGGTAAAGCTTTAGGGGAAACAGCACCGCCGTCGGCGCCCTTCACGGGTGCGGGCGAGCTCATATTAGATCGTTTGATGAATAGGTGTACAAAGAATGGCGTGCAGAATTCCAGATGGATCTCCCCGCGAGAGGTTGATCCCGCTTGAAATGAGAAGGTCAACGGACGAGACACTCCGCGCAAGGCTGTGGGCTTACACGGCCGCTCTCTCACAGCCCATGCCTATCTTTCGGGACCCCGGCCGCTTTAGGGCGCATTGCCGCACAGGCACATGGACGGTTGCTAGTATCTTCCGCTGATTCGCTATAATCTGCATGGGGGCTGACCTTTTGCATATTGGGAGGCACATGCGACCTAGGCTGTGCACTCCTTAGGCGCCTGCAGAAATTCCCCGCAGCGAATAGGGTGGCTTTCATTTTCCAGCCTGAGGGTCAAAGGATGCCTCCTGGAGGTAGATTGCGTATTTCCTAACTCCACGTGCGAACCTTTTAGCTCTATGCGCCCCTCACGAGGGGGCGGTGAATGCTAGAGCAGCCACGGCCGTTCCATCGCAATTGCCATAATCACATACAGCTCTACTATCCGCAGGGGATCATTTTCTCGCTGTTCATGGCAACATGGCGGACAATGCGATCGCGCTTGGTCGTGGCCAAGCGGCTGGCTCTGAGGAAGTTGTGGAGTATATCAGCACGTTAGGAGCAGACTTCCACCAGGCGTTCAGTCCGAGGCAGGTGTATGATGGACGAATGGGGGATTGGCGCTCAAGACAGAGCGAGAATTTGGATGAAGAGTATGGGGGAAAATCACTTCGCATCGCGCTACTGCAGCTGTGGGCTAACGACTGGCATGTGATATCAGGGAGCACGAAGAAATCTACTCGGAGTATTATGAAGTGCAGGCGGCATTCATAAAGAGGGCAAACCAGTGTCTCGACAAGCTCAAGCAGCCGCAAATAGAAATGACAGCAACGCAGGACTGGGACGGAGTGCACGCATCAATGGAGAGAGCCTGTGCCGCACTAGAGAAGGTGTCCGCCAAAGAAAAGCAGCCGGCAGGACTCTCGGGGAAGCTGAGGAAGAGCTTCCGGTTCTTGTGCAAGCATGCAAGGGTTGGGAAATTCGTGGCACAGTTGATCCCTAACGACAGCTTTGGATCAGTGCTCTGTGGAGGTTTAAACGTCATCTTCACAGCCATGGAGCAGACGGGTTTCCAACGGGAAGCTGTGTACAAAGCCCTCGAACTATTGCCACGAATACTCGAGAGCCACGTGCCATACACCGAGCTCGCATGCGACAGGCCAGACATCCACCGTCGCACTGCGAAGCTGTACATTGAGATTTGCCGCACCCTGGACCAGATCCTCAGGTGGTTCATGGCAGACACGTTTTGTAAGATGTAACCTTGCGCAGCCCAGCTGGTGTATTACATCTAGAGCCTTATCGCAACGCCAGCTTACTGACACTATTTCTGGTAGTTGCCGGCGCGAAACGCTTCCTCAACTCATCCGCCTTCTCAAAAGACCTCAGCGAGCAGATGGCCGAGGTCAAGTTGGCGGCCAAGGAGCTCGAGCTCCGAGGGACCCAAATCACGATGCAACAAGTGAAGGAGATTCAGATGGCCTCTAAATGGTTGGTCTCCGACAGCATCAAGAGAGGCCATCAGCTGGACGGGATGGAGCGAGGGATCATGAAGACAGCAGAAAGATCAGCGACTTTCATCCAGGAAGAGCGTGACAAAACCGGCAATCAGCTAGAGGATATCGACCGTACGGTGAAGTGGCTGGCCAGTCGCGCAGCCGCATATGACATGATAGAGAGTGCGGTCTGCGGGAATCTTCAGGGCTTTCTCCAACTCAACATGAGTCGTAAGTGTCCCCCCAGAAATCCCTCCCAGAAATACTCCGGCTGCCAGAAGTTTGAGTACTCACGCCATAGATAGGGCTCATCGAGCAGAATGCTAGGGTACAAAATTCCATACCACAGATCACCCCCACAAAAGTCCTTGAGGAATTCGAGTATAATCCGAGCCTATTGAAGAAAGACATGGAGTCTCTATTATCACTAGGCATACCGCCGGCGCGGTTCCAGCTCGACACAAACCGTATCCATGCAATCCAGAGAAACCCGCGGATACGTGCCTGGCTAGCCGTCGCAGAAACTTCTATCATGCTCCTCGACGGTGGCTCCAATATTGGGAATGCGTCAACGTCGTTTGTGAGCGCTAAAATGGTCGACTCACTCCTGGGCCAGGCATCTCGGGACGAGGACTCATTGCAGGTTATTACACTGGCCTATTTCTGCGGCCAGCATCGGGACTACCGCCGAGACGCTGCGGCCAGTCCCCTGGCACTTGCCACAAGCATTCTATGCCAACTCATTGATCTCTATTCTGGCTTTAATCCCGCAGATCTCCAGGAATGTTTGGAAGACACAGACGTGGACGGCATATGCGCCTCATTTCAACGACTCGTAAAGACTCTGCCGGCCAACGCAGTCGTGTATCTGGTCTTAGACGGCCTTTCTTGCTTCACGATCCCCTCAGAGCGAACCGAGCCGGCTCGAGAGGTCATTGGCTATTTAGTGGATCTCGCCCGCGAGGAGATGGCCGCTACACTCAAGTTTCTTTTCGTCTCTCCCGGCAGGTGTAGATTCCTCGAGGACCTATTTGACGAGGATGAGATTCTCAACATACCGGGCGCGCCGCCGCCATCTGGTGGCCCAATATAGAATTGGGGAGTTTATCTATCTGCCCAAGTTAGTACTCGGTAGTTTGGGCTCCTGTCGCGTGCTCTCGGATCTGTCATGGCAGGTTAAGGCGCTCCAGGGAGTGGATTGTACATTGCGTGGTGTAGCAGCGCTCCGGATTATGCCGTCTCAATTAGATAGAGAGGTTAGGGCATGCACCTCTAGGTATCATATAATAAATAATAACAGCCAAAATTGTTGGGGTATGTCATATCGTGTCTGAAGACCGCTGGCCGGCAAGTGGCGTGCAGAGGTTGACTGTGGTGCGCTGGCCAGGCAATTGACATGTGGGCACAAGCCCAAAAGTACAATCTAGGTTCGCTTGGCTGATGAATTTCACAGCACTCTACCGCAGGCTCGGGGCCGCCGCAATTGTCTATAGATTTCCGCATAGGCTTGGCTGGAGAGAAAACGCGCGTCTCCGAGACGAGGCGGCAAGCGGGGGTGGGTGCCGGCAAGTCTAGCGCGCAAGCGCACAAAGTTTCTCCGGCTCGGAGGGGCCTTCGGCTGTATCTGCCGAGCCGGGAAAACCGCATTTTCCCCTCGCAAGCCCCTATCGGGATCCGAGCGGGCGCCGACTTGTGCGCCGTGGCGTCAAACAGCCACGAAAAGGTTGTTAGGAGATCCCAACCGCAAGCTGGCAGGTTTCTTTTCTTTTTTTTCTTCAGCTTTCGTTCTTTTACTGTATGAGAATTTGGAGATTAATATATCCCTGAAGATAAATAGCAACTTGTTCGCGCTTGCTGCCACTTCCTTTGCTCCCTCTAATAATAATCCGCCGACACTCTCGTGTTTACGCGCCGCGCCGAGGGACAATAGCGGATGCAGGTGGGCCGTTTCAGCCCCTGCCTGGCATTTACTCTCGGATTTCCTTTATTAAACCGAGACGCCGCCCGCCCGAGTGGATACTCCCCGGCTGGACGACACACCACTTATAACGCTACCGTCCCCTCTTGAGTCGTCCTTGTCGGAATTCTGTCGTGCATGTACCTGATGGGCCTTGGTTGCAATCGCGGAAGAACATTTAAGCTCGCTCGGTGGACTTGGACTCTAGGATTTCAGCTGCTCATCTTTTTCCTCTGCATACCGCTGTGCCAAATTCCAGGCACCTCCTCGCCTGACATGATTGGCACCCTCAGGAACGTCGTGGTGGTGGGCGGTTCATACGTCGGGGTCGTGAGTAGCACAGATTTGCAACATCGAGTCGCCCGGCTAATCTAACCTACGAGGGCAGGCTACAGCCAAGGAATTGGCAAACATCGTCCCCGCGACCCACCGAGTATGCATCCGGTTCCGTGGCTTGTCTCGCTTTAGTGGCCAAGCTGACTGAATGGTGACAGGTTCTATTGATTGAGCCGCATAGTCACTTCCACCACTTGTTTGCATTTGTTAGTCTCCTAAACTCGCTGTTAAAGAACTGCTACTTAACTGCGCGCAGCCCCGATTCGCCATCGTCCCGAACTATGAGCACAAAGCCTTCATCCCCTACAAGGGCGTGTTTTCGGAGAGCCCCGATCCGTCCAGGCATGCGGTGATCAAAGCTAGAGTTCTTTCACTAGAGCCGACTCAACTTCTCCTAGATCGCGAGGTAAGACATCCACTTTGCGTGCGAGAGATGCTGTTCCAGTCTAGACATGCGGAAGATAGCTTGGCACACGTCTACACCCATCTCACCCATCTCGATGCATGTGTCACAAATGGCCGCTGCTAACTTTAGCGGCCGGTAGTGGGAAGGTTCCAGCAAGATATCCTTCGACTACCTAGTGGCGGCGACGGGAACCCAGCTCGCAGATCCCGGGACGATGCCGTCCGATGAAAAGAAGCCCGCCATTGAGTCCCTGAGAGCCTGGCAGAGAGATATCAAGAAAGCGAACTCGATCGCCGTGGTTGGCGGCGGTGCCGTGGGCGTGCAAATGGCTACAGACCTGAAAGAGGTGTATCCGGAGAAGGATATCACCTTGATTCATTCTCGAGACAAGCTCATGCCCCTGTATCATGTCGCTTTGAGCAACTTGATCAAGGATCGTCTCAAAGAGCTCGGAGTTCGGTAAGATCTTTGCCCTTTAACCTCTGTCTGCACTTGCTTACCCAAAATCAGACTTCTGACCGGCTCGCGAGTCGTCGTGCCGTCCGGGGGCTTCAAGCGAGACGGAAAGCCCGTGAAGGTCGAACTACAAGACGGCACCAGCCTCTTCGCCGATCTTGTGATCCCTGCCACTGGCCAAACCCCCAACACAGCGTTTCTTTCGGGGCTTCGCACCACTTCGGAAGGGTCCCTCATCAACCCGGCCAATGGCTTCATCCGTGTGCGCCCAACTCTCCAGTTCCAGGACCCCCAGTTTAACAACCTGTTCGCCGTCGGCGATATCGCCGACTCAGGTGCCCATAAGGCAGCCAGACCTGGTGTCGGTCAAGGTGCAGTTGCAGCCAAGAACATTGTCTCGTTGATCGAGGGCAAGGAACC
The DNA here is from genome assembly GCA_021432635.1 of Thozetella sp. PMI_491. NCBI lineage: Eukaryota > Fungi > Ascomycota > Sordariomycetes > Chaetosphaeriales > Chaetosphaeriaceae > Thozetella > Thozetella sp. PMI_491. Next base: position 397,851 of record MU270032.1, read on the forward strand.
GACCGAGTTCGTGACGATTAGCCCGCCCGGTATTCATCTAACCCTAGGATTGGTATGTTTCTTCTTTCCATTTTCTTTTTTGGAGAAACCTTCCTCGTACGAGCAGTCTAATGCCTTATAGACAAAAAATGTCATTTTCCGAAACCCAAATCCTGCAGAAGGCAGCACTGAGCCAGTTATCAAGCTCAAAGACGAGTATGTATCGCCCTTGAAACGGACAAGCCCCAATGCTAACACAATACTTGCAGCGGGAGCGAAGACATGTCCATCAACGGAGTCTGGGCGCGACGAGGCGTGCAAGTCAGCGGCGAGGCTGAATATCATCTATGAGTCTGACGTTTCAGCTACTGGAAACGGATTTCACAGCTAGAATTCTGTCACCATAAGACCGATATGGCGTTAAACTACGAGCTTGGGACCAAGTGTGTACGATTGCCACACATTGAATGGATGAGGTAAAATATGACCTAGAATATCCAGGTCTATGTCGAATGCGAAGGCATGCATATTGCTTTTCAACAAACATATACCAAATCACCATCAAAGAGCAAGACTTCAGCGGGGTTACGCGCAAATAAACATAGAGAAGAGGGACCTAGTTCCGGTGGAAGGAAGATAAGTACAGCTAGTGCTTGAAGTTGGCCAGGGGTACCCAGCTGTAGGTAGCTTGCTGCACAGGACCTTCGGCTTTCATGCGCAACCAAGCTTTCCGCTGTGGGTCCGGTAGTTGGAAATGCGATGTTCGTTTATATTTAGGTACACAAACTTGGCTGTCGACTAAATTATTACACTGCCCCTTCTTCTCTCGCTGCGGCTTCCTCCGAGGAGCCCACGGTTAGTAATTACTATACGCTTCCAATGTAACAGTAGCAATACGTTCAGTCGTTTACGACGACTCTTCCAATATTTGATAATATATTCGCGCTAGTAACCGGTACACTCGTTAACCCCGTGGCACAGCAAGGAGTCCGTGGTTGGGGAACATGTTAGTAGACAAGCTAAGCTGAGACTATGGACTTTTTCCTTATCCAAATGAGCCCTCTGGCTCGGTGTAGCGAACCTTTTACAGATCTAGCGGCGATAGAATCTAGATTGATGGAGCCTGATGTCGCACAACTCAGAGTTCGCTATTTATAGCGCCGTGATCTATGAGCTAGTAAGTGGAATGGAAGGTGATGTAGTAACATTGGCCAAGCTACACTGGCAGTGAAATGCAACATACATACGTACCTATGGGTATAGTAGTAGGTAATAACGGAAATGTGGGTTAAAAACTGCAGATGTTTGCGTATACTCAGCTGCGCCACAGCCATATGGCAAGTAGGTCATGCATCCGTGCCCTGGGGAGAAAAGACACAAGCCCAGCTACGCATGAACTAACAAGTTAGGAGATAGTTGTGACCCAGCAAGACTAGCTGAAGAGACGCATTTTAGAATGTAGACTGAAGAGAGCGCCCTTAGTCTCGCGTAGTCTGCCACAGCGTTAGAGCTAGGTCGGCACATGTTTCTTTTGAAGCTAAAGCTATCTGAAAAGCAGCATCAATGGACGGAAGGCGAATGGGGAAAGCCCCTGAGCAAGGCCGATACCGATGAAGGGTGCGTCGTGCATCTGGAATGTGGGGAGAAGTTAGAGTTTCTCTAATCGGCAATGCTTTCCATTTGTCGTCGCGAGTGCCGTCGATAGTTGGGTGGATTGCGGTGGAGGTCGAAGCAGAGACGCGCAATCGACGTCGATGGGTACTGGCGCCCGGCAGATGGCGGGGAGGCAAGAACTTAGGGTAGTTCGTCCGAACCACCAGAGTAAAAGGCATTACCCCGGCGGCTGTCGTGAGGAATCGTCGCCGAAAAGGTGCATGTAGCTAGAAAAAGGCCTCCCCCGATTCCGCTGTCCCCCTACGGCGACGCGTCGTCATCGCAAGTGAAAAAGCCACTGTGCAGGGGTGGCGTGTTCAATGGGGACGGGATCCCCTGTCAAAGCCTAGAATAGTACTCTGCGCCCCTGTGAGTGGTCCGGCAGTCGTCGCTTAGTGGAGTCCCCACGATCGGGAAAGCCTTGCAGAGGCTCTGGAATGGGGTCTGTCCGGGGTCTGCTTTAACCCACTAGCGCAAACTGCCTTGTGGGTAAAGCCTGCGAGCGAGTGTATTGTCCATCGTACCTAGTCCCTCGTCGCCCGGCGCAAGACGACGCAAAGAGGTTACTAGGAGCCCTCTCACCCCTTTTTGGACCTGAGTAATGGCTAGTGGGGAATGAGGCTCAACATTCCCTTCTTGGCATACCCCGAGCTGCGAGGGAGATTGACGGCTATGTCGTGACGATGCGGTCCCGTAGCATAACACGTCACGTCGAAAGATGCTCGACCGCGGCGAGGATAAAAGGGTGCAATGTCTCCCAGAGTTAGAGTCTTGTTCTGCAGCACACTTCAGCGGCCTCCTCCTCGCCCCAGTCTCTCGCTTCTCGGCTTGCATCGTTCGTTACACACTCGTCTGCCCAATTCTCTCAATCTCTCTCCCTCTTTTACTCAATAATCCCAATAATATCCCTTGTCACTACTCGCAAAGATGAAGGTCAACGCTATTGCTCTGGCGCTCCTCTCCACTTCGGCTACGGCACTTCACCTCAGCCCTCACGGCGCACGGGCGGTGAACTCCCTCGATGCCATGGCTAGTGGTCTGCGCCCTACGAGCACTGGCATCCGAAGCGGTGCCCCGCTAGGCGCTGTCCGGTCTGGAAAGCCTACCGGGCTTCCATCCTCCGGCATCCAGCCGACTGATATCCACTCTGGACTCCAGCGAAGGGCTACCACGGCGTCGTCCACGGAGTCAAGGTCTTCTACTAGCACCCTCTCGACCAGCACAACAGCCACCAGCACGCTCACGACTAGCATTCAAAGCTCCAGTTCGGTCATTTCTACAACCCTTTCTTCTTTTGGGATGGGCCCAACTAGCCAGCCTACCTCTGGGCAATCTTCTAGTGGGCAGTCCTCCGGCGGTCAATCCTCCGGTGGACAGTCCTCCGGTGGACAGTCTTCTGGTGGACAGTCTTCTGGTGGTCAGTCATCCGGCGGCGGTCAATCATCCGGCGGCGGTCAATCCTCTGGCGGGGGTCAATCCTCCGGAGGTGGTCAGTCCTCCGGTGGCCCCTCTGGCGGCCGGTCTCTGGGCGACGGGTCTTCCGATAGCGGGTTTCCCTCTGGTACTCCTACCTTGGGTGCATTTTCTTCTGGTACGCTCCCCACAGGAACTCCTTCCGGTACTCTTTCGGCCTCGGCTTCTGCCCTGGAAAAGCGACAGGCCTCTCGTACTTCTTCCATCTCCCGGCCCTCTGGTATCTCGCCTTCTGGCACTCGTCCTTCCGGATCTTCGCCATCCGGTGCCGTACGCAGTGGGTTTGAGACTCGCACTCGAACCAGCACTACCAAGCGCCTCACTCCTAGCATTATCGCCTAGGTAACATCAGTCACGACTTACCTCGCTATCGGGCGATGAGTGGCAGGGACTGTGCTATCAGAAGGAATTGATCGGATTTTCAAAGGGTTTTGGGGGGGGGGGGTTGAAGGGAGATTTTATGGCGCAATACTGAGCATCTTTCGGCGGTGGTGGGGACTAGGAAGGGTTGTTTGCATTACAGGAAATTGAGATAGTTAATTCTTATTCTTGGGTGTTTCAATATTTCTGCTAGTTGAAAAGTGAAAAAGGCTTGTAGTGAGCTCCTCAACGCTGCGCGCTATGGTTCGAAGGGGCATCCCGCGAGCAGCACCGTAGGGCAAAGTACTTCTTAGAAGCGTCGTTAACTAGTTCCAGTTCTTAGGAAGAGGATTCCAGCCGCTCTCCACCATTTCGATAGCCCTTTTAGTAGCCTCATCCAGGCTCTCCGTTGGAAGGCCAAGTACCTCATTGGATTCGGCCCTGGGGGGTTCGTACGCTAGTTCCTTGTGACGAATGAAGTGTTTCCCATACGAAGACTTGGCAAATCCCTTCATGCGACCTTTCGAGACCTCTTCTAGCCCGTCAGCGACCCGTTTCTCCGCGGTCTCGTACGTAATCTCCCAGTCTTCGTCCTTTGTACTAAGAACGTGGTGAAGGCTGTCGAGCATGTCGCGCTGGCTTACGCGGAAGCTCGATATATTTAATTGCTCATTCTTCCAGTCGGAAAGAGACGGCGACGCACCGCTCTCGGGGAGGCTCAGTAGTGCAGCCACTGCGCGTCCACACTGCAACCATGTGCTCGTGATCAGAGGAGTCTTCCCGTCGTCGATGAAAGTAACCTTCCTCTCCTTGATTTGGAAGCCAAACCATTGCTCGCCGAGGGCCAGGCTCCATTCGTACCAAACACCGCATCCTAGGGTGATGTACGAGAGCCCCAAGCTCTCTATCTCACTAAGGGACTTGAGAATAGCCTGGCCATGAGGTTCTCCGGCGAGCTTGGGGTCGCGAACATCAAAGCCGAATAGACTGGGCATTACATAGCGCACGCCTGCATCAGCCGCCGCCTTGCAGATCTTTGACTGGACGCTCAGGGCGTCTGACACACCAACGGCAATGATCAGGAACTCTTGGCCTTTAAGAGCCGTGACTAGCGAATCGGGATCGTCTTGGTTGATTGGGACACGTTGAACACCGTCGGGGAGAACCCCTTTGCTTTCGGCACGAGTCAAGGCGGTGACGGTATGCTTGCCAGTCTTGAGAAGGGCCTCAACAAAAAACCTTCCCATATTTCCGGTAGCCTAGCGTCTGTTAGAAAAAGGGGGCCGTGGAAGCTATCGTGAGAAGAGAACAGAGAGAATGACAGACCCCCATGATGGCGACATTTTTGATAGGACTAGTAGGTGTCATGGTTGGAGTGGGTGGTTTGTTTAAATACACGCGGAGATGGCGAAATACTCGAGATAGGTTGTAGAACTTGTCGTGAGTTGAAACTAAAAATTGAAGCACAGCGGTCTTTATTTATCAACTAGGGCAAACCATGTGCTTGCGGAGATAGTAGAGGTGCTGAGCGTTATCAGCGAGATCCAGATGCAAGCGCCCCTGGTACTTTTGGGAATCTAGAATCGCCCAAGGAGCCCTGGGTGTCGGGGTTTTTCTTGAATAGGCGGGAGCCTCACATTCTGTTTACCCTTGTGTGCCTGTCCCAGACTTGGTACGCAGTCGGACTTAGGGTTAGCAGCGGACCCGTAGCATTCCGTGCCTCGAATCCAAGTTGCATGCTAGCCTAGACGCGGCTCAGTTAGGTGAATTGACATACTCCACTCCAAGGCTAGATAGTATGGGGAAAGAGTTACACAGACTGAGATAGCCGCGCTCTACACTATCCTTGGCCCTATCGTTTGAAGCAATTCCATCTCGTCTTTTCTACTATTTCGCCCTATCGAGTTTTCTCCCATCCACGATGTTTAAGGTACCTAGTTATACAGCTTAACGGCATCATTTCAAAGCAGGCCAGGTTGTATCTCCTCTCATTCTAGCTCCTTCGTCACAACCGGTGGCCATTGACCTCGCCAAGCACTCAGGGTTTGGCGATCACTAGCCGGATACATTCCTTAGCATACCATTCTGCTGTGTAAACGATGTACCTACTGATGGGGCGGCCCACTTCTCATGTTAACATTCCTGACCAACAAGCTCTTTCCTCCGATATTTCCGCCATCGCTAGGCCATTTTCAGCCATACGATCCAAATTCGGCTAAGCTCTGCCCCTAGGCTAGTCGTTACGCCACGTCCTGGGGCTTAAGCTGACCCCAGGCAGCCATTGCATTGGAGGTGGAGCGACTCGCAGTTTCATCCCAATCGGGCAATCTGTGTACCAATTTCAGCTGCACGAAATCGACCTCTCGAGCCAAGGGCTGGTCCGAAGGTAAATACCTAGGCCGTGGGCACGAGCGCCCCGCCACTCCACGCTGCATTTCGCCTTCGTGTCTTCCCTAGCGACGAAAGTTCCAAAGAGGCTTTGTCACGTCATCCTCCGCGCACACACCCTTTTACGATGATCTCACGGGAAGAACACTCCCGCAGCCCCCGGAAATAGTACCGGAGCTGTGCCTTTCGAACGCCAGTGCCGAGTAACTGGTGGTAGGACTAGCCATCCAGCCGGGGCGCCTCACGTCTCGGAAGACGCCTCAAGCCTTGAAGTATGACGCAACTAGGAAAGTGCGATGTATGCCGCTCGCGCAAGGTCAAGGTTGGTCTCTGCTCCCAACTGCTCCTTGAGAGCGACCTCGCTTGCTCGGCGGCCTATCTGATGTCGGACACGACTTGAAGTGTGATGAGAAGCGCCCAGTGTGTAGCCCTTGTAAAAAAGGCGCGAAACCGTGCAGGTACAGAGTCGCGGCAGGCCTCCGGTTTGAGAACACATTTGTTACGGAGCCGTCCCAAGACAAGGACCGGCTGGACCCGAGCAGCCACAGCGGTCACCCCGCAGACGTCGGCACAGACTGGCTACTGATGCGTTCCTGCCGCCGAGTCGGGTCTCAAGGGGCCGCGGTCCACATATTTGTCCCATCAGGCACCTCGAGAAAGATGGGGGGTAGCAGCGAACGCCTGCCACCGCCCCGGCAGCTCTCAGATACCAACACGCGTCTGCTGACAAAGTGGATATCCCTGAGCGACGCCATTACTTCGGATCTTGATACGACCTTTGTGTTTGGGAACTGGTTGGAGTTCGCTGCCCAGCGACTTTCTAATAGCCAACCCCTCACTGCCGCCGTCGACTCCTTCCTGAGCAGCGCCGCGGCTTTTGCGAACCCAACCGATGACAACACTACCGCCTCCCACAAATCGTACGCCCGCGCAGCGAGAGACATCCGGCTCGCTATCACAGCCGAAGATTCTCTGCCTTACGGTAATGACATATGTATGGCGATCAGTCTTATGCGCTATGTCGAAGTAGGCGCCCCGACTCCGACTGGCGCGCGTGAATACCCGCTGACCTATGCCACCCTTCGAGATAGCTCGTAACACAAGCCAATGCAGGTGCCTGGGCGCTCCACCAGGCCGGCCTTATCACCTTACTGCTCCGTATCACAAAACACGGCACGCTTTTTGACGACAATGCCCAGAGGATATTCTTTCACTGCGCGGCATGGGATGTAAGAGCGCCCTGCCCCTGCTGCCTTGTCGCTGTCTCATACATGACTAACCGACGGACCTCTCCAGAACGAGCCTGCCATTCGGGCCGGACGTAACTCAGTCTTCGACTCGCGGGCCTGGTTGGCCCAGCGCTCACTTGGGGTCCGGTCGACCAACGCAGCTGTGCGTGGTCTCAAGACAGTCCCTATAGTGGATATCCAGCGCTTCTGTACCATACTTGCAGTCAGGCTACCGCGACTGGTCCGCCTTGTGCGCGCGGCTCGCGAGAACCCGACGGACGCTTCGGTTCGAGCCGCCGCCACAGATCTCGCGCGGCGGCTCTACGTGTCCGACCTTGACGCGTGGATTCAAGAAAATTTCGACCGGGGCATCATCGAGGAGGTGCCATCAAGACGGTCAGGTAGCCCACTGCGGAGGACCTATCGTTTCCATTCTTACCTCGTCTACACAACCTCAGTGACCTATTTTGAGCTGCGGGTGATCGTCTGTGGACTGGTGCTCGCGTTGGCGGCTATCAAACCATCCTGGCCAGATCCGCTTCGAGCCTCGGTCGATGTCGACGCTGTCGTTGCAGAAGACATACGCGCTGCTGGGTGGATCGCTATGGTAGTTGAGGATGCCGAGCGATATGCCGCCGCCATGCCGGTCCCAGTCGATCAGGTGCGTCTGCACCAACCTTTAACTTCGTCGTTTGGCGCCTGGGACCGTATGGAGCACAGGTGCTTTATAGACAAGACTCCACTAGGACAAGTCGAGGGGGCTAGAGCTAGGCAGATGAAGACATGGCTATGCGATGTGCTCAACGGGTACGCGAAGCGATGGCGCCTACCTCTTGTGCAAGAAGTCACACTAGCATTTAAACACGAGATTGTCACCGGCGGTCCGCTTCCAATGAAATCCAATTAGTTACTGAGAAATCGCATCTATTCTTCCAAGGGTAGGGGTCAGCGACCTAGTCTGGCTTCGCGGGTCAAGATGATGAGGTGCTACTAGGTGAAGGTTTCGCTCCGGCCATAGTTGTATTCCATGAAGCGCCGTGACTGCTTCGTATTTAGGATGACTATAGAGTCAATAGATTGTTCAAATTAACTTAATGCACAGGGTGGTGCGAATAAGATGATTCACCATAGTACCGAGTTAGATGGGGGATGGCGGGATGGAGAATATATACCGCATTGATCAAGCCCGTCTGTCAACGTGCACAACAAAGCTTTTTATTTTTTATAGTTTGGACTCCTTCCGTGTTCTGGCCCACCCCGGTACTCTGCTCAGATCATAAATAGGTGTAATAAAAGGGTTAATCTCGGTCTTGGACGGTTCGACATCAGGGCGCCACCTCCACTTAAACGCCGTCTCGGGATCCAGCTTGTCCTCGATCATGTCTACGATATACTTTCCAAGAACAGGGAAAAACTTGAAGCCATGTGCCGAGCCTCCTGTTGCAATCTTCAGGTTGCGATGGGTTGGGTGGGGAGTGATGAGGAAGTGGAAGTCAAGGGTTTCTCCGTCCCTGAAAATTTCCCATGTTAACAAGGATTTCCCTAGGTAGATTTGTTCGACATATTCGGTGAAGGGCTTACCAGCAGATTCGAGTTGAGTCCCACGGTCTGTTAGCAAGATCTGAGCAGATATCCTGCGTGAATTTGCGGAATATGTCTGCGTATGGCTTCGGGACGTCATCGGTCGGATTATCCGACCTGTAGCGCGGAAGAGAAACGTCGGTGCCTTCGTAATTGGTGAAGAAGTTGCAGGACGCGATCTTAATGATGCCATCGGCTGTAGGAGGGAACATCAGACCTAGCGAGGCAATTAGTCTGCATTCACACAGGTTTCAGGGCTGTGTGACTACCTCCGTCTAGATGATTGATCATGGGCATATCGGCGTATTTTTTGTGATCCTCCGGTGACAGCTTGATGTGACAGACTGTGTGGCCCTTGACCACGAGCTGTCCCTTGAAATCAAGTAGTGTTCCGGCTGCGGCTCCGGTAGACAGGATCACAAGATCGGCAAAGTGAGCTTTGCCACTGGCAGCACGCACACCAATGCAGGTAGAGTTCTCATCATAGAGAAGCTGTTTGACAAAACCGTCGTGTCCGGTGATCCATTCCACCCCAGCCGCTTGGGCCGCATCGGCCATCCGTTTCAAGGCTGCGCCTGAGTCGGCCCAGCCGGCCGAGAAATTGGTGTAAGATATCCAGCCCTCTTGAGTGCCGTTAAGATACGGGAACCTCTTCTGGATCTCAGCCGGGGTCGCGAGCTTGTTCAGTTCGGTTCCGATCTTTTTGGCTGTCTCGTTGACCTTTTCGACGAAAACATGAGATGACTTGTCTCCAGCTAGGATCCAGCCGCTCTGCGTGAAGAGTCCGGAGAGAAGTCCATTGGGGTTCTTCCATTCCTTCATCGCCTCGGCCCCGAGGGTAGCATACAGTGGGTCCGGGTAGTCGGTTCGGATGACCTTGTTGAGATCATTCCCAGCAGCTTCCAGCGCCGGGGGAGCCCATCTGTCTAGAACTTTAACAGACTTGTATCCTTTCTGGGCAAGAAAATATGCCGTCGTCGTACCAAATGTACCTCCGCCGACGATAAGGACTGATCGCTGGTTCGCGGCGGCATCGGCTGCTGGAATATCTAGCGTATACATGATCCTAGGAGCCACAACATTCACGAAAAAGATGGAAGAAACAAAATGATAGAGATTTATATATGACTCCCTCTTCACTAGGTAGGTACGTTCATAAATTGTATGTCTGGGCAGAAGCTGCTCTACCAACAAGTTATTATGCAAGTCAAAAAATAGCTGTAGGGTGCTCCGAAATCGGATGAATGGACAATTTATCAGACCACACCGGGCGACAGTGCCATGCGCCTTTCGATTAGCTACCCCAAGGATATTCGATGAAATAATTCCCATAGGACGTGCAGGTTAAGTAGCGGCGGGAGTGATCCGTTCGTTAGGTAGCCCGAGCTAGAGGGGTTTGGTCCGCCCGGAAATAAAAAGGAAGGATGGCTCCGTCAAAGCATTGTGGCCCACATTAACAACATAGTCTCATAGACGAAACAATCCTTGTTCGTTTATTGGCGCAGGAAATAAAATGCTGAGAATTTACAGGGGCAGCAGCAAGCCCGCTTGGCCATCAACGAACCGATCAGGTCGTTCACTAGCTTTCAAGCCCTCAAATGTGGCTGGTCTCTGTCCTGCACGAGGCTAACAAGCACACACGAGATGGATTCTACATTGTCTCTTTAGGTACTTATGGGATAATCAAATGTGAGAGTCGAGAACAAGTGACACGAGGATCCCACTGGATAGTTGACACTACAGCTCCTCGGCATCTTGGCCCTCCGCATTTACACCGTATTGGGCATAAATCCGTTGAACGATTTGATCTTAGAGTAGTATTTCCTTAGGCTATTAAATTCGTCTTATATCCTTGAAATCCACTTCCGTAACGGTGTGGTATCTAATCTCGGCCTGGAAGAAAAAACGTGCACTGCAAAATAAAGTGGACACCCATACAAATAATAAGGTATCATAGCATCACGACTGAACTTGTAACGAGCGACCACCACATATTTCAAGTGGGAAAATGCTCTGAAATTTTGACTGGCATTTCTCATAATATATTTGTATCTTAAAGTTTTTTCTCAGATTTTAAAGCATTATATTTGAGTCTTTGTTGCTGATATAAAGATAGTACATGTTTTGCAGTGCGCGTTTTTTTTTCCAGACCGTGCTAATCTATGGAGTGCCGGGTCCACTGCCGTGACGGTGTAGTACCTAATCTGTGGAGTATTGGGTCCACACAGCGGACTCTACTCCGACGTGATAGTCGGGGCTGCTCGTCCAAGGTATCATTGGTATGAGAACAATGGAGGATTACCCTGCCCTTCATCCGCCGCGGGCATGCGAACTCCACAATTCGAGGTGCTAATAGAGCAGATCACCCCCAAGCCAGCGCTGTCGGATGTCTGGCTCCGGTAGGGACTTTTACCTGCCGAAGAGCCCAAATGCCATGGCCGCTCACGGGTGCCTTAATTCTAGCATATGCCTGCCCCTCTGTCGCTCTTGGGCAATCCTTCAGTGTCGTGGCATTGAATAGGTACTCGCGATGGTCTGCTGATTTATGGGTATTCCTAGATCCTATCTACAGCATAAACTCAGAGTCAGGAGTAGCAGAAGCGGCATGTTATCTCCCGTTGCTAGCATACGTAGCTATCTTAAAATAAGACTAGAATTAAAGGTCCCATCCGCGTACGCACGTTCCCACCCCCCTAGTCTTGATAGTGCTTTGGCCCACACGAGGGACAGGGGGCGAGTAGCAGAGGCAAGTAGGTCCGAAGAAACTAAAGACAGACAAGATGGGGAGCCTCCTCGCTGGCCATCATCTGGGCTTTCTTCGCAACTTAGCAGCTCGGCCGCTCATCAACTCAAACCCAAGCTGTCGAGAATACAGATTGGCAGCCATGGAGACGAAGAAGTCTATCGACAGCACTGCTGTGGCGCCGGCGCCGCCAAAATATGCCGACTATGATGTTGGTGAGAGTGTTAAGGTTATGGATGGCGTTGACTCCGGTCACGGAGAGTACCACCGCACTTTCACACCTAGACAAATCCACGTACGTGTGTTGTCCATCCCAGCGGCCCGGGACCGCGGCTATCATCGCAAATGGGAGCTTATCGAGCTTTTAGATTATGTCTCTTGGTGGTCAGATTGGGGCCGGTCTCTTCATCACCACCGGGCTGAATCTGAGAAATGCTGGGCCAGGTGCCCTGCTGATCGGCATCTTGCAAGTCTGCTCCTGTGTCTTCGCCCTACACCACACCGTCAGTGAAATGACGATTGCGTTCCCGGTCTCTGGAAATTTCATCGATTTTGCCGACCGATTTGTCGACCCCGCGTTTTCTTTTTCCGCTGGCTTTTCTATGTGGCTCGGGTGGACCGCTATCGTTGCCGCAGAGGCTACATTCTTCGCAGTCGTTGTCAACTACTGGGCGCAAGACAGCGTGCATCCCGCTGTTTGGTGTAAGTGGCTAGTCATGATTAAGTTGTTTTGCATTCAGATCCTAAAAAAGTCCTATAGATACACTGTTCTTATTGGTAATGTTGGGCATATTCATTCTACCGAGCAAATGGTTTGCATGGTTTGAATGTCAGTTCTCCCCTTGGCTCAACTCTCCCCAGCCAACATTTCCGCAGAGGGAATGTTGCACTCAGGTTTGGCTGAGAAATATCTAACTGCTTATCTTAGACTTCGTTGCTATCCTAAAGGTCATGACTCTTTTGATCTTCATGGTTGTTGCCTTCGCCATCATTTTCGGTGCTGGACCAAAGGGCTATGTGCACCACGGCGAAACATGGCAGAATGGGCTTGCTTTTTTAAACGGATTTAAAGGATACGGCACTACTGTTCTTATCTTAGTTTCTGCTATCGGAGGTAAGCTGATATTGGATGAAAATGCGGCGAGCCTGCAATTGACGCTGTTCTAGACAATACGTTTACTGGTTTCCTCGCTGGCGAGACCGTCTCGCCTCGCTACTCAGTCGGCCACGCTGCATTCTTGGTCCCAATCCGAGTTGTCGTCGTTTACTCACTCTCCGCCATCTTCATCGGATTGTTGGTGTCCCCAGTCGATGAGCGTCTTTTCGGGGGCAGCGGCGTCGCCGCTAGCCCTTTCACGATTGCTATCGACAATGCAGGCATACCCGGGCTCCCGCATCTCCTCAACGCCGTGATCCTATTTGCTGTTGCCTCTATTGGCGCAGAAAGTATTTACGTGGCATCCCGAATTCTGCGAACCATGGCCTTTCAAGGGCTGATTCCGAAATGGGTTGCAAAAGTGGACAAGAAAGGTCGCCCAGCGAACTCACTTGGGGTCACCTCCCTCCTGGTCCTCTTGTTGACATACATCAACCTGAGCGCTAATGGAACCACCGTATTCAATTGGATTATCCAAATTACTGTAATCGGATACTTTATGGTTTGGGTATTTATCGCAATCACCAGTTTCCGATTCAGAGCTGCGCTGAAAGCACAAAACGACGGTCTTTTATCCGAGACACATGCTTGGAAGTCCACCTTTTGGCCTCTCCCGCCTCTCTGGTTGCTTCTCAACTGCACTTTCTTCCTGGGCTCGTCGCTGTATCTCGCTTTATACCCGATCGTAAGTCAGAGTCTCCTTCTAATTATTTATAGTTTTGGTCTACTAACCAAACATCAGGATGTTGACACACCTTCGGCGTACTATTTCTTCCAATACATGTTTGGGTTCATTTTGATTCTCGTTTGCGGAATTGGGTATAAGATCATCATGAGAACGAAACTTCGGGATCTCAAGGAAGTTGATCTGCAAACTGGACGACGGCCATTGACCGTGGCCGAGATTAACATGCTCGATGACTATAACGCTCTGCCTCGTTGGAGAAAGTTCGTCACATTTGTCCAGCTTTGGTAAACTCTATTTGCTATTCTAGTTATGGATAGAGTTTCTAGAAATATGGACAAGGGTATTAGAGGGTTAATGGATCGCAGAAGGTTTCTATAGCAGTTCAAGATATTTGCAGTCTACGGCATGTGATCGTTGTTTACATAAAAGTCTTTGGCACGTATAGTTTGACTCAATGAATTGCATCGGAAATGAAGTATCCTTGGCTCTGACGCAGGTGCTTCAGAGCTCGACAAACACATACCACAGGAATTGAAGACGGCAAATTGTTATGTAGCCCAGACGGCCGAGGAGCAACGATGAGGGCGACTATGAATGCTTGTCAGATGTTGAAGAGTTTAGTCATGCTCCATCTGAAGTTTGAACTACTAGGGAGCTCTGGGACGAGGGGCGGGTGTGAGTTTTGGTAGGGTCTGAAAACATCATGATCGATCTAGAATTAAGTATGGGAGAGCAACAGGGATTATCTCGATTGCGGCTCTTTCCTATACTTTCCGTTGCAGGCACTAGTCTTAAAGAGCCCGTAACTAGTGATGCGGATAGTGCATGGTTATTCGCTTACCATGCCTAATATGGGCATCTTCTATGGCTGTACACGTCATCCTCGACAGTCGGGTAATCAAGTCCAAAACGCCGATTCAACCAAGCACATCGTCTTGTAAGGGGCGATTAAGTATTTATGGGGATAAAAATATCATCTCTTGTTAGCTGAGCTGCAGTTGAGAATCGTTGCTAAAGAACGGCAAGGACGTCAAGCATAAAATGACTGAGAAATCGACCTTCCAGGTTCGACGCCCATTCACCGGGTCATGCCATTGCGGTGCCACCAGATACATCGTCTACCTCAACATACCTCACCAAAGGCCCACTCGCCAACTTCCCGTACAGGTCTCGTATCGCTGCAACTGCAAGATATGCCAGAAAAGCGGGATGCTACATCTGAAAGTGGAGAGCTCGCCCGACGATTTTATTCTACTGTCGCCTCTCGACCCGCTCACAGAGCTTGAGAACTATCTCTGTGACACAAAGCAGATCCACTGGCCTTTCTGCAAACATGCGGCGTGCGGTGCTTCAGCTTCATGGGCAAGCATGCAGTCACCGAAGTAGAGCTCCCCGGCACGAATGCTGAGGGCGAGAAGACACGGTTTTGGCACGTGGTTAAAGAGGGCTGGAAGGAGGGCAGCAAGTTAACAACAGGGTGTTGTCTCGCCGTCAATGCCTTGACGATTGATGCCGGGCAGGAGGGTATCGACCTGGCAGAATGGACTGAAAAGAATTTTACGGTTTATGTCAACAACATTGAAGCGGATGGGAAGCCAAAGGGGGGGAGATCCGTTGAACGTCCATTCCCAGGTGGTTGCTACTGATGGCACTTTGGTCTGCTATTGGATAGCATCGATCAAATTGACAAAGGACTAGCTCTAGTAGCCGTATCTCAGCCCAGGGTGATACACTGTTAATACAAAGGAGCGTGGCGATTGCTGGAAGGACTGTGGAATCTCCATTGTTCTAGAACAACCACTTCCTCCCGATGCAGCCGAGTCTTTATCCGCCGGCCAGTTGTTACAACTGTGAGGGAACTAGGTGATTACCTAAACATTATACTGGAACTGAAACTTCATGATGTTAACAATATCATCTTGGGACTCTTTGGGAGAGAAGCTGTTATTTGGACGATTATAGATAAGTTTCTGAAGCCCCTCTCCAACTCTGATACTGACGTTCTACTTCATCCTAGCCCTAGCTCTAACACACGCAGCAGCACCCACTAATTTTGAAGCCACTGATCTCGGTGAGAAGTACGTTAGTCCATATCTAGCAATGGATACTCTATTGCAACTCGGTACTACTGATGAGTTCGTGGACTCGAAAGGAGCCCGTCAAATCACGGTGGTGTACCATACGAATCTTGTTGCCAGGATCACGTTAGAGCCTTACGACCAAATCGATGTTGATGTCACTTTTCCGAGGCTCCATGGAAGCCACAGCGGGCATGACATGGCTTGTGTCGCTAAACAAAGTGTCCTCGAGATGTACCGCGGAATTTTGCATGTTCTGGTATGCAATCTCGAGGGCCTCCATGGCCAGACGCTTATGACCGCCGTCACCTCAACCATCGCGGCTGTCGATCGACTCCGCGACGACAAGCAGCACCAGGAGGTTGTAGTTCTCAGGAGACCATCATTGCTACGTCTCGGTTCTCGTAGGGCTCGCCTTAGTGACATCTCATCTTTGGATGAAATCATCCAAAAGACCCGAGATACCCTTCACACCAAGTTCATTGAAACTTGCGGCTTGTTTGAGACGGCGAAGCGCTTCTAAATTCGTGCCACAGGATTTCCTAGGCCATAAGAGGGGGAAAGGCCGAGCAGGATCCCTTCTGGAGACCTTCGTTGATTATCGTGGTAGAATGCCCCTCGAGCTTCTCTCATAAATGTCACCGTCTTTTAGTAGACCCAAGGTAAGTTTAGACTGCGAACAATACCTCTCGGAAGAGCGTAGAGATGGGAGCTATCCCGAAAGTGTCAATAATATTATCATACATCGGCGATCCACGCGTTTGTGATTGTAAATGTGTCCTTTATTGATTTTATTAACTTTATCTTCGTCGCTGAGTGTTATTCATCTCTGAAGATTATGATATATCTCTTTGTGCGGGCCCAAGAAAAGCCGCCACTTCCATATCATCATCCACGGACTGTGTTCCCCTTACGTAGCCCAGACTGCAAACCAGCCTAAGTGCTGCAAAATCGACTTGCGGCTATTCCAGAAGGACTGTTGCTGAATCCACGGATTTCATCGCCGAGCACTTGGATCGCCATAGTCATGCCGCTTGCCTGGTGCCACAGGACGTGGCAGTGTAACGCCCAGATGCCATCGTTGTCGGCCAAGAATCTGAGAACCACGTAGCCCCATGGCGGCACATAGACGGTATCTCTGCGCACCGGATTCACAAGATTGAATGGACCACCGCGTGGCGGCTTTGATTGGAAGGGATTGTAGTAGTCCCACCCGCCGTTCCCCCCATACGATGCGACTACGTAGAAGTCGAATCCGTGCTGGTACATTATATCTCGTTAGCTGCTAGCTTCTCAAGCTAAGTCTCTTTTACGGATTGAAGGACTCTTACCAAGTGAAACGGGTGTCCAGTGCTATCAATGTTGTTGATTGTCAACTCGACCCAGGTTGACTCTGAGCCGGTCCACGGCACGAGCTGGTGACTATCCCAATTTTTTCTGTCTGAGGCCACCAATGGCAAGCTCTGTGGCTCCCATGTCGTACGGTTGATGAATCCTTTGGGAACGTTGAATAAGTGATTTAGAATCTCGACGTTCGTGTATATCATGAATGGTTTGTAATTGTCCGGGAGCGGACTGGCGAGGGTAGTCCCATTCGCGCTCGGAAGATCAAATCGAACCACTTCTGGTTTGGGTTCCATTCCCCGCCGGCTTGTAGATTTGGCAGCAAGGAGGAAGGACTGGGTTGGAGTAAGAGCAAAGTTAGGCTGTAAAGAATATCTTCGCGAAGAGTTAGACTGGAGAAATGGTGCAAAGAGGTAATGATAACGCTTACTCGTCGTCCATAACTATCGTCACCTCGGTGTCAGTGTCGTAGACTTCTTTCGGCCAGGAGACAATGAAGTCTACCCTCTGGGCAGGGTAGAGCACGCCGACTGTGTTGGCGAGATGAGAGTCGAGGGGTTGGCCCCCGTCCACCTGAACGGGCTTCATTACCGAGTCCGCAATTGTGAAAGATATACCAGTTAAAGACCTAATCACCGAGTTATTTGACCGGGATTTGAAATGGTGCGCTCGCTAACACTTACCCAACATTGACGAGCCGGATCCTGTACCGCACGCTTTTGTCTAACAACAGCTCTGGCTTCTCTACCTCGCTGCAGTCGACTGGGGCTGCTGCAGTGGCCATGGAGCACTCAAAATATCCAAGACCGTTAATGAGCAGCGAATCGGGATTTGGCTAGCCTGGTTAGCGGTCAATGCATGGTTGGAACGCCCGCCACGTACCTCGTTTCCGGTGTCGGTGGCCGCTGCGAAGGTGGCGAGGACCTTCTCGGCTTGCCAGTGGTACCAATCCCCAGCCAAGAACAGAAGCTCGCGGTCATATTGAAAGGAGTCATTCTCGGACACAGCGGGGTTGTGGACTACCAGTCCGCCGTATAGACCATCCCCACGATGTACCTCTGAGTGTGCGTGGTACCTGCTGCCGGTCAGAGATGCTCGAGGTCATGCAATGCCCGACTCACCAGAATGTTCCAGCCTGGTCGTCGATTGGAACTCTGTAGGTGAATGTTTTGCCCGGCTTGATAGCGCACTGGGTGATACCCACTGGCCCGTCCATATGGTTCGCCCCTAAAGACGTTGGTTAGTCGCATTGTGGTAGGGGTGAGCAGGAGAGAACCCTACCTCGCATGTGCATTCCATGCCAATGAAGAGATATCTCTTCATCGGAAAAGTTAAGGATCTCTATCTCGAGAACGTCGCCGGATCGCGCCTCGATTGTTGGGCCCGGGAATTGATCTTTGGCCGTCAGTGAAGATTTCCGAAGGAGTGCTGAAGTAGCCCTTCGCCTTACTATTTATGAGAAATACTTCTTTCTTGACACCATCGGGCGCCCGGGATTCTTTCGTGATATTCCACGTGAACTGTCTCAGGCCAGGGTCACGCGACAGGTGCTCTTCCGGATGGAGCAGGACAGCCAAGTCCCGCTGTGGCCCGGGTTCCGTAGCCGCTTCCGCAGGTTCGGTCGCCTGTGTCGTCGGGGTCTTGAAAGCCTCCTGCCATTGCAGGTATAAGATAAAGAAGGTTGATACGACTATCAACAGCCCTAGCGCGAGCATCTGGATAGACGGCCAACCTCTCCGGCGGTGGTTGACCGCCGTGTCCTGCTTCCAGCGCGGGGTGGTGGCCATCCTGCCGCTGTGGCCCGTCAATGCCCCGTCTACGTCCGATATCGTTGGCGAAGACGAGCGCGGCATTCCATGGTTTTTTTTTTCGGGGCCGGCGCTGAGGAAGTGTTGGAAACGGAATGATTGATCGAACCAGATATGCCTGCTAGGAGAATCCCACACCTTGGGACACAGCGCTAGCCTGATATCTATACCGAACTTATGTACAGCACCCATGCAGCTGTCGTGCGCACTACTTCGGACGGGGGTTGGTAATGCGAAGGCGCCTAGAGGCCGCACCGAGTGTGCTATAGCAGGGCACTGTTGACGATGTGCCACCACGTGCATGAGACGTTGCAGACAATTTGCTGCGAGGTGCGGGTGCTTTGCCTTCGCAGGTGGAGAGTGCCAAGCCCTCGGAAAATGGTGCCATGATCTGCATGCAGGGGATGTGACCCTCTTGAGCATCCCCCATACCGCCTAACGGAAATCCCCCCACATCCCTCCGACTTATTCCCACAAGCCTGGGGCTGGTGCTACACCGGTGTGTGCTGCGGAGCCTGTATAGCGACGGATAATTAAGAATAAGCATTAGACTGGATTGGAAAATAGTTTATGGTTATATTTAAGAGCTAGCAAGGCATCGGAATGTCAAGATAAGAGTGATATTTTGGAGCTTGGTGAGCATGAACCCTGGATCCTTGACCAACCTTGGGAGGCGTGGCCACCGGCCAAAATACTCTACACGAAAGTCGGGAGCCACGGTATGTGCTGCATACCACCTTACAGTACCTCCAGAGAGCAGTTCCTGTGCTGTAGAAAATATCCCCAACATCCCGGTGAGGCAGGTCCCTGCCTGTGATATCACGTCGCTTTGTCCCCTCCCCTGGCCAGTTGGGATGAGGGGGAGGTCTGCCAAGCCAAGCTAGTGGGCGCGAGGTTACTGATTAGCAGGACTAGGATTACAAACTTAGAAACCAGGCAGGTAGCCTAGCTTACTGCCTCCTAGTGTCGCTGGGTTTGCGGGAGGGGACGGGTGCCCTGAGCCTACTGTGTTTAGGTACCTAACACCTTCGGATTAGCGTGCCGAATGCACCGATGTGCTCGAAGGAACCCGCAGCGGGTCTCTTTGCATTCGATAGTCAGTCCTCGTAGTGACCCAACTCCCCCTAGACCTTCAGATGCCTTGATTACCTCCTGTACTCTTACGACAAGTCCCCGTAGTTTCTCTTGGCTGTCGGCCGCCCTTGTCCGCCCTACACCAAACGATTTGTTTCTACCCCGCGACTAACATGGAAGGGTTCAGGAAAAAAGAAGACCGATGTTTATTGCTCCATACCTAGCCCATGCTGCACAGACCACCCATGTCTAGCTACTCGCCCTTGAGACCAACTGCAGGAGCGTAGCAACCGCACGTGTTCCTCGCCTAGCCTGGACGCGCGCCTGCGACATCCGATGCGACTGTGCCTACTGATGCGGTCGGGGTACTCAAGAGAGCACGTGTGCGACCCCAAGGAATGAAGCTCTATCCGACCTCCGCTTGTAGGAGCTACATAAGGACGTGATGTGACATCCGGCTTCTTGCTCCGAGAACTGACGTTGTCACGCCGCCTCAATCGCAGTAGACGCTCCTCTAACCTCCCGGCAGCAACCATGTCCAAGTACATCGCCCTGCTGGCTCTCGCCGGCGCCGCGAGTGCCGCCTCGCTGAAGGATGTTAAGCATGTTGTTATGCTCATGATGGAAAACAGATCCTTCCAGCACGTGAGCAACTCTAGGTTCCAGGAGCTTTTTCGCGAGATTACACGAGGGCTAACCTTTCGTGATGATAGTACTTCGGTACCATGTCCGGAGTCCGAGGTTTCGCCGATCCTAATGTCCAGATCAACCCGGATGGCCGCTCTGTGTGGTACCAGTAAGTAGACACGGTGACCCCCAGGACCAATTCTGTTGCTAGGCGTCTCTAACCTCATGCTAGGAATGTCACTGGTCTGACCAACAAGGCCGAGTGGCTCCTGCCTTACTGGCTGAGCTATCTCGGAGAGCAGACCGCCAACAAGAGCCAGTGTCTTTGCGCCGGAGCCAACAACTGGAGGCCGACCCAACACATCCTGGCCGACGGCTGGCTGAACCAGTGGGCGCAGCTTGACACCCCCCAGTCGTGGGGCTACTTCAAGCGACAGGATATCCCGTACCATTTCGCCCTGGCCGAGGCTTATACCGTGGGAGACGCTTATCACGTACGAACCCACGTCCTTCACATAGCTTGCTGTAATAGATACTAATTGTCTTGTCTAGGCCGCTATCACAGCGAACACTGATCCGAACCGATGGTTCTGGCAGGTGTGTAGCCCTCGTTTAGGCCCAACATCTACGCAGTAGTTTTTAATCATTTTGCGCAGTCTGGTTCCATCAACGTTCCTGGCGGCAAGCAGCCGCTTGGATCGGGCGGTGTTACGCTCGACAACAACCAGGTCAACGGTAAGACCGGCGCTCGGGCTCTCCGACGGAGATAGATGCTGACACCTGCAGGCTGCGACGCTCCGAATCTGAATTGCGTTCCACTGGAGTGGCCCGCATACGCCGAGTACCTCGACAAGGCCGGAGTTGACTGGCGCTCGTACCAGAACTCGTACAACTGGGCCACCAACAGCGGTCTATTCTACTTCAAGGCTTTCCAAGATGCCGCCAAAGATTCTAGCCTGTACCAGCGCGGTCTCGCTTTCGACGGTGACAACAGTCTCGCATCGTTCAAGGCAGCCGCTGCCAACGGCACTCTCCCTGAAGTCAGCTGGGTCTTCCCGCCAGGCTCGCTGCAGGAGCACTCGCCCCACTCGCCCAACGATGGTGCTTGGTTCATGAACCAGGTTGTCAGCGCCGCTATTCACGGCAAGAACTACAATGAGACGGTTATCCTGATCAACTGGGACGGTAAGGACCGCAAACCATTTTTTGCTTTAATTTGTAGTCTAACCGCCCGTGTTACAGAGGCCGGTGGCTGGGGTGATGCTGTCTACCCCTTGATCTCTCCAAGGGGAACTCCTGGGGAGTGGTTCGAGGACCCGTACGGAGAGCTTGGATATACCTTCTCTGGACCTGGTAAGGGCAAATCCCACGCGGGTGTGCGCGGCTGACACTAATGTCTTGTTTAGGAATTCGCATTCCGTTGATGATCATCTCTCCTTTCACCCGTGGTGGCAAGGTCTTTACTGAGCGTGGCGACCACTCGTCTATCCTCATGTTCCTCGGTGAGAAATTACTCTATGCTCTGACAAAGCTTCAGCCCCTAATTCGTATCATATAGAGCAATATCTTGCGGCTAAAGGGTACAGCAACGTTACCACTGAGCAGCTGTCCGACTGGCGACGAGAGCACATGTCTAACCTGCTCAACGCGTTTGACTTCGAAAACGTGAGTTGGGAGCCGCGCGCTAGGTGAACGTTGATCAATGGCTGACCATAACTGTAGCCGGATTACTCGATCCCGGATCTACCCGAGCCCAAGACCCCCATCGCCGACGCCAACGGGAACCTTATCGGGCTTTACAACGCTTTCTGCTCAAAACAGTACAGCGGCGCCTGCTCGGGCAGCGGATATATTGCGGGCATTCCCTACGGCAATCAGACTGAGGAGGAGGCACTGTTCTTCGAAGATGGCTTCAAGGGAGTGCGCGGCTACCTGACTGAGGGCCGCTACCTCGTCTTCGAGTCCAATGGCTACGCCCTGTCCAACCCGAATGACGACCAAAAGCAGTTTACCGCCTCTCCGGCCACCGCCGGCCACGACTCCATTAACCAGCGCTGGGTCCTCCACGGTATTGCCGCTGAGGGAACCGAGTTCAACATCACCAGCGTCGTCGACGGCAAGTACATCTCGCAGCACTCTAGTCTTTCGACCTCGGTGACGGGTGCCCAAACCTACAACATCTCATACGTCGGCAACAGCCAGTACATTCTGCAGAAGGAGAATGGCAAGTATCTGAACATCAAGTCGGATGGCACACTCTCCTTTGACTCGCAGCCTACCCCATACAACGTCTACAGCGTGACTTACCACAGCTAATTTCTCGGAAACGGGTTACCAAAAGTTGGATGGGCGGGTTCGTTGGGACATATGAATATCGAATTGGAATGGCTCCTATGGCATCAAAGATGTACTGCCGCAGATTAGCAGGGCGGATATCTAATTGCATAAACCAATCCCTATTCAAGACCCGATTTTCCCTAGGTATGATTTACACAGGTCAAACTGCCTACGTTTATCGATTTTTAAAGAACCGCGTGAAGTTGCTCTAGAAGTGGTCGAACCGAAAAAGGGTGATAGAGACGATTGAATGATGAACCACCGTCAAATGAGTGTCAGTTTCTCGTCACGAGCAGTCCCAGCCGTCACCAAATTTACGGCCTCACCGTCCATTAACCCATGAATGTATGCAGTGCCTATGAAGCGATAACACGAGCCATCTGCTCCGTGAGACACTTCGCGTAGTAGGCATGGTGAATCTAACCCATATAGCACCGCAACCCAGTCTCCCTCGGCCGCTCCAGCCGGGCCACTGCCCATATAACCGCTGGCTGTTGCGAAGAAGCTTTGGGTCTTGATGTTCGTACTCATGTCCGAAAGCTCTTGGGACATTCTGCCGTCTGCCGCTTGTCGAAGACCAGCGCGTTTCTTGGTCTCATACAGCCAGTTCTGGACTTGGCCCACTGCGGTGTCCGCTTTGGCTCGTATGTAGGAGTCGAGCAAGACAATCTCCACCCCGCGCAATAGGGTGAGGGCAAATACATGGAACCGATCGAGCTGGGCATCATATCTATCACCGCTCTGTTCCGTTGACGCATCATTGAAGGTATTATAGGTCGCTATCCGAGACAAACTACCTTCGCAGCCAGCTACGGCCGCCCGTCTGCGGAGAATTTCGGCTCTATTGTGTTCTGCAGTGTCAAAGTCAGGAAAGACTAGTTTCGAGACCTGGTCAAGCTTGATCCCTTCAACGGTCGCTTTGCCGCCTTGGCCTACGATTAGACTGCCCGGTCGACCTTTTGAAGCGTCAAACATATCGAACTCCTTAATTTTAGGGGTAATTGGAATGTTAGCGATCTCCCTCTCGCCCACAGCCCAGTCCATCGCCCACGACGGGAGCCCGGGCATCCTGGTCTGATAGCAAGCGACCTGTTCGAGTATCTCGAGACTTTCCGTTGAGTTGACCAAAGCCGCAGTCGCGTCTGCAAAAACTTCCGCGATAGGCTGGGAATAATCAGGTTTGATTCCATGTCGACGCTCGTCGTATACTAGAGGCAAAAGCCCAAAGACATGGTCTCTGGGATCTGTGGCTCTCCGGGATCCAAAAAAACGTTGCATCTGCCCCAGCTCCATATCCGGAAGATAGCGCGCCTCTGGCTGGCCATTCTTGGCTATCATCGTGTGGAGGCCCCAGTAGTGTGCGAGACGGGCGAGCCCTTTGTAGGCCGCGTGTATGGAATGCGATCGAGCGAAATCAATGCAACATTCATCAACATGCCTAGACATCTCCCCGGCAATATATAAAGGCACTCCAGCGCTAATCTGGCATGTGCCTCGCACCAGGACAGCTTCTCGGGCAACAACAATCTCCTGGAGCGTCCAGATGCGCTGCCAGTACTCGTGAGCGCTAAATGCCATAAAAGCGGTGTTGATGTCGTCCTCCGTGAGAGGCCCAAGGTTATGGGTGGGCGGCTGTTACTCGTCAGCCTGTGTCCTACTGATCAAGAGCCTAATTGTCCAGCGTAGCTTACGGTAGGGGGGGAAGGAGGACGTTCGGGCATATCTGGGAACAGTTCTTTGAATAGAGGGCCTCTTTCAGTGTACACTTTGGGAGCTTGATGGAAGCTCGACCCTTTCCCTAGAAGATGGGTGTAGACATGAGGCGTCTCCACACGCATCCATGCCATGCGCTGACCCCAATGTCCTTGGTCCAAAGTGAAAATCTCTTCAAAGATCTTGAGAGCCAGCACGATCTTGTCAGTCGGTCCTTCATCTTCTCCCAGCCAGGCTGTAACAGAATTCGCTTGAGAATAGATCTTTCTCATATAAGTCACTTGCTCGCTTCGCTCTGCAATATCATCTTGATTGATGCAAAGCGCGTCGATCCAAACGGCACGGGACTGGTCCACTTGGCGAAGGCGTTTCAGGGCAGCCAGGAGATTGGCCGTCGTGTTCCAGGGAATGCCCTCAAGAGTGATCCATGACGAGTCGGATGGGGTACCCCAGACATATGAGAGTGCTTCAAAAGGCGGGTCATCCAGGAGTGAGGCAGTGCGGAGGGAGCACGCGATCGGAGAGTCATGATCTCCAGGAAGAATAGATAAGATCCGTATTTCAAGACGATCTGGGTCTAAGGATTGGTATATCCGTGAGCGGTCGCTGTTAGACATCGCGGGATATGTCCAAGGTACATTATAGTCGCTAGGAAATTAAAATCACATTTGATGAAGGCTGTGGGAGCGGGAGGAGAACCCTGCCCTGGTTCAGCCGCAGCAGCAATAGGCAACAGAGCACAAGGCACCCCACGCGGGGGAGCCAGGCACGAATCTGTCCACCCATGCGACACGACATAGCTGCGCAATAACTTCGTATGGAGTACCTCGTTGTGATACTTTCGGTGTTGAAGCTACCAGTCCGGGTTCCTTCCCCAGATGCTGAGCGGCCCGGCGGGCCATATTTTTCCTCCCCAAGTCCGGTGAGCGCCATTGCTGAACGGTTTAGAACTAGTCTATCCCCCGCAACATGGATTGGTCGTATGAGATCATAGCGCATCCCTACCAGTAACTCCGATCACTATGCGACTATGTGGTGATTGACAAAAATAAGAATCGCTCAGGTTGGCCGTTCTTCGCCGACCAAGATACCCCGCCCTGCGCAGCCCGAGACTAGAAGCCTAGCAGCGGAACACTAACTAGCTACACACCAAGGCTTCCAAGGTGTACTCTCCAACCAAATCGAAGATTGTTCCGACGGTCTCTATTTGAGCTACCCCGGAAATACGCCGCTGCCAGGAGCCATGTGCGCATTTCTCAATGCTTCGCCGAGATTTCGGCCTGCTCTCCTTCCCCGCGGGCCGTGGCATTTCCTTTTGTGCTGACGGCCGAGTTATATCCCAACTTCTCCGCAGGTACGCCTACAACCAAGTACAAATGTCACGCCGCCTTGTTCCATATCTTTAAGGATTCCGCAATACAGCCACGCCACTATGCCGTCGAGAATTCTGCCTGAGGTAGACCACTTCGAGTCGGTCCAACCCACACAGGAGCCAATCGACTTTGTTCAGCTCCAGACCGTTGATCTTAGCCAGTATGCTTCTGGTATCGAGGCCCAGCGCGCTCTTGCAGCACAAGTTCGTGAGGTCGTGTCCAGTAAGGGCTTCTTCACACTCATAAACCACGGCATCCCCATAGAAACAATCACACGCCAGGTGGACATCGGCCACACCATCCTTAAGCGAACCTCCCTCGAGGAGAAGCAGCGGCTGGAGGCCCCCATCCTGGAGAAGGGATCTTATCCCGGCTTCAAACTGCAGGGACTGTGGAAGGTTGGAGCCGACGCGACCGACCGCATCGAGCAGTTCAATATCTATGGGGACGTAACACAAAATGAACAGCCGGCAGCGCTTAAGCCATTCCGGCCCGAACTACAAGAGTTTGCTAATTTTATACATAAGGATATCTTGGTCAAGCCTTTTCGGTCTTGCGCTTGACCTAGACGACCCGAACTATTTCGTCAAAGCCCACGACTACAACGGGCACGACCAATCTTGGCTGCGGTATATGGAGTACGAGTCCCACCATGATTCGCGCGACGGCGTGAGCAAAAAGACGCTGTGGCTGAATAGCCATAAGGACCTCACAACCTTATCTTTGCTGTTCAGTCAGCCGATGACGACTCTCCAAGTGCGTGACGAGGACGGGGATGCCAACGAAGGATGGAAGTATGTTGCCCATGTTCCCGGAGCAATCATCGTCAACGCTGGCGAGATCATGAGCTGGTTCACCGGCGACTATTTCAAGGCTGCGATACACCGCGTAGTAGAGCCACCTAGGGACCAGATAGGTCGGGACCGAAGCAGTGTCTTCTATTTCACGGTCCCGAACGATGATGTGTTGATCAACACGTTACTAGAGCAAAGTCCTGTGCTGAGAGCTGCAGGGGTGCAGATGGCGCATCTGCCCGAGAATGCTCCTACAAGCAAAGAATGGTGCGGGGGAGGATTAAAGTGATAGGAAGCAGCAAGCAGTCCCCCAAAGGAGAAGGCAACACTGTGACAGAGAAGGTCGGGAAGGTGACAACGTCTTGGTATAAATAGGCGAGAACACGTATTTCTTCTGGAGAGTGACTCCGTTTGGAGGCATGCGGGCACGTTGGTAGCGGTCGGAGGGCAGACGTCATCGAACGCATCCATTATTGCGCGAGACGTAGGAGTGGCAGGCTGGGCCCCTTAGTCGCGAACTTGCAGGTTTCCACGCTCGGCATTCTTGAACAGGAGGATGGCCTCGGTGCTGTCATCTGGACTGAGTGAATATTATAGCTAGGAACGATCAATTGCATCACGTTGAGCAGGGAATTGTATTTGGTCTATAGAGACCCAAGTATCTTGTACGCAGACTGCACGAAACTTAGGGCGAAGTCGCATATTTTATTTTATTAAATTGATGCACGAGCGAGGAAGGACATTCGGAACTCCCATGCTCAAAATTATCAAGGGCCCATCGAGCATGCTAACTAGCAGTTATGTCTATGCGCCTATGATAGAGCTCAAATTAACGACACTCACACTGACCTTATTGGTAGTGCTCGGCGGTAGCTTGCCGGCCCCGATAATGATCAATCGGTTAGGGTCACTCTGATACAGAGACAAGCCTCGGGAATAGGCGCCGGGCTGCGGCGTAGTATGCTCGACCCACGCGCCGGATGCTCCCAGTGCGCGGTTAACGTAGACATTGCCGCTGCTACCGCCACTCAGCACAATGGTGCCATTGGCACCGCCTACACTTGACCACACCACGGACGGCGAGCTGACAGGGCGGTTGCCTGCCGTGGACACCAGCGAGTAGCTCGTGGCTGCCAGGATGTTGAGCGGGTCGCTGCCCAGGCGATAATGCACTCGGCAGCTGTCGGTGCCGCACACCTCGTATGCGTAAATGTAATTACCATTCGGCAGCTTTGCAACGGCTGGCATGCCGGGTCGTGCTGAGTAGGTGCTGTCGTGTACATCGTCTACGACAGCGCCCCAGGTGCGTAGGTCCGTGGTCGTCTGGTGCACCAGCTTCTGCCCGTATTTGGAGTCGCGCTGGTCTGAATAGTAGCAAACCAGCTGATTGTTATAGACCCTATAATTTGCGTTCCAGTCAGCTCGTTTCCTTGCTTTTCTGCTGCAGAGGAAACGAAATCCATGTGCGAGACGACTTACATCAACAGAGGCTCCCAGATAGGGGTCAAGCCATTGGTCGGCCGCGCCTCGCCGCCGCTTGCCACACTGCTGACGAAGCTCCAGGTCACGCCGCCGTCGGTACTTGCGTACACGTCAATCTTGGTCTTGCTGAGGTCGGTCGGGATGCTGTTCCCGGCGAGCAGCAATGTTCCCGCGGGGTAGGTCCCAATGGCGCTAGGCAGCTCATACAAGTATGGCTGGTAGCGCAACCCCCAGCTGTTGACCGTGTCTCGCACCCGGCCGATCTCGGTCCACGTGCTGCCGTCATCAGTGGAGCGGTAGATGGGGAAGTAGACGATAGGTGGCTCAGGCGAGTAGTTCTCCCAGGTCGCGAGCAGCGCGCCGGAGCGTGTCTGGATAGCCCGGGCATATAGAACACGTGGGTCAACCCATCCTGCGTTGGAAGGTGGTGAGAAGATGGTGCGGTCCGCGACTGTGGCCTGCCGAGGCTCGATGGTGGTTGGAGTGGGACTGGCCGCGGCTTGCTGAGCAAGGAGGCAGAACAGGGTGGTGACGACCGGCCCCAGCAACAACATGGCTGTTGGTATTCCTACTCTACCTAAGTGGAATTCTTAGAATTATGTAGGGTCGTGATACAAGCAGAGCATATGCGTATTTTTCAGAGAGCTGGGCGGCTAATTGCTCTGTTATTAATTATATACCCGGATTGCAACAAGCTCCGCCATCCAGCTCCCGCGCGGAACCGTAAGCTCTGGTGGGGCACGCGGCGCCAAGTGCTACGCCTGGAGACATGTGAAGACCGCAAGGCCATCAAAATACTGGTGGAATTCATCGGGCTCGCGGGAAAGCTCATCTGCTGTAACCTCAGGCCGGTGAAGCGGGGACGCCAAGTGTTTGTTGACCACGGCCCGAAGCGGACCGAGATCTGATTAGGCACTTCTCCCCCGCCTTTTCAGCAATCATAGCCTAGAAGAGCACCTATTAAGCCAAGACG
Organism: Thozetella sp. PMI_491; assembly: GCA_021432635.1. Classification (NCBI taxonomy): domain Eukaryota; kingdom Fungi; phylum Ascomycota; class Sordariomycetes; order Chaetosphaeriales; family Chaetosphaeriaceae; genus Thozetella; species Thozetella sp. PMI_491. The sequence goes on from MU270032.1 coordinate 426,704, forward strand.
GAGCCTAAGAAGCGCGCCAATAGCGATTTCGGCGAGTCGTTATAGAAGCAGAACTAAGACGGAGAGAAGGCCTAGGAAGAGCTAGGTTAAATTTTTCTACTTTTTTCTTAAAAAAAAATGAACTGCCACAATTCTCATTTTGCAATCCTCCAAGGCACCGAGTGTATAAACACTATTCCCAATCTTCAGAGAGGAGATAACTCCAAGGTGTCACATTTCTAGATCGTTGTCTCGACAATATCGAAAGTGAGCTTTCCGTCGGTATTGTAGCCTTCGACATACTTCCTACCGTACTCCATCTGGAAGTTGTCTAGGTATTATCGATTAGCAAGTGTCATGCGACGCCGGCGGAATAAGGAAGGCTCCAAGAGCGGCACTCACCATATGTAGTCTCGGGCTTGGTTAGACAGAAGCCGCACATGATTTTGCGGATCCCGGCGGCGAGGTCCAGGCGCGGAAAGGCCGTGTTGACAGCATCATACACTTCTTGAGAGATGGTCCCCGCATCGTCGAGCTTCGGGCCGCGGAAGTCAGCGCCGATACCGAGGCTGCACACCTTGACCACTGTCTCCTTGTACATCGATATAGAGTTGGTAGTGTGCAGCGCAATGGCGTCCCAGACCAGCTGAAGCCTGTGCTCATCCCAATGGCTCACTGCGCTGCTACGCTCCTCCGCGCGGATCCAGTTTCGCGCAGCTTCCGCTCCGTCGACTTCGAAGCGCTTGTCGGCGGAGATGAGCTCGCCCGTGGTGTCCCAGCCGAGGTCATGGAGAATGGCGCTTAGTGCGTGCGCCTCCAGGTCCATCTTCGGGACAGCGCCACGTTCGTGGAGCTTTTGGTAGGCGACAACGCCCAAGATCCACGAGCGCATCACGTGGTTGAAGGCCATGTCGTCGCCGTGGGCGCGGGCATAGTCTTGGGCGGCTCGGACTATCGGTGTGTCCACGACCGTGACCCCAGCGATGACTTTTGTCGAGAGGACTGAAGCAGCCATATTAAACGAATATGGTGTTGGTTTTGATAAATATCGGTAGATCGCAGTTTGGGAGGTAGAAGTAGTTGAGTTGATAGGATTGCGTGTGAAGAGCGTCAGCAGCATCATCATCACCGTGGAGTGACAGTGTCTTTAATAGTCCTCAGAAGGTGCATATCGCGGTCAACCGCCGATAGAAGACGGCGATTACCTTCCAGGTTAGTAATCGTCCCGGCGCATGTCGACGCTTCGATGCTCAGGCGGCTAAGAGGACATCAACCGGAAAAGAACAGGGGCGCAAGAAATCCTCGGCGTTGCTTTGGAATTCGGTCGATCGCCGAGGAAATATGCATTATAGCCAATGGTGGGATTTGCTAATTGTTAGCAATCTGAGGCGAATCTGCGTTTCCGCCGAGCTTAAACGGAGCGTTGTCTCGCAGCTGTTGCCTCAGGCTGAGCTATTTGGTAGGTTGAGTAATCATGTCGGCTGCACCAACCAATTTCCAGGTACAGCAGCGACTGCAAGCCGAGAGAAAATTGCAGTGATGTACGAGCGTAGCGGTAACATTTGAGTAGCTTGGTAGCGGTGTTGGTTCTTGAAGCTGGTCGCAAATTAAGGTAGTTACCAGGCTTCAGATGACATGCAAAAGAATTGTGGATATGACGGAAGTGATGGTACACTTTGACAGAGTTCTCAAGGTAGTTAGGGGAATTTCAACCGCTCCGAAAAGTCCCCCGAAAAGTCCTGCTTGCAACCTGACAAGGAAACCATGGTTATTAGACTGTGTTCGTCTCAAGCATTTCGCTTGCCAGTAAGTCGAGGCGTGTCGGGGACTTCTGCGGAACGCTACAAATCACCTTACTTACCGCACAAGATGCAGAGAAACTAGCCGTAGACCAGGGCGCCATAAAGTAGACGGCCTTCTCGGTTGCTATCGTCGGCTCGTTCCCGGACATGGCCGAGGCCGAAGAGGTTGTCAAAGTGCCCAAGGAGGACGAAACTTAGGTGCCCCATCGCCACAGGAGCCCTGGTCGCTGTACTTCCCGCATCATCAGAGTGTTCGTGCCGTCGCCAGAATTGGTTTCCACCCTCCACGGGTCGGCCCAGATCTATCTCGTGCTTGGGACCGCTTCGTTCTTTTCCCCTCCTTTCCTTCCTGCAACATGCCCTCACCTTCCCAGCCACTCGGCCTTCGGGGACAGTTCCGCCTCTTTCGCCTCGCTGTCTCCCTTGGCATGCTATCCTCCATGTATGAGGCCCTGTACTTGGCCGGAGACGTGCTTGGCAGACATAGGTTTCGTTGACTAGGCAACACGCTTTCTGCATTCGCGTATTTCATTAAGCACGGATCGATGCTGCTGGCTGCCTTTCCATTCAAACTGTGTGACGTCTTTCCGCACAGCTATTCGCTCAATCGCCAGGTCAGTTGGCTGGGGTAGAGGCGTGTGAGCTCTCTATGCAGGCAATAATACGCTTGTTATCGATGTCGCCACCTCCTTACCGATTCCAGAGACACCACAACTGGCCCCTCTGCGGTACTGTATCCGCGCTAGCGCAGACCTGAAACGCTTGCCAACCATCATGCTGGCACCTCTGTGCCGGGATTATGGTCGGTACATGAGACTCCGTTGCCTGCGACCTGGTTCTCTCACTGGCTGCGTGATGCGTGCGCATGAATTATCATTGGCCCTTGTGGACACGGCGACCAAGAAGAGAGGTCTTTGACACACCACCCCCATCTCGACCCCACCCATCATTTTCTACATTCTCTAAACTCGCGCAGGACGTCGAAAACTCGATCAATTGAGCATCTTGAAGCCATCGGGGAGTGTACCGCTAAATTAATCGCCCGCCATGTCTCTATCGGCTCGCGCACGCGCCAGCCTCTCCTCGCGCTTTCTTGCCTCTAATGCCGTCGTCTGGGTTTCCGCCCTCATCGTGATGGGCATCATGTCCTACTGGTTCTCCGCGCAGAACAACCAGCCGGATTTCAACGTGTACATGCTCGTTGTCGTAGGTCTCGGTCTAAGCGATCCAAGTATCCTAATGGCTGCTAACCTAAATCGCCGAAGTCCATCCTCACGGTAGTCTTTTTTCTCGCCGCGTTTCTTCTCGAGGACAACTTCGGTTACCTATTTCTCTTCAACCTCATTTTCTCTTATCTTTGGCTAGCTGTCGTGGTTTTTACCGCCTTTTTGTTCTCAAACGCCAGCCGACAGGCGCAGACCGTCGAGGCATTCAGTTTTTTGGCTTTGTAAGTCAACCCAGCAGGCCGCTGCCTCGAATCGATACCACTAGAACTTCTCTGCTGATCTTTCCATAGCTTTGCCCTGCTTTTCAACGTCGGTTTCAACTGGTACACTGGCATCCTATCTAAAGACCAGCCGACAGAAACTACGCAAGCGACTACGTCGCCATCAAGAGTATAGGGTTTGAAGGTTGAGAGTATCGTGGTGGGGGTAACCTAGGGATCGGGCTAGTTCTGTATGGATTGCTACTAGTAATACACCGACGCTGTAGTCGATTCTTCTTGAAATATCCCCCGGCGTCTACTCTTCTGTGGGTCTTCAGCAAGATAATCCACTATATTACGTGAATAAATATGCTCTGTAGAGATTTGCCGACATCGTCAGTTGCCAGAGTGTCACGGAGATGAGCCGCTGTTCAACCTGGCGGATAATGGGTCTGCGAGCCGGGGTTTTTAACTTAATCAACCATGCTCTATGTACCATCTAGGACTAAGAGCATATCGTTCATGGTTTCCCATTTTCCCGGTAAGATTACCTACGTATGTAGAATTGATAGTTTGGCTGCGCTGCTGTAACTTAACCACCTTAGGTATTTACTTCTATCACGGTCCCTAGCTTAGTACCGGGCACTAATTGCGATTTGAAACTAGTAATTCGGCAGCATTCATATGTACATGAGTCCCGGCGCCAACGCGAGGCGTTTCTGGTCCGGCTCCTGCTCTGCAGCGTAACCATCATACTGGAGAAACTCGTTACTCAAGGATACCAGCGCTATCTCGTAGGCCAAGCCCGCGCCTTCGTCGGTCTCCAGCCACTCTACCTTTTGCCAAACCTTTCGGGCGATATCAACCGTCATAGGCGCGCCACTAGCAGCCCAGTTGTTCATGACGTCGGACCACCATCTTCTCAATCGGCTTAGTTCCGGAAAGGCAGCCGAACTTCTTGACCAATTGGTCTGATTGACCCCCGCCCAATCAAGATTTCCTACAGTCAGCGCATAAACGCTCATTGTCTTCCTCCATAGCTGTTCCTCTTGACGGTCGAGCTTGGTATGGTGTGGCAGCTTTTGTCCACTAAACTTGCTTGGCTTCGCTCCGCGCAGCACCTCATACAGCCAAGCCAGGACCGGCCCGTCCGTTCGGTGTATGGCATAGGGATTGCCGGCGAGAAGGGCTGTGCGCAAGAACTCGTTCGCCAACTGAGAATACATAGAGGCAATGACAGGGTTGCAGCCATCACGGCCATATATGTATATGTTGGCTGACTGAGAGTCTCGCGCAATGAAGACAAGACATAACGCCCTAGTTGTTAGCCGTTAGCACTTAACTTTCAGTCCTTTGGCTATGTGGGATTGCAACGCACATTACTAATGTTTGTCTTAGCAAGGCATCGTAGAAATGCCATTCTTTCTCTACCTTTTTCCTTGCCTCCAGCAAGACAAAGAGGCCATCGAGATGAGCCTGCGCCCCGGAATCATCGCCATAGGCATACTAGGTTACATGTTAGCTAGCTTAAGATGTTGTAGATTGGCCAACTTACGTCGGTGATGGCTAGACAAGCAACAACACTTAGGTAGTGCACTGGCATAACGACATTCATGTTGCCGATGTTGGTTTTCAGCCAGTACAACAAGTCTTGCCTGTGATAGAGGTAGGTCTTCTGGAAATATAGATTTTGTCGGAAACAGCAGAATGCGGCATTCATACACAACGCCACCTGAAACCATGTGCGATCTGTCTGCACGAGACCCAGGCTGTCGCGTGGTTAGCCCTAGCGCGCTGCCTGGGTGTCAACCGACATGATCAACGACTTATAATTACCTCGAGTAAAAGTAGTCTGTTTCTTGGCTTGTAAGATAGGCGAGAGAGTTTCGAAGATTCATGACTATCGCCCATGTTAACCTAACCTTGCGCCGACAAGGGATAGTGCTATCCTACAGTGATAAAACACTTCTGAAGATCGAAATCTCATCGGTACCTCGAACACATCGGACTGGCCCGTGAGTGTGGAGGGTAGGAGCTTGAGCGGTGGGCATCGACTTTTACCCATTAAGATGTCGCTACATTCAACAGCTGCTACCTGGGACGTGTTGGGCACATAGACGCAATATGACCCATAGACAATGCAGGCAAGGCTGTATACTCGTATCAGTATTCTCGAAATGAGGCAACTACAAACTAGCCCACGCGTACACCTAGGAAAAGACAACGCTGAGCGCATACTTACCAGCCCGGCCGCTCCTCTCCACAGGGCAGTCTTCGCTGCCTGCATGCAATACAGGCAGTCGGACTTATTCGATGGGCTGAACGCCGCCCCGACCTCTCGTGCCGGTTCACATCCATCATCCAGCCCTGAAAAGGTTCTATTGCCGGCCCTGTGATCCTTCAAAAGCTTGTTGGGTGGATTCATTGTGTGGAGGCGTGTTGGGCTCACGGCTATTTTAAACTATACTGAGGCGGCGGCGGTCCTCGCTACGGCCAGGGGGCCACTCGGCTATGCCGAAAACTTCTGCCTGCCTCACTTGCAGACCGTGGTTGTTATAGGCTAGCGCCATGACGACTTACTCCATAGCCCTAATCGAATCCCTAGTTTAGGTAATTGCTCGCCCGATAGGCTGTCAAGTTGTGTATACAACGGAGTAGGCAGTGCCCCATGGCGTCCTATTTCCGGCGCAACCCCTGCTCACCGCTCGCCCTTAAATGCCACATCAGGCAATACTACTAGCCCTACCTAGCCTCAATTACACATTTCAATTGGCTGCAGACTTTTGTGTGTGCACCTTTCGTATTGCCAGTGGCTAGTGCACTGAACTGGTTCCGGTGTGGCCAGGGAGGGGCAGGCTATTAGGCCGAGAGCTTATGTTTCAGAGAAGGGTCACTTTGCGGTCTTTGGAGGTTTCGGAAAAAGAACCCTGAGCGCCAATGTGCACCCGATGTAGAGCTCTAGTTTCCGCAAAGATCCTTTTGCCTCGGTGGGATTATAGTTCAGAGACTCATATTAGACTAGAGGAATCTATAGTAGGGGCAGTCTAAGCTAGTGGAGGAGAATCTGCGTAGCAGTGTCCTAGAAGATGTTCAGGGAAGCGCTCGCCCTTTCTCTCATCCGAGATGGCGCGGATAGTCTTTTCCTCCTCGGCCGTCAGCACAACCTGGAGGCTGCTAATGTTAGCTTCCAAGCGGGGGACCTTTGAGCTGCCGGGGATCGGGAATATGTCGTCGCCCTGTGCTAGGAGCCAGGCTAAGGAGAGCTGCGCGACCGTACAGCCCTTTGCCTTGGCGATGCCCTCGAGCTTAGCGACAAGAGCTAGGTTTGAATCCAGATTTTCCTCGCTGAGCCACGGGAGAATCCCGCGTCGGTCGCCCTCCTTGGTGAAATCGGCGCGGGAACGGATGGAGCCCGCGAGAAGACCCCTCGCCATAGGACTGTACGCGACCGTGGCGATCCCAAGCTCGCGTGCAGTCTCCAGGAGCCCGTATTTCGGCAACTCAATGTCCTTGGTGAACATACTGTACTCTAGCTGCACGCAGGTCACCGGGTGCACGGCGTGGGCGCGGCGCAGCGTAGCGGCGCTGCACTCGCTTAGGCCGATATACTTGATCTTGCCCGCGTTCTTGAGCTCAACCATGGCCTGGATAGTCTTCTCGACTGGTGTCACCGTGTCCAAGCGGTGGATGTAGAAGAGGTCGACGAAGGGAAGGCCGAGGCGCTTGAGCGAGAGGTCGATGCACTCGCGGCAGTTCTCAGGAGACGAGTCATTGGGCTTGCCTTTCAGTGTGCCCTCGCCGAACTTGGTCGCAAGAAATATATCCTTTCTCTTTTCCGGGTTGGCGGCGAACCACTTGCCGAGCAGGTCCTCAGAGTCTCCGTAGATGTCGGCTGTACGAGAAGGGACGATCAGCTAGGAAGTACGGGGACGTGGTCGCCGGCAGGGTGCAGGTTCAAGTTCTCAGGACGGCAAGTGAAGGTTTCCTAGTGCTCACCAGTGTCCCAAAATCGTTCCCCCATCTCATACGCCTTGTCTAGGAGGGCTAGGCGCGGTGCATCTTCGTCCGGGATGCCATAGACGCCGCTGGCCCCCATAAGGCCGAGTCCTAGCCTCGGTACCAGGGGCCCATTGCGGCCGAGGGGTCGTGTAGGAAAGGTCTCGCTGCTCAACATGACTTAAGTAGACAATTAAACGTTTTAGTACGTTTCGGTCTGGAGGTTCTTTAACCCACTTCTCGCTGAGGAACATCCTTCTCTAGTAAAAGTGGCCGGGCTGCTTCCCTTATATAGATAAGCAGAGATGGGCTCGGTGCGGGCGATCGGGCGCGTTGTCTCAAATTTCTCGGACATGCTTCCGCAAACTCCATCACGCGCAGTATTTACACCTCTTGCGGGCGTGCCAGTCTTGCCTCCGAACCAGTCACGGGTGTGCATTCGTGAATCTCCGTAGTAGACCTATTCTAGCCAATCAGCATACTTCGCCCGTTAAATCCGGGAGCGAGCACGGGCTGGCGCTAGGTTGACAACCCCCATCGAAGTACTTTCGTAGGGGCCATTAGCTAAGCTTGCGCTCGGCTCTCTACTAGTTACGCAGAGGCCATCTGCCGTCAGGCATGATCTTGCTCTAGCCTCATCCCGGCTCCCTGGTACAAGTTCTCCCACCGGCAGACTTGCCGAGGACTCGCTTGGCTGGCCGCTAGCAAGGGAATTCCGAGCTATGTTTGGTGCCGGCGGTGCGGCATGCATCCCCACTCTGACGGCCTTCTCTGACTACCCGAAGAGGCAATGAAGCCCAAACAGGTTGGCCGCTTTGAGGTGACCATTGGCGCCTTTAATCTGCCGCGGTGCCAGACGACCGGTAGTTCCAATGTACCCCAGAATGCAGGGGCACAGATCGTGCAGAATAGCATCCGGCTCTTGCCGCCACCTCGACGCTTCAAACATTAGATGAGGTCCGCGAAGGTGGTAGGGCGCAATAGGTCAAGCGCAAGGGTCGCACTCACGAACTAGACGCCCAAGACCGAGAGTACAAGAGCCAAAGAGCTCTTCCGCTTAGACCAATGCCTGATTTGCCTCGACTCATGTACCTTTGTACCCCGCGTCGCTTATCTGGACAGGACTACTTATTCGAGGTCAAATCTGCGAAACGACCATTTAGGGACGAACGTAGGGCAGTGTTAGTCAGCTGCCTTCAGCCTCACCAACGACATCCCTTCCAGCCCGTGAGCGGCAACCTAGCAGGAGCAGCTGGTGGCCCAAGACACAGTAAGATCCTCCTGCTGCATCCCTACGACTAGTGATACTCCATCTCACCCAATCTGGCTCGAGCTCCGCTGCAATGCCGCGATTCGATTCGATCATCGCCATCCTGGCAAGCGCCTCTCTCACATTGGCTGCCTTGTCAGGCGGCTCTGCTTCCTTGCATCGCCAAGCAGGTGATGGCGCCAACAACGACTTCCTCCCGACAGTCCCCGTCGAGCCAAGCCAGTCCGACACAATCCTTCCGCCTTGGTGGTGGTATCCCCCCGTCTTCCGATATAGCTCGACCCCAATCGAGGGAGGGAGCCCAAGCTCTCGTGCTGAGGGGCGTGGCGAGGGGCAAGATGGCCCGCGGAACGGGACGGTCTGGATATTCCGGGACCCTACGGTGGCGGGCGTCAAGTGCAACTTCAGCTCGGCCCAGCCCTATCCCAACAAGGTTTCGCTACCTCCAGATGTCTGTCTCTACACCGTAGGCAACAACATGACTTTCCTGATGAACGAGACGGCCATCTGTCCTGACGGCCGTGAAGCATGGCTGGGGCTTCATCGGGGCGGGACATGCCGCTATATGCTGCACATGGTCAACCCGGATTACGTGTTCGAGTCGAACATCTGTCTTACCACCGGCCTAGCACCGCCCAACAGCACTCATTTCATCTCCATGGTGTCAATGATGTTTTACTGTACTGATAAAGTGGAAGACGCGATGCCTGCTAAACTTTTGAATGGAGATGCAGAGTCGCCGGTTATCGAAGATCCGGCTGATCTGCGGGCCTGGTACCGATAGCAATGGGGGTAACGTCTCTGACCAGTTCTGGAGAGGGAGTACGGTATTCCTGTCACATTGGTCTCGCTAGTCTATCTCTATCCACGCTATCCTGCCATGCCAGTGGCAGTTCCAACGTGGCCTACTAAAAAGAAACTTCCACCTGGGTATCCATCGTAACCTCGTAACAATACATTAATGATATTCACCTCCGACCTCAATTGAGCGGACAGTGGTCTCGAATCCAAACGCAGCATGCTTGACCGGGCTTGTCGTCTGGGGCGGGGCGTCCCGGATGGCCTCCCCGAACTGCAGCCGGGTCTTGAGGATGCGCTCAGGCAGGGGCGTGCGGCCGAGCGAGCAACCCTCCATCAGGGAGTCCAACTCGCCGTTGCGCGACACGGCCAACATGGTGCTGAAGGACGTGTCCATGCCATAGCCGTTGTCCAGCAGCGCGTAGATGCCGACAGCGATGACCAGCAGCGTCACGCCTGACCCGATGGCGTACGACATGATGAGCCAGAAGGGTCGGTAGTCCCACACCTGGACCGCCGACTGGATGGTGCAGGGCGTTGAGACGTTAAAATAGGGAAGGAGCTGCGGACGCGACAGAATCGACAGGATCAGGTTGCTAAACTTGCGCTCCACCGCGCGGGGGAAATCGTCGACGGCGAAGAGCGTTTTGCGATCGACCAGCGTCGTCTCGGCGATCTCCGATACGGGCCATGCATAGCTCGAAGCGCTCGGCTGGTAGTTGTTGTTGGACAGGAGGTCCTGGAACCGAAAACTAAGCGCGTGATAGGTCCTGCTTCGGTTAGCGCCACTCGTGCTTTTTTTTGTGAAGGCTGTCTCGAGGGAACTTACGAGAATTGCTTGTAGATGGGATCGGTCGGGGCCACAGACTGCCCGCTCGGTAGGATAGGCCCGTTATACTGAACCTGGGTGTCGTCGATGGCCTGCTGACCGTTGATGAAGCTCATGGTGACGTCGTACTTGGCGTTGTTCATGGTGCACTTGATGACCTTGGGGTCGAGCTCATATGGCCAGAGCGTCTTGTTGACGCCGTCGTTGGGCTTAGTCGTATTGACGAGGTAACCGATCCATATCGGATACTCCTTTGTGAAGAAGCCGTACTTGTTCACATCTGTCACGTTGAACCATTCGGCAGGAATCCCGTAGGCGTCGAGTTTTCCCGGGGCGATGATCTGCGAACCCGAGTAGATCACCTGGCCCGTCGGTGCAAAGTTTTTGAGCGTCTGCTCGGTCGTGCCATCGAAGTCGGCCATGTCCTCGCATTTATAGGCGGGCCCATCGAACGAAATGGTATAGGTGCAGTTGTGACCGATGGGACACGGGTTGGCCGCCGAAAGCGGCCCGCTGTTGGTGGCCCAGCTCAGTGTGGACATGACCTCAAAGTCGTACGACGGCATGTCGTAAAACATGTTCGGGGATCGGTCCGTGACATTCCAGTAGCATAGCGACCCCTGAGTTTCGCTAAGCTGCACCGCGTCGTAGCCATTCTCGCGGGAGAAATTGAGCGACGGCACGTTGTTGCATGTATCCGGCGTTGTGATGCTGCTTGGAATCACCACTAGCGCCGTCGGAGCGGCGATCGCAGCAATGGGCAACAACCTAGAGAACTTAGGTGTCAGCACTGTGCTGGGGCCAGAAGTGGGACTGACAATGGAAAGAAAAAAAAAAAAAAAAAAAGTCCGGGATATGGGGAAGGGCGTAGGCGGGGTTGAACGTACCAGCAGACGGCAGCAATAAGGATTTGGCTGGGAGCTTTGCGGAGAAATTCACCGCTGCATGCTTCTGTTGGATCACGACTGGCCTACACAAGCAGGGAAAAAAACTGCATTAGTAGCGCAACGACGACCGAAGCGGGAGCGAATAGCAGGGCGGACATACACCAAACACCCTGTCGATCGTCTCTAGCCTAAGCGATTTCCGCTTCAATATACGCTGCCAAGAGAGGAAAACCCGTTAGTGACAGGGCCAAAAACTCGCTAGCACACGCAACAAGGGCAGGAGACAGCAGGAGAGAAGAAATGGGAGGGGAACTCACCCAGGCGCACTGCTTGTACGCTATCTGGGCGGCGCCGATGAAGCAATTGACGGTGATGAAGGCCATGGCCGTGCCGAATCGCACCGGCCACTCCAGGCTGCTAGTCGTATTTCCGTGGCGCGAGGTGTAGTAGAAGTGGTGGCCGAGGGCGCAGCACAACCCCGCCAGGTACAGGGCTGCCATAAGGAACGGCAGGTACCAGTGGATGCTCCACTCCTTCTCCCGGTTCGACGTGATGGACTTGATGCGTGACAGCCGGGCCTTGAGGGGATATGCCGGCGGACCGCCGTCCTTGGACGCTGTAGGCGTCACCTTGGAGGGCAGGACCGTCACTGACGACGAGGGTGTCACCGACGACGTAGGCGTCACGGATGCTGTGGGCGTCACTGGCGACGAGCACACCGCACTGGGCCCCTCGAAGTCGGCAGCGGCGGCCGTAGTCTCAGACCCGCTCTCCGACTCACGGATGCTCCCAGTGTCGCTCCTCGCCATCGCCATTGGGGCCGGCTCGGGAGCATCGCTGGGAACGATGGGGCCCTCAGCCTTGGGCGTCTCGTCTGTCTGGGGATGCATGGTATGATAGTATGTGAAGGAGCAACGCCGGCTTGACAGGGAGCTTCTGGCTTGACAGAGAGCTTCTGGGCGCATCGTGGATCGTCAGTCCTGGCGGTGATGCCATCTTTATTCCGTTTGCTCGCCTAGCCCCTGACGCCGCGAGGGCTTCTTCCTAGCGTTCGGGCTTTGTCTGCCCTGCCCTGGATGTCAATCGCCGGATAGGGTTGCTTGGCCTAGTCCCCACCATTCTCACGGTGTTGGATAGGAGGTGCATGTGTGAGCCTGTAGTTGATCTCTATGCCCCCCCTCCATCCTATCCTCCCCCCTTACGCTTACTTGGCTTGCATAACTACCCAGTCCTTCCTTCCTGTGTGCCCGCGCACGCCACAGCGGGAACGACGCCGCCATAGCCCTGAAAATGGATCCTCGTCAAGACCAACCTCACTTCTACCGCCTGATTCGCCGGCGAACGCAGCATGGCCTGGTTCCCCCCCAAACCACCTGCCATAATCTGACTAATCCCCTGGGTAGTCGAATGGGGCAAAAAAACGGGCGCCAGGGTTGCCATGTTGCAGCCGCGGCTGAATAATCCTAACCGACCTCACGGGCGCCACAGCGGATTGGTCGGCATCCAGCACCCTGAGAGCGTTATCTGTCTGGGGTAAGTCGTACTGTACCGTACCTGGCTAAGGCCCTACAACGTGCACTGTCCTCACTCCGGACCCGAAAGATAGCGCTAGAACCCGTCTAGTCTACCGGCTGTCCGTCGTCCCGGTTTAGTACCACCACCGTGGCTTTTGGGCGCTGCTGCCTCCTAGGAGCACAGCCATGCGGGCCAGGGGCCTCGACGGAGAGAGCCGAAGCCATCAAAAAGTGCTGCACACGCCTGCACATAGGCTAGAATGGAAGTAGGAAGGGGGGGGAGGGGAGGCACGGTGCCTTTGACAGCCACCAGTTGCTACACAACACACCTACACAGGACCAATCTTCGCCGGGCAATCCCCAAGACCGCATGGATGTAGCATATCATAGGCAATGGTTTCGTCCCGGTGGCGTGGTGAGCCAATAGATTTTCTTATATCCAGCCCTAGGCTTAGCGGGTGGAGGCATCGGAACTCTTGTGCCGCTCCTCTCAGAACTTTTGGATAGCGGCTGCGATTTGCGCCACCTACCTAGGTGGACAATTATCACAGCCGTCGTCGCCGTCGTCGCGGAACACAAATCTAAGTTCAGAGCGGCCGGGGCACCTCCGAAGTATTGCATATGGCCCCGGCCGCGGACCACCCAACCTCGTGGGCCTAGCCATGCGCACTAAAACCACTCGGGTTACCGACCACCCACAAAAGTCGGTGAAATACCATCCGACTACCAGTGCTCCCGTTGCTGCTATTGCTTTTTGCTATTGCTGGCTGCCCTACCTGCCGCAGGCTGTCTGCATGCACGGCGCGCAAAAGTCCTCGCCCCTCCCGAAGCTCAAGCTGCGCGAGCGAGACCCTTGACGTCAGATTGGCTCTGGGCCATCGTCGTCCCGTTAGTCTCTCAACGCTGCTCCCACATGCGCGCTGCTACGCAACGAGATCGTGGGCCGGTCGGCGCGGGCGATGCTGCTGTAGCTTCCCAGTAAAAATTCTTCGTCTTGGCTCTACGACAGGGCTGTGCTCGGACGCATGACCATTTGGGCCTAGAGCTCGATCCGCGGCAGGGCGGGACCTGGAAGCTCAAAGCTGCATAGATCCGTAGGGCTGGCCGCCTAAGGTAGGGTCTTTTTACTCGCCAATCACTTGCTGGCTGCCCCCTTGCCGCGTTGTATCCAGTATTCGGGCCAAGCTGTGGCACCGTCCACCCCTTCTATGGGTGCCAGCCAATCGATACCCGTAGTTGTCCCTTACCTACAATACCCTTGTCCCCTCAGCGTGGCAGTTCATACTCACGCCATCCTTCTGTATACCTTGGGTAAGAGAAAAGCCAATAGATGGTTATCACCGGTTTCACCTATACCTCCTACCATGCTGCTCTCCCAAGGGCTGCGGCAAGCGTAATAGCCGAGAAGGTGGCCGAAGAGCCTGCTCGACCTCGCAAGTCGCTATACGGCACGGTGCACGACCGCATCTGAAGGAGTGGGCGTCTTCAGCTCGTTCATTTGGCTATCTCGCCACGCACAACATGTGGGATGTGGCGAAAGGACCAATATCGATTTCGATGTCATGGCAGCGTGGTGGTCGGGATTACGCCCAGCAACCACCAAGGTCGGCGACGCCTTCTTGGCTTTTTGGATACGAATCGGCAACGCCTGTAGCCGCCGCTCACTTTGAGCCCCCAAGCAAGGGGCCTGGGAAAGGCTAGATCCCCGGTGGCTTACACATTCATGTGCGTGCTCTCCCAGCGTGCGATGCAGCAGCGCGCCAGGGCTGTAGGACCAAAAGGAATATGCCAAGTAGGCTAACCGACCATCTTTCTTTAGCTTGACGGAGAGACGAGCGAACTGCACGGTGGAGAAGTTTCCGACGGCCTCGATGGCTTAGATAACGAGCGCTTGAGAGAGGCGGGGCTGGTGGAGCGGAATTGGCCCCGCGGAATGGGCGCTACCTGTACGAGCCATGAAGTCCCCCCCCCCACTCCATAAGGTGCTCCTCGAGGGTTAAGGAGCAACATGGCACCTCGAGTGCAATGATCACACGTCGGACAATACACAAAATCATATGCCTTGGTCTGGCAAACGCATGTAATTCGCAGTCTCTTCGTGTTTCCCAGAATCGGCGCAGGCGAAGAAACTACCAAGATCCCGCTGCCCTCTGCGACAGGGCTGGGCACCACACCGTTCTGTTCGACACTACCGTACCTCGCTTGAGGTGGTTGACAGGGTACGGGATATTACCCCACTAACGGCCAAGTCTCTGAACAGCTTGGGCAGATGCAGTCTCCCAATGGACGAGATACTTTGGATCGAGAGCTACGATAAGGTGGATTGTCGTCCAACGCCTTCATGGCCCCCCATTCGATATCTGCATCATCCTTCCTCTGAGCGCTGTAGCCGAGCCTGATACAGCCGAACCCTATTGTCTTTCTCGGGAAAGCCTTGCGGTCACCCCTTAGCGTGGCCCATGCATGCCCCAGTTTCCTTCGCTGCCGAGAGCCTCGCGTCTTCACTAGTCCCCAAGAGGAACTGCCACACCACGGCTGCACCCAGTAGGGCGCCGTCTGCGCGGGTGCATCTACACGCAGCTCATCAGTGCAGGCCGAAAGGGGTCACCATGGCGCCAATAGACCACGGCGAGCATGCCTAGGACACGCGTCTAGTTTGTAAATCCAAGCCCCGTGGCTTCGTATCCCTCATAGCTGAAATTCCTCCTAGATTTAGCGAGTCCGGCTTACCGCGCCGCTGGCAGGAGCAATAGGACCTCCCAGACTGCCCTCGACTTTGCGAAAACATTCCCGATATGGAGGCATTATCTTTGTCTTGCGTTCCTCTGGTTGGCATCTTCTGTAAAGCATAGGGGGCTGACTGTATAGGAGGCCGCGGTGATTGTGGAGCGCGAGAGGTACGCGAACGGCACCATCTCCTGCATAGCGGATCCCATGAAGATCTAAGCATCTTCCATTGCCATGATCTCACAGCCATTAGGTCCCTGATCTTACGCTATCGCGGCTGCTTATCCTCACCCTCTGTGTGGGTGGCATCTTTGCTAATTACGGCGGCCTGTCATGTTCGTTGCGTGTGGCCTCCTCACACAGTAAGGCGGGGTTCCTCAAACTCTATTTGCTTCTGGCGCACAGCCTTCTAGCAAAGTGGTGTACGGCGCCCCCGCTCGTCAGCAGTCCCGTAGCCATCTTCGCACCCATACGCCGGGACAGGCGTAGACATCAGCATGCCCATAGCTTGCATAGCGATTATGTCATCCTTCTGGTGGAAGTGTGTAGGACTTGTGTGAGCCTCGCACCATTGGTGCAATGCTTGGTGAAGCAGTAACTGTTCAGTGACCAAAGTCTAGAGCCATGCTGGTAGGTGTAGGTATACGAGTGCTGAATCGTGGCCTATGGTATCCTCACCGAACCCGCACAACCTGTCGACCAGCGCGCGCAAGGCAAGGGGAAGCCACCGGGGTAGGAGAGCAGCAGTTGGATTTGCAGACGGCTGCGAAGCATATTCTAAGCAGGTGAACAAGTCGTGTGCTTAGACGGCCTTGGCCCCAAGATCTTTATCTCCCCTTACCAAATAGCAGCTAAGCGGCCGCTCGTGGTTCCTCGCGATTCCTAAAGGAAAATTCAGTTTAAAATTAAGGGCAATAAGATTAACCAGGATCAATAAATTCGGGCTAGTGTCCTTCCCTATTCCAAATCTTCGGCGGTATCGCCAAGGCATGTCGTGTAGCGTGACACGGCCTCTCTGGCAGTGAACCTGACGTTTAATGCGCCGAAGGGAGCAGCGGGGTGGCGCGAACAAATGAGTGAGCAACCTGTCACTGCAGTTGGCGCCTGCAGCGCCATATTTGGCGGTAACGACACTTAGTAACCGTCGGCTTTCCGGCACCAGCCGACACCCCAAATGTTGACGAATAGGAGAGACTGCCCCTACAAACCAGCACTCCTGCAATTCGTGCCTGAACGGTTCATATGCCACATATGATATTTCACTCGAGCTTTGTACCCGCGCACTCACGGCACAGCAATGATTCTTGGACTCGAGGGGACGGACAGGTCCTGCTGGTGAGTACCAGTCAAGCGGTGGCACTTAGGGGACCAAGGACTTAAGCAATTCGTGGGGTGGATGCGAATCGATCGAAAATCTATTAGAGTAATCAGGCTCTAAAGAAATAAGGCCGCTCGGGGGAGACGAGAAGTTTCGGAAAGGGACTACCCCATGGGGTATATATGCCTGGTTCCGAATCTTGAAGGGACCACAATCATTCAGTGGATAGTACGGGGGCAATTAGTTCATATTTACGCTGGGCGATTGAAAAATCGATAACACTTCTGTATTTACAACGTATTACGACGTAGAAGAGGTTTTGAAGATGACGAACCTTTTTAACTACGATGGCAAATTGAAGGACATACGCTGTAGAGAGGAGATGAATAAATACTAATAGAGAGCCTGGATCTATAGAAAACGGGTCGTCCTCCCACACTCACAGGCCAGATACAAGCCAGCCATCGTCAGCGGGTTCCTCAGCTTTGCTAGCGAAAGCACTGTGGCTAGCGTTGATGCTGGCCGTCTTTAAATATAAGAGGCCCGCCCATTGCTCTTGGACCGCTGCCGGGACCGCCTTGTCCTGCTCATGTATTACGTATGTCTTGGGGATGGTGATGTCGGCAGTGGTGTAGGTAAAGGGGGTCGTGTAGACCGCGTGGGAGTGTGGCTTGAGCCGATTGAAGCACGCTTCGGCTTGTTCGTGGGGCAAATCGTGATAGAGGAATTCTTTAGCCTCATCTTTAACAAACAGTTGCTCCTAGTATGAGCAGCCTTGTCAATTATGGTAGCTACGGGGCTCTACGCCTAGAGAGTTATCGACTACTCACCGTTTCGCCATTGTCATTTTTCATCTCGACATGCCAGTCAAACCACTTGCCCCCGACCATGTCTAGCACGGTCATGCCCTTCTGAGGTACCACCACAGCGGAAAGATAGATGATGTGCCGAAAACCACCTCGCTTTCCCACAGCAGCACGACCCGTAACCTCCTTATTCTCAACGGCAGCGGAGGAAGGAACGCCTCCGTAGCAATGTCCTACTAACACGAACTCCTTGCCCTCATCAAAGAGAGGAGTCGCTAGTGCGACAACGGCGCCTATATCGGCTTCCCAAGTTACTCCTTTCGTGCTGAGAGACGGTGTGGCCGGCACGTACACTTCGAAGCCGCGCTGCTGAAGTGCTGAGACGAGTGGCTGGTAGAGCGCCCCTGGGTGCCAAGCCCCGGGTTGTATGATAAATGCGGGTTTGCACGGTAGCATTGTAGATGGGCTTAGAAGACTGAAGGCTGAAAGTCGTGTATTATGGCACCTCTACTCAGCTTTAGTTACAAAAAATTGCCGATGGAAGCATGAAGGACTCTATGAAGGGTGTCAGAGCAACTGCATGTACTCTTCGGTGCTTTACTGCAGTAAGCGCAGCAAATCAACAGGACGATAGGAGGTTGCGGTGCCTACGCCTAAGTTTACTTTAATGTCCGATACTCGATGAGCCGTAGATAACGAACCGAGCAAAAGCAACCCTATTAGTTATCGGGAGAACATACCCTCAGAGAGCATCGATCGCACAGTCGGGCCATGTTTCTACATTCGTCGCTGTACGGGGACACAGAAAAGGCCCTCGGTATTGGTTGAACTCGAGATCCTATGCGGCACAGACGCACAACACGCAAGTCCCCAACCAAAGAACAAACTCCGCGCTCTGCTTCTGACCCAGTTGGGCATAAAGCCGGAGCCATTGTACGTCATATCACCCTTGGCATCTACATTCCACAATGTGAGCGCTTACGAGCGACCTTGCATTTGGATCTTCACTTCGTATCCTGTTCTCTGCCGCAATCACGGCATGGTCCCAGTCGTTGTTGAAGAGATACGCAAGCTCAAATATGTTCACTCTGCGAATGTTGTGTCTCGTGAGTACAGAGCAGTGTCACGGGGAAGAGGTAAAGCTACTCACAGCAATAGTCCAATCGTTACGCCAACCCAAAGTCCCGGCATTTTCAACCCGAGAGCGAAGCTAGTGGCAAACGAGATAGCCGACCACACCAGGCGTACCGAGGATTAATATCTGGAGATACTGCGCGGCCATGATGGCGGTTCCGCGCTCGGGAATGAGAGCTGTCAGGATTACATCGGCACGATACCATAGCACAGCCAAAGGCAGGATCATCATCCACATAAGGTAGGTCATGCGCTGGCATTGGAGGCCGACAAGGCGCTTGTGGCCAGACCCATACGCCTGGGCGCACAGCGTGTCCAGACACGTAGCTAAGCCCTGTACGGGCGTATAGCATGTAATATTTGCTGTCACAGTTGCCACTGAAGATGCTTGTTAGAATATATATTCAAGGAAGCAAACAAGCAGAAAGCACAGGGAGAGGAGATGGAAGAGATGCACATACAGCTGACAGCTCCGAGTTCAATCTTTCCGATCCGGCCTCCGGCGAAGATACTCGCAACGGTAATGGAATAATGCAGTATGAAAGTCAGGGCTAGAGATTGACTGTATGATGCTAGTGTATTTGCCTCTCTCTGCCAAGTTGTTTGGATCACGTTGGCTGCCACCGGGACTTCCCAGCGCAACGCCTCCACGTATTGCGACGACTCGTTGCTATCACACAGATTGAAGTTCTCCCATCAAGGCACTAGCATGCGCACGCGGCCCTCACATCAGAGCTCTTATAATATGCGTAGCGAATCCCCTCATTGCTTGCCATCTCTCGTTGCACTCTCTTTGGTTGGTTTGGGACTTCTCATCTTGTGTAAGGGGTGCAGTGCCTGGTTGGTGGCGGAATATGAACGTTGAGCGCCATATCGCGTCATGGGGCATTGGGAATAGATATTGATATTAAAGCTGGAAGTGCGAGACCGCGGTATGCATGGCTGGGTGCGAGACGCTGGACTGGGCACTCGAGACTAGCTTACTAACTTTGGCCTGCAATGCCTACCTATGCATTTCTAGGAAGTTGTATGCACAAAACCGTGTGAGTGGCTGTATGTTTGGTTTGCATGAGGGCATGCAGGCTCCCGATTCGTACCGTTTTGCCTCTTTGGGATATTATCCGCGACAACTGACCAGCGACTAGAATGCTCTATCGCATTCCGGAAGGGTCGTCTGTGCAGCAAACCCACAAAGTGTTCCCCGCTTGTGTAATTATCACGAGAATCTGGTGGCGAGATGAATAAGCCTAGGCTCGAGAGAAAATGATTTGGCTTGTGAGGGGGGCAATAGGAGGCCTTGCAGCGCAGGGCTGATGTCAGATCTGGGGGCGGCCGAGATTCGCGTGGTGGCCAACCGTGACCAATAGACGCAGGGCGATGCTGCAACGAAGCCCGTGAGCAGATAGAGGCAGCCGGGGCCCTGATCGAACCACGGCCAATCGTCGGCCAGGACGTGCGACTGCCCAGACTCGCGCTAGAAAACGCCTCTGGGCCGAACCGATTCATTGGGTCGGCACTGGGACGGGTTGTGCTCAGCCCTGATCGGCTAAACCCAAGCGACGCTTGCTCCGGGTGCATCGTCCGCCATGGAGCGGGCCATGATTTGTGGAAAAGGACGAACCGTCTGGCTGGCGCCGTGAATTGCAGCCTTTCCAGCAACTTAGTTGCCTCCACCACGCGCCGTTGCCCCTGCGTCTGCGCTGCGTCGTGGAGCCCGATAGGCTTCTTGGCCTGCGCGGCATTGTCCAAAATCTCTGACTACTATTTCTGGTCGGCATATGCCAAGTCGAGTCACCCGATTTTGCCGATGCCTCGGGGCAAACCCAGGAATGGCCTCCTTAAATTCCCAACGTCGCACCCACCACCTCCCAGGATCACAATCCTCGCGATCGTGATGTGTGATGTGATGCACGGCGGCGCACGGGTTGCAACCGAGGGAGTCCACTTGCTGCAATGATCTCGCCTGTCACCTTCCACTACTCCATCACCCGGCCCTACCCCTATCGGTGGTTCGCCTGGGTGGTGCTCATCGGCGGGACCTTGTTGGCCGTGCTCATATCAGTTTTCAGCCTTGCGAGCAACGGCTACTACCTCGAGTAGGTCAAGATCGTCGTGCACACTCAAGATGTTTTTGGGGGGGATGCGGGCTAACTTGTGCTTCACTAGCCTAACCTATACGCGCAATCTGAATGAGACGCTGGCGGAGCAGCTGTGGTTCGACAGACCACCGTTTTCTTGGGTCGAACACGTAAGGCCCTCGGGCTCGCCATGTTATCGTCTCCGCACCCGCACTAACATGTCGCTAGATCACGTCAAAATGCCAGGCTATGGAGCTCCAAGTCGGGACGAGTAAGGGTTGAAGACTGCACTCGGTCAAGTTGCGATGCTAACGCGTGTCAGGAATATTCACGGACAAGCGGATACGAGAGTATACAATCTCATCACTACGAAATACGGACACCGAGGTCCTCGGGCTGCAAACGCCTGTCATTATGTACAGCAACAACGTACTAGAAAATTGCACCGTCAACTTCATCGTGATGCATCTCTATGACCACATGTCTGTAGAGCAGTACTACGACCACGGCCCTCAGATCCCGATTTCACTAGAAGTGAAGGTATGCTGCAATCTCTTCAGCTTTCTATTGCCACCCCCATCCCGATATGCGGCAAAGCCCGGGGTGTCTTCATGCTTACCCTTCCTTGCAGGCGTACCTAAGCTGTGGTATCTCTACACCAAATCCCACGACCATGACGATGACTGTTGATCTGCTCTCGGCCATGAAAACCTTCAAGGCGGATGAAGGGAGCCCCATTCCCTCCGAAAACACCACCGTGAACCAGTCCGAAAACGCGTCCGGTGTTGAGGCGCACCAGGCCGTAGCAACCTTCATCCTGTAAGCAGCCGCAGTGCTTAATTATTCTGCTGCCTGCTAACCTTGAGAAGATCGGTGTACATGATCATCATGGCGTCTCGGCAAAATCGAGAGCAACCAGAAATGACTCCGGGCATCTACAGTGAGTCCATCGCTCCTGCCAAAGGCCTGCGCTTGATGCTGACTGTTTAGCCTTCACACGAAACCCCCTCTCTAGCGACGTTGATAGTCCGGACTTCTTTCTAGGGGACAGGTTCACGGCTGCGGAGGGGGACCGCCCGGATTTCTTCCTCGGCTATAACTATACGTCGGACGACAGCACCGGCCGGTTCAAAGATATCGAAAGGCTGAACGTGAACTTCACCCTCCCTACATACCTCGACAGGCTCACCAAGGTCTTCTATTCGTCGATCCTAGCCGACGTAGGCCAGCCGGGGAGTAATCTCATAAACGACCAAGACCATCTCCTCTCATGGGCCAACGAGTCTATGTACGAGCTGGCCGAGGTGAACCAGCCCGCATTCGCGGCATTTCTTGGTCTAGTGCAGCCCTGGGTCAACCGAACAACGCTTACATCGGTGGAGACGGAACCCTCTACCATCTACACACAATATCAGTGCCAGGTGCCGAGGATGAAGCCGATGGGGACGCTTATAATGTCCGTGTTTCTCGCAGACCTCGTGTTCCTGCAGGCATTGTGGAAGTTACTGCAGTGGGTGACGGTCTATCACTTGCAGAGGAAGGATCCAGACGCGATGAACTGTGCCAGGTGCGCAGTGCGATACCATGGAGGGAAGGATGAGGACGGGGAGTCATTGTATCGGACATGTCATTGCCCTTGATGGGCCTGGGAGCCGGCGTTTAATACCCATATCTAGCGTGCTTCGCTTTGCCTGGAATCAGAGCGGTTGAATTTAATATTTAGACACAATGTATGCGAGAGGGATCACCATAGTCTTATACTGTGGCAAAGCCACACCATCAGGCACCGTGCATTTCATCAAGGTACCAGGTACATGCCTTGTCCAATGAAGCCACCTAAGGTACCTAAGGTACCTAGGTAGCTATGTAGATACGCAAAACCTTTGGCCTCGGCTTATATGGATCCTTTCCCTCCGGCAAAAGGTCAAAGGGGATGGCACAGTTGCTGACATGCATCTAATGTCTCTTTCGAATTCGTTCGTGCATCTGCGGGGTAGCGCCTTCTGCACAGTTAAATAGCACTTTGCTCTCGATCGTGAAGGCCCGCGATTTTCATCTTAGCTTGTCTTCAAACGTGCTCAAAGTCTTGAGTTGCAGATACAACACATACATATTTTTAGCCATCAAACTTTTTTTCGAATCTTCTCATCGAACTAGCAAAAATGCTTAGTGACGGTGTAAAGCGCGATATTAGAGGTATTACCCAGGAAGTACCAAGGGGTCCCCGCCCCCCTCCCGACGCTCTGTCGTACCCGGCTGCTGAAATGCCCATTGATAAGAAATGGGATGCTCTCATCGCCATCTTGGAACTATTCCTCGAGCCTGGATTTCTTTTCCAGGCCGCGTTCAGGAGCCAGGCAGACTGCGATCGACACTATAACGCGGCACACCAAGACGACTCAAAGAGGAAGCAATTCCCTTGCGACTACAACAGCTGCGATTATAAGAAGTGCGACTATAAGAAGTACACCATCGAGACGCATCTCTTTCGGGGACAGGATCACTTTCAAGATCACTTTCGCGATCACCTTCGCGATCACCTGCGTGACTTTCATAAGGAGGATCTTTTACGGCAAGGTGTTAGGGATGTTACCAAGCGGTGGGATGAGCATGCACCTTGGCGATGCATGGAAGGCAGCTGCAATACAATCGCTGCCTTGTAGCGCTTAGATCGACAAACATGGTTATGTCTCCTTGAACTATAAGACCTGCTATGAGTCGGCTCGGCGGAGCCTCTGGGAGCAAGCCTGGGGAGAAAGTATAAGGGTCTTGTTGGATTTCACCCGCCCATGTTTCACTTCACGACATTTCTTCTGGGTCGATGATGTTATAGGCGGGCTACAACTTCTTTTTTAGTTTGGGAAGCAACCCATAACAGCCGATTGAATGGCTGAACCTAGGGACAGATATGAATCGATGACACGCTTTTCCGATGCTGATGCTCGATACTGTGAGAAGCACCTGGCCGGATATCAAATGAGAAGGCTTAGCCATTTGTACCGAGTTCTCCCAAGTTCGCGTAGGTATATACCAATTAATACACAACTTTGAAATTGCTACAGTGGACCTATGGCTGGAGGTTCTCGGAAGGCGAGACACGATACCAGGCCACACGAAGAATCTCGGTGTATCCAAAACAATACCAAGGGTGATGTAGTAGCACGTAGGATGATAACGACTTTCCTGTCATTGGTCCACGCGTATTCAACGTGTCAGCCCAAAACAGCACTTTGATGCCTGATGCTCCGGCTGACTTCTTTCGTACCCACCACTCTTGGGCCGCATGCACATCTTTTACCGGGGGATCCTTCTGGCTGCGCAGTGAGATCGACCCTAAGTGGCGGAGCGGACATACCCCAGGCGGTTCCCTTATGGTCCCGCTCCATAGAAGGCTACCCCATTATGGAGGGTACCAAGGCACTTACCTCCCTAAAGTATCTTAGCTAAGGTACCTAGGGTAGGCAGGATCTGTGTACTCGGCCTGTAAAATAAAACCCTCCTTCCTTCAGTGAACAGAAACGGAACTTCGCTCCCGAATCACGGCGACCGAGATTCTCTAACCTGCGCGAGGGCTTAATTCACTGCTAAGTTGGCTTCATGCAGCGGCTGCCACTAAGCTAGTATAAAGGTCATGGGCTAGTCTTCTTACCGGGTTTCCTTCTGATTCTATCCTTAGGTAGCTGGAATGTTTCCCGATTTACTGTTCATCCGCTGTTTTCTACCGGCTTATGTGTCACGTAGATCGGCTGAGCCCCACTGAGCCCTGGACGGCGGAGTTGTCAAAGTCCGCCGAGTCCTTGGTTAGAAGGGCAAGGTATAAATGCTGTAATCTCGTTATATCCGATTGCACTTATATTCGCTGCCTCTGTTAGCGTCTTTATCATTCTTTTAACAAGAAGAATGTTTCTAAATGTAGGTCAAGCTATTTTGCAGGTATTATCTTGGGGACTTTTTACCTAGACGGGAGGCAGGCTCAGCTTTCGCACGTTTTCATGTCAGCCAAGGCTGTGCTCAACTACGGAGAAAAGGGATCTTCGGGGTTTAATACCCTGGCTACAGCGATGGCTTATAATATAACCTCGCGCATGAAATGTCAAGTCTTTGTACGTTAAGAATTGACGCTGAGACATAAAAAGGGGCCAGCTCTCCCGACGTCTTCAATCAATGCCTTGTTGTTGACTCACTCCAAAGAACTTCAACCACTTACCTGAACGATAACACGTGAAAACGTTCGGACACTTTGCGATGCATTTCTCAGCCGTTCTCAATTTATTAGCACCCGGCCTTGTCGCCGCCATACCAGCAAGCAGCTTGTTTGCTCGCCAGGAATGTCAGCCAGGCACAGTTGCAATGGCCTTTTGCGATGATGCAGGGTTTAACGACTGTTTCCCTCAAACCGGCAGTCCTGGGCAGTGCGGTAAGATTTTCCTATGTTGCAACAATAGATTCGAGCTATGCTACCTTTTCCCCTCCCTCAAAGCAGGATTTTCTTTTCTCCTATACCGCCAGCATTGTTTCAGAAACTTACAAACCAACCACGAACGTAGTAAATATCCCGGCCGAGCACAACGACAAGATATCTTCTTTTTTCATCTTCAATTGTCACAACGGCCAGTGTTTCGCCTTTACGTAAGTTTGTTACCTCCACCACTTGTCCCGGTGAATTTGATGGTCTTGTGGTTAATGAGTAATCTTGTAGGGATGCGGATTGCAATGGCAACAATATCAGCTTTAATGACGACTCGCGAGGTGTCAGAGACCTGTCAATATTCTCAGGCTATAACGACGCTATTTCTTCTTGGAGATGTTCAGGCTAGAGCTTCGTGGTTGTTTCCATCCCGACTACTATGTCTACGGAAATATGGAAGAGCTCATGCCTTGCCCGTACTCTTCACTTCTTCCTATCTCTCTAGCTTTACACATACTGAGTTATAGAACTGTATTGACTACATTAGACCGAATCTGCTCTGAATCAATACATAGTGTGACTGTGGCCAAGCTAATGATGATTATATATTTACCATGAGGTGTTGGACCTTTGTAACCCCCCACTTGAAAGACAATAAAGCCGACCCATATGCCAATCGCCCCACCATAACTCGAGCGCTAGAAGAAAAATCCTTCTCCAGTCAACATTTCATAGCTTCGGCCTTGTCCGGCCTGCATATAACGTGACGTAGAATGGAGGCAAGAAATAGTGGAGGCAAGAAATAGCTCACTTTTCCCAATTTCCAGCTCATTGCTGGGTGCCTAGAGGAATCGGTGAAGAATTTGTGCGATATGCTACGTGGATCCTCGGCTGAGTAAGAAATCTATCTATCTAGGCCCTCCTGCAAGGCGGGCCCGGCGCTCGCCAAGGCAAAAAGTGCGAGCACTATGCCAGGAACAAACTAAAACCCCCCATGCAGTTCGCCGACCTTAAGCTTGGCGAATAAGCGCAGCTTTACAGCCTACCCACTAGTAGAAAGACAATAAAAATGCCAGGCTGCTCGCTGCTCAACGCCTACAACAGTGCCTCTTGTGACACGGAATGATCCATACTCATCAAATTTATACAAGTATTTGTTTATAAAATCTTTAGACAGGATCTTCACGTGCACCTTATACCCGCCCTTCCCTTGTTGGATATAATCACTACCCACCGGAATTCTACCACGTCAAGGCCCAACATGAAATCTATCTTTCCCGGCTTCACGGCCGTTTCGGACAGGGTCCATATCCTTGAACCTGCATCTACTGGCACCTCTCAAGATGACTGCAAGTCCCCCGCAGCGCCAAGAACGATTATTCTATGCACCTGGGGAGACGGTAGCCGAAAGCACATTGCGAAATACATCGATGGATATCGAACGCTTTATCCGGCATCTCGCCTAATTTTAGTCCAATCTACCATGTTCGAATCGATGTTTCACACAGTCGACAAGCACACACGGTCCATGTTACCTTTCCTTGACGCAGTATTTACACCCACGGGGGCAGACAAAGGTGTCGATGACGAGCACCCCCGGACGCTCGTCCATATCATGTCCAACTCCGGGGGCCTCAGCTTTGTGTCTTCCATCATGGCTTACCAAAACCTTACTTCTTATGGACAAAAAAAGCCCTTTCCGCACACGCTGCTGGTTTGTGACTCGACTCCAGGCGGCCTGTCCTTCATGCAGGTCGTGAGTCGGGCATCGAGGGCAATGGCCATCGCTACCGCTTCGTGGTCACCACTGCCGGTGAACGCGATGCACGGCTTCTGGGCCATCGTGATGTTCATCACTCTCAGTGTATCCCGGCTCGTCTTTGGCGGTAAAGAGATCGGGTGGAAATACGAGGAGGGGATCCGGGATCCAAACCTGACTTCACCCAACACGACTAGGCTGTACTTGTACTCTCAGGCCGATGAACTGGTCGACTGGAAAGAAGTTGAGAAGAACATTGCAATTGTCAAAGGAAAAGGATACAACTGTCTGGCCGAGAGATTTGAAAAGTCTCCACACGTCGGGCATGCCCATTTTTACCCGGAAAGATACTGGGGGGCAATTGCGGACGCATGGGAGAGCGCCATTGCGAAAGAGGAAGGGTTTGTGGAGACAGAGAGCCATAGGAGTCGCCTTTGAGGTACTAATATGTATCATCAGAAATATAGATCTAGACTTTATATATAGAATTTGAACCCAACTACATAGACCTATCGTTTCTATGAATATCGTAGCTAGCTGACATTGGTGGGGCGGGGGCGGGAAGTCGAGGGTTACGTGTAGCGCAAGGGGTGGTGCAGCTCCCATCCCCAGCCATCTTTTAAATCCCACATAACTATCTACCGCAGTATAGCTAAACTTAATATGTCATTTTGAGAACCTTTACATCTGACGTAAGCTGAGTTTTTGTCTCTTGTTAGTAACTTAGTGGCTGAGTATTAACGAGCTAGGAAGTAGGGCCTGAGTGGACATACTTACCTATCAATGTAGGTTTAACTGGAGCTATTGCCGGATTATCGCCGTGCTTAGAGCTACTGGGTACGGTATCCGCCGTGTACATTGACGGTTTCCTTTGTGTTTTTACTGTATGCAGCCGTAGCCTTGAGGCGCGCAAAAATGTTTACCTTGCCTGTGTAGTTCTGGTCAATAATTGAAGTTGGATCTGGTGCTGCCAATGTCAAATTTGCAGATACCAATATATCTTTTCCGGTAATTTATTAGTATAGCCGAGTAATCCATGAGACGACATGTTTTAGTCAATCTTACAGTATATTAAAGTAAAGATAAAGTAGTTGGGGCCAAAGAATACATGATCCATATCTCAAGGGATAATCCTAGCCTTTTTCATCAGCTCGAATGCCTCCACGTAGTTCTGAATAACGTCCGAGCGCTCATGAAAACCAGCACGGTCGAACTTGGCCAAGTCATAATAACGGTCGAACGCGGCCAGCGCAAGGAGCACTTCTAGGAACTCCCAGCTAGAGCCCTGGACAATTCCTGGTCTCAGCCCATGCTTCTTCTCGAACCCATCGACCTCGCCCTTGTGTAGAGCCATATACTCGGTTACGCTGAGGCGGCTTGCTCCCTTTTCGGGTCCAGTACCTTCTAGGCTAAAGTAGCCGCACACTGCAGCCCACTTATCCTTCCAGCTCAGACCGCTAGACAAGGGCGAGTCCCCAATGTTGAAGATTTCGCCATTCTGGCTGTCGATGATGGTAGAGCTAAAAATATGAGCCCGTCCCAACGTCCTCTGACCGATTTCCGTGTGGCGAGCGGTGTAAGACTCGGGCGTGCCTGGGAAGGGAATTGTCTTCTTTCCATCGATTTCGGGCTCGCGATCGGCGTAGAAGCTCAGGAAAATACCCAGCGCTTGGGCAAAATTCATTGCATTCTTGCCGCCAGGTACGAATCCGATCTGTGCTACGGCTTAGCCATGCCGAAGATGCGCCGGATGTCCAAACTCACCACAAGGTCCGGTCTGATCTCAGCAAATCGCCAAGGCTTTCCTGCAGATAGTCTTACGAGTGCATCATATTGCGCATAGTAGAAGACCTGGTCCTCGAATGGTTGCGGAATGCGTGGGTCCGACTCCTGGCAAGGAGTTTTGGGTAGCCCTATCTGCCGAGCATGGACGAAACCGTACGACTAACCTCGGTCTCAGAACAAGCATGGTGCTCGATATGACCATGGATGACGAACCTTGCCTCCGGTCTGAAGAGACCAAAACTGAAGTTTGGGAGAGACACTCTCTACAGCCCTGACGGCTGTCTCGAGGATTTGCACGTTGATTTGCTTCAAGAGTTCGAATCCTTCAAAATCCGAGGTTCCAGTAGGCTGTATGTATGCTAAGAGGAGGATATTAACGCCTCAAGAGAGCACTTCATCCCAGAGGTCAGAGAAACGTACCAGCAAAATAGACGTCGGTAACGTTGCTTATCCCTTCGACAGTCCTCAGTACAGCCACAACCTCATCAAAACTTTTGGTAAGATCAATCCCGGATGCGAAAGATAATCTGTGCGTTTTAGGGAGATACAGTTGTGATATGTCAACGGGTCGATTGGACGCTCCGATAATTTGGTCAAATGCTGAGCCGCTCGGGTAGCGTAATGCTTCTCTCAGCACGGCCCATCCAGTGACTCCGGTTGCCCCAAACACCAGCGCGGTGCGGCCTTTTCCCTCGTTGGCTGACATGGATGCGAAACGATGTTCAAGAATCGATATTAAACCGAGTACTCTGCCTTTTTCTTCTAATTCTCAAGTTCATGCCATAAGGTGCCTTTAGTATTTATATTTTATGGTACATCAGTATTTGTTATGGGTGATCGATGTCCCGTTGGAGACCGCTTATCGTGCTGCTTGAGTAAGCCATCCAATCCGGAACAGGCAGGACTTCTCCAAGTGGCAATTGTCGGGTTATCCGAGCTCCAACGGAGGACCTAGTTCGCCCGACTTTTGCCCCCAATACTCTACATTAGAGATTCCGACTCCTTAATAGTATTTGATTTAAGTAGTACGCCGCTTGTTATCCAACAACAAATGGCGCGCTTCGGGCAAAGTTTCTATTTTCTTTGATCATGTGCTCATCACTAGCCGAGTGGCTTTGGTAGCTTTAGCACTTCTACTCTGCAGCTTCAAGGAGCAATCCTAAACGCATGCTGTCCATAGCTCGTCGACCAGTCGGCTAGTGATTATTGCTGTTGAAGTAGACATGAAGTTACTGCCGGAAAATAGGGTTGTGGACTCGCGGGAAAGGATGTTCAAGGTCTTTTAATAAACTGACGCCTCGCTGGATGATTTGGAATAAAAGGCCGCCACTAAATCTTCGAGACGATAAAGAAATAGAACGGGTAGTAACTGTCTAACTAAGGCCAGAGAAAAACACTCCTGACTCAGTAGTATATTCTAGGGTTGGTGTTACACGTTAAATTCTCACCATATGTCAAGACACCCGCAACAAGTTGAACGGATGACCCGACCGTACTGGCAAGACAGGTTCCTGCTACCTTGCATCTTGCCAATAGGCCTGCAAATTGACATTCTACGCAATAGAGAACTAAGAAGAATGTATGGAAGTATAGATAACACTAGAAAAGAGAGATAGAGATAAAGACTACATGAATCACACAATTGCAGGTCGCATGGCATTGACGTTGTATTTGATTCGAAAGAGCGGATAGAACATGAAAGGAACTCCCCAAGCTAAGCCAATCTTCAATTCTCCTTTCCCCAGTTGTTTGAATTCAAAATTTCTCTAGCCTCTTGTAGGCTGCTCCAATCCAGAGACTCGGCCCTGGCTATCAGCAGGACGGAGGAGCCTGAGCCCCATTGCGGCAGGTGTCCGACACCGTGATGTTACCACTGTAGTTGCATTGCCCCACGCCACACCATTCTATGTAGGAGAGACCCCTGCCGTTGCAGAGGAACAGGGCGTTATCAACCAGAGGGATGGGGTCCGGGCAGACCGGAACCCCGCTGCCTTTAGCAACTGCAACAAGCTCAGACCTGTCGAAACCTAAGGAATAGCATCTGTTAGCTACAAATTCCGTATATCTATCACGATTTTTATGTAATCTCAGGATAAGAAACAACGTGCCATTATTCTCCAGATCATATCCGCAGTAGAGAACACCGGGAACGCAAATAGCCACGGCCGAGGCGCCGGAGGCAGCCAGGACCATGGTGGCAGCGGCGGTAGCGAAGTTGACCATTTTGGAGAGTCTTTGGGACGATTTACAGATATTCAAGTTGAGGTTGGTTAAAGGGTTGAGTCGTGTTTTTCGGAGGGTGGCGGTGGTAGCTGGGCTCTCAAAACTATTCAAGCTGCTTCTTCCCGGATATTTATACACATCCGATGCCATTGTGGCCTTACACATTCAACAAAGGAACTACCAAACAGTCTGTAGACAATATTCAGGGGTCGCCCGAATTGGATATAACTGGCAGACGGCCCGTCCAGTCCGTTGCCATCGACTTAGTTCCAGTCATCCGGCTATCAAATCCATCGTTTGAGGCAAGTTCTTGCCTGAAAGAGCTAAGACTGTATGTTTGACCAGAATGAAACTGATCCTGGCCTAGACAGATTGCTTCTTAGGCAGGGGGGCGGTCAACAGTCAGCTAGCTTCCGATTCGTCTCAACCAATACCACAAGCAGCTTACGAAGGATACGAGTCAGCTGTCAGCACCTTGGCGAATCAAGCGAGACGTAGTCTAAGCTCGAGAGAGTGTGAAGATGGCTTATTTGGTAATAGTACACCCTCTCTCACAAATACGAGGTTGCTGCGAGGCTGCGCCGAGTATGCACAGTTGTGGTAAGTTGGTGTGCTCAGCTTGGGGTACCAAAGTGCTGTTCAACCTGGAATATTGGTTCCTACGGACTGCAAGGGCTATTTGACGGCCGAAAAGGTTTAGAATGTGCAACTTTCTAGCATGCTGTCTTACAAGCCGCTTGAGTTTCTTAAGCAGGGCGGCCAAGGAAAACTACGACGTCTTTCCACCAAATAGTAGCGCAACTCGAAGACGCCGTTTGCAACACACCGCTCTGCTTCCAAGGATATAAACGTAGTATCCATTCGAGTTTCCAGTTTAGTGGAACCTAGTTGCAGGTCGCTCTGGTGTGCGGGAAGCCACGTTCTCGGTCGCTTCTCGGGCCCGGGGCCTAATAAGCTGCAAGGGAACATCTGGTCCCATGCAATACTGTCCAATCTAAGCCTCCGGAACAGGTCCGACCCAGGCATTCAGGGCAGTGGGTCTCGCCACGTGCTAGAAAGAAACAAGCAGCTCGCACTTCGCACCCGTCGATGTGGGGGAGGCAGAAGAATTTAAAATGGTAGTATTGAGGGTGATGCAGTCGCATCACGAAGCTCCCATGTATGCATGGTGCGGATCCAACCGTTTGCGCTATACGCGGGGAAGTACGGCACCAGCAGACCAGTGCGTGGGGGGCACTCGTGGCTAAGGCGTGTCAGCTCTGCCACTGCAGAGCCCAAGAAAATGTGCCGCCTCGCTACCGGGCTCCAGCGCGCCGGCAGGCTCACCCGGTAGGCCGGTGAGAACACTTTTGGGAAGGTGTCGGCCCGCGTGCTGGGGTTTGAGGGAGCTAATCGGTGCCGACAGGCATCGGGTAAGGCGCGAACGGCCACGCGCACGTGCCGGTCGAGGGCTGACAGGCGTGCCCGCTATTCGCCGCCAGGCGCCTTTCCGGTGTTTCGTGCCGACGACGCAGCCTCCTACCACACTTGCGAATCCCCGGGCGGTGGGATCCCTCGAGGCTATGCACCGAATGCTGAAACGCAACTCGCAGGTAACACGAATAACCATGGGCGTTTCTGTCAATAGTCTAGATGCCATGCGGCAACGACAAGGTATTCTTACCAAATTGGTGTAGATGCCAAAGGTAGAGGCTATAATTCGCAACCCGGCACAATAACACGCATGTTTCTAGACGAGCTCCCACGAAATGGACAGAGCCAATCTAATGCCTCCGTCATGAAATGTCTATATTTTGACTGCAGCTAAACGCATCAGGTTGTACGGCCCCCAAATTCAGACAACAGTTTTCACTTTCGCTACACAGACTGCACAAGCCAACGCACGCAAAACCTAGCCCCATAGGGTACCTTCCAGAAAGTCATTGTACCTCTTGCCATGCACAGTGGCAGAAGAAATGATGGCGTCGAGCTGTGCCTTCTCCTCGGCCGAGAGCGTGACCGACTTGCTGTTCTCCTCCACCCGCGCTGCGGTCGTGGCCCCCGGGATGGGAATGATGGTACCGGCCTGTTCGCTGTTGGACACTGCACGCACCCAAGCGAGGGCCAGCTGCGCCGGCGTGACCTTCTTGGCGGCCGCCACCTCCTGTAGGCGCCGCACGAGCGCAAAGTTCTTGTCCAAGTTTTCGCCCTGGAAGCGGTCCAGGAAGTGCCGGATATCGCCCGCGGGGATGTCGCTGGCGCTGCGAATCTGGCCCGTCAAGTACCCTCGGCCGAGCGGGGAGTAGGCAACAATGGGAACGCCGAGTCGCTTGGCCATGGCTGCCACGCCGTTGGTTAGGATCTCGCTGGTCCAGAGGGAGAATTCGACCTCGATCATGCTGATGGGGTGAATGGCGTGTGCCTTCTCGAGGGTAGCCGCCCCGACTTCGCTCAAGCCTACGCCGCCGATCTTGCCCTCCTTCACCAGCTCCCCGAGGGCGCCTAGGGTCTCGACGAGAGGCACCGACGCATCGGCGCGGGTCGGACCGAAGATGTCAATGGCCTTGGCGCCGCCGAGCACGGCCAAGCAGTTCTCAACGCTCTTGCGGACACCGTCGCGGGTGTTGGTGGGCGCCAGCGTCTGCAGGTCCGCGCAGCCCTTGACGAAGAGCGTCACCTTGGCGGCGTTCTCGGGGTGTGCCTCGAAGTAGCGGCGGACCAGCTGCAGGCCGGCGGTGGGGTCGGGCTTCCCGTAGAACTCGCAGGTGGACCAGAATACGGCGCCGTTGGCGATGGCAGCGGACATGGCGGCGAATGCTTGCTCATCTGGGGTCATGACGTCGCGCCAGGTCAGGCCCATTAGCCCGAATCCCGTGGCGCATGAGAGGCCGGCGAGGTTTGCGGTGGTCGACATTTTCGGGCTTTCTTATTTGCGATAACTAGCTGGTCCAAACTAGGTGGTCTGGTTGAGATGGGCAATAGGAAGAGTGGGGAGTAGGTTGTAGTAGATGAATGAGGCTATTGATGATGGAGAACTCGATCTCACATCTCCAGCGCGTCTATCCTTTATATCTCCTGGAGGTATCAGATGCTCGATCGTTGGATTAATGGTGTCGAGAGCTGAAACTATGAATACTCGGTCTTAGGAGAGCCACCGCACAGCCATGTTGGTCTTGGGGCGAAGGATGCCAGGTCAAGCCTCCGAAGCCACGACCGGTGCGGTGTTTACGGAGCGGAGGAGGGAGATCCCTCCTCGGAGCTTGTGAATATGATATCCTACATCCGACAGTTTTTCTTGTTTTCTTACGACCGGTTCCTACTCCCGATCGCCTGCGCCCGAGTTCAGAGTGCTATGTGTCGATTATGATGCTCGAAGGTCGGAACTAGGCGTCTGGGTCTTTTTGGCATGCCTTACTCCGGTCCGCCAATCGGGGAGCCTGGAGCTGGGCACTCGGCCCCACACCAAGAAGACGGTTGGCCCACAAGTACAACCGAGGACACGGATCTACGCAGCAGCTCGAGGTACCTCGTGGCTTTAGAGGCGAGGACTGGTCAACTCCAGCCTGTGCAGGGCTCTTGAGAGAGATGATCAACCGGACAAACAACTTCAACTTCAACCAACTTTGAGTTCCTTCCGAGAAATTATTGCGCCTTGATGTTTCGCGGCGAGCGCATTATACCATCATCGTCCGTTGCCCGCTTCATCGCTATGTTAGTTCCTCCGTGTCCCTGCGACCGAAGCCCCGCCATCGCACAAACGAGTCCGCCATGAAAGTCGAAGACGAAAGCGACCAAGATCGCCCCAACCGCACGGGAATCATGGAAAGAGTATCACAGATGTCGCGGGGCCGAAGCAGCGGTAGCGGTGATCTATCATATCAGGTAAGCCGCATCATACGTCCTTTTTTTTTGCCACGTCTGTCTTTGTGGCAGGGACGGCATCTAGAGTAACACATTTGCGGACATAGCAGCCGGCCCCACCAAACCACGGAACATGGAGCACGAAGTTGCGCTCCGGGTCCGAGATTGGCCACCTCCAGCAGCTCCGCCCGCCCCAACGCCCCCGCCCCCGGAGAGCGCACATCGCGAGAATGGTCGACCCGAGCCCCGACGAACCAGGCGCCGGCCTCAGCGCCGGCTCGCTGAAGCCCTCGCGAAAGCGCGTCGTGTTCTCGTGCGCGCTGTGCCGCGCGGGCAAGTTCAAATGCGACCGCAAGTCGCCGTGCTCGCAGTGTGCGCGCCGCGGCCTGGCCGCCGGCGACTGCGTTTATGCGCCGCTGCCCGAGAAGATGCGCAAGTCGCGGAGCATGGCAGCGCGAGTCAAGGAGCTGGAGGGCACTGTCCGTACGCTGATGAGCGAATCCGGCGCGCCGCCGCTGGCTACCACCAAGGAGCCCCGGACCGGCCGGGTCGTGTTCGGGGAGGAGGGCAAGGGCACCTACGTCGGGGCCACTCACTTCATGACCATCCTGGATGATGTGAGTACTATGGTTTTGCTCCACTGGCAGTTATTGGCGATGTTCGGGATCCTAAGAGACGAATCACTCCGTAGCTAGAAGACCTGAAGCAGTTCTTCGATGAATCTGATCCCGAGGAGGACGGTGCAGGGAGCCCCCAAGCCGTCCCCGGGTCTGTGGCGGAGATGTGGATGCTATCTGACAGCGCCCCAAGAAGCCGTGAAGACATCCTCGCCCTCTTTCCGCCACTGCAGGTCCTCAATAGCCTCATCATGCGGTATTTCGCATGGCATTCGCCTTCATCAAGTATTCCACGGCTCTGCCATTCTTGTCACCGCGCGACCCAGAACTAACCAAGCTACAGGCGTTATCCATCGACCAACCTTCAACCACCAGGTCAGTCGAGCAGGATCTACGCTTGAAGAGGGCAGCTAACGAGGGAGCCGCTTCTAGTACCACGCTTTTCGCAAAGACCGCATGCAGGCCAGCTACGAGTTCCTCGCCCTCCTATTCATGGTTCTAGCGGAAGCCACCCTCTTCGCCATCTTCTCCGGGCCGCAGGAGCTCTCTGCCCAGGACCCTGTTCCGCTCATGGAGCGCTTCCGATCGTACCGCACCGGCGGCGTGTGGGCCCTTTCCGCGGCCGACTACACCTCTCCCAGCCTCCATACGATCCCGCCGCTGCTGTTGCATCTCGAAGCTGAGTTCGTGCTCAGCCGCTCTACTCCGATGCGCTGCTACCTGCTGAGCTCGACTTGCATCCGCCTCATGCTGCGCTTGGGCCTCCATCGCGACCCCGGCCGCCTGCCCAACATCAGCGTCTTCTCCGGGGAGATGCGCCGGCGCATGTGGCACTTTGGGCTGCAGATCGACATGCTTGTCAGCTTCCAGATGGGCCTCCCGAGCATGATCCACGGCGTGGACAGCGACACCCGGCTGCCGCGGAACTTGAAGGACGACGACTTCGGCGAGGACACGGCCGAACTGCCGCCGGAGCGGCCCCACGACGAGCAGGGCCCGCTGACATACTTCATATGGAAGACTAACCTCGGTAAAGTGTTTTGCATGATCGCGAAGCAAACCAACTCGATCGCCGAGGCGCCCGATGCTGAGGTCATGCGCCTCGACGGTATGCTGAGGGACGTCTGGCGACAGGTGCCTTCGTTCCTGAAGGTGCGGCCGCTGGAGGAATGCGTCACCGACGAACCGCTCCTAGTGGTCGAGCGCTTCAGCCTCGGTTCCATATTCCACAAGGCCCTGTGCGTCCTGCATCGCCGGCACCTCCTCCAGAGCGCCGCCACTCCTGAGCACAACTTCTCGCGCTCGGCCTGCCTCCGCGCCGCCCTCGTGCTCCTGGACTACCAGAAGATGAACTACGAAGCGACAAGGCCGGGTAGCATGCTCGCCCAGTATGTCTGGTTCTTGCGCCCCATTGTATTGGGCGACTTCTTGCTCGCTGCCATGATCGTCTACATCTCGTTGCGAACCAGAAGTTACCCGGAAGGCTTCGAGGACAAGGACAAGCTGCCCAGCAAAGAGGATTTATATCGTTTACTCGCGCAATCCGGCTACATATGGGCCATGCTCGCCGAAACAGAGCCCGGGTACGGGAAGCCCGCGAGCATCCTTGCCAGGATGGTAGCAAAGGTCCAACCGCGACCGGGAGCTCCCGAGGAGCAAAACGGAACTTCCATAATGGTGCGAGAGAAGCACCCCAAAGGAACGCCTGTGATAGCTTCTTTGGCTTCCTTAGAAGACAGCTCGACTGACCAGTCGATCACCATTCCGAATTTGATTCCATCTAGCTCTCAGTCATGGTACACACCACCAGTATCCGCTGACGATACTATGGCAGATGGATTTGACGCAGCTTGGCTGTCGTTCAGCGACAGCTCCTCGATCGATTGGGTATACCATCACAGTCTTTATAATTCTTATACGTACAAGAATCGCTAACCTAGCTTGCTAGCAAATAATCGACGAAGCCATGCGGGTGCCCGATCCGGTCGGTATAGACATGCCAGGGCAGTGGGCAGAGCTGCCACTGTTTTCCGACCAGAGTCGGCAATCTGAGAGTCTCGACAGGTTATACGCCGGCCTAGACAGCAGCATGATGGACTCCATTCGTCTAGAATAAGTGTGGGATACCGTGGAAGCGAATACATTCTTGCATGTCACTATAAACCCCAAGATCCTGAGTTGGGTCCATATAGCTCCAAGCCAGGGAGTTGTCCATTGCACAGCCAAAAAGGCGTACGCTCATCTCTGCAGAATATGCCTGGAAAATCCGGAAATGGAATTAGTATACAGTTGAACCCACGATATCCTTCCTTTTCATTCTGTTCCCATAGATTCGGTGTCCTACACAATAGGAGACGGCACTGATATCCTGTCGGTTCGCAACCGCGAATAGTAGCCACGAATAGTCGCACTTAAGTAGACCTCTTGATCAAACATGTTGCGGAAGACCACCTGACTGCATGGCCAGTCTGTCGCCCAACGCGATTAGCTTGGCATACGTCTGTCTACCCGGCTCGTCGTGCACTCGGCGTATCCATAGGACCTCTTCCAACTGGCTGCTCGCGCCGGCCCACGATAATGATGCGCCAAGGAGCGAGCGGGCCACATCGTTCCACTTCCTCACCAGCCACTCCTCGGCCTCCGGCTCCAGGATTGACATGGCGGCAATGGTGAGGACCCAAAAGGTTATAACGCGCAGCTGCGGCGTCGATGGCTCGAGGGCGCCACATGCATTCCGTAGACTGTTGGTCAGGTAGGGATACAACTGGCCCTTGGCCCGGTTGTCGGGCACGCGGAACATGGTGATGGCGAGGAACGCGAGCAGGCCGAGCCGGACGCACTCAGAAACGGTATCTTGCAGCGAGTCCTTGAGCGCGATGAGTCGAGTCTGTATGGACTCGTGGAAGGGCTGGAATGCGGACGACTGGAGTAGCTTATACTGTGTCCAATGCTTGTTGATGCGGCCCACGGCCTCCTGCGCATCCGCGAGGACGGAGCCTAACTTGGGATCCACTACCTCAGTTAATGATGATGGCAGCCATGGGACGAATGCCGCCACGGAAGCAGGAGCTTCGACATAGCTGGCACTATATGTCTCGGAATTGCTGTGTGCATCTTCGGCTTTGGCTGCAATGGGGCATGTTCCCCGGGCTAGTGCACTCGCGAGTTCGAGACTAAACCGCAATCAGCTTCAGTTGCAGAACGAACGGGGCCAGCACAGCCCGTGTCCATATCTCGTGGGGGGACCGACCAGTGTAATTGGTATTGGATGTACGGCCGCTGCAGCAAAAAGCGCTTGCCACCTCGGCGGCGGATCACTTGGCGGGTGGCACGGATGTGGGCGATGAGCTCGTCATGGCGGCCGAACCAGATGGCGATGTGGGCGAGGCAATTGATGATGTAGAGGGTGGTGTCGACGAGCCACTCCTCTGGTTCCTCGGACAGGCGTGCGTTGAGCAGGGCAATGGTGGCTCGGTGGTGCATGTAGGTGGTAGCGCTGAAGGGCTGTTGCTGCATGTGCTCGGTGAAGGCCGAGACGACGAAGCGTACCGCCTGCCGGAACGGCACTTCTTGGGAGACTAGTTCGTGCAAGCTCAGGTGGGTTCTTAGATCGTCAAAGTATATGTGTGGTGAGGCGGGATAGATTGCAGTCTTGACATATTCAAAAGTATATGCTGCGCCGGACGCGCTCAGCGTCATGCGTCAGCCGAGTATCCTGTGGTTGCGAAGATGCAACCGGGGGTGCTTCGACTCTAGTCACTCACCAGTAGACAGGAGCTCTCGAGGATACATGGGCGACTCTACGTGGAGGAACTGGACTATTTCCCCGTCTAACTTCAGGCGAGATGGCATCTGCAGGGCCCTCGCGGCTTCCGACGAGCCCCCGTCCGACGAACCGCCTTCGCCGGGATAATTGCCATCCTCTCCAGGGGGCCCTGCGTGCATAGGAATGCCTGCGTCGGCCTCAGCGTCGTCGTGTGGCCTCGCCTCTGCCTGGTTGGCCTTCGAGAGGCGAGCGGCCCGTCGTGCAGCCCCAAGCGATCGTCGCGAGTTCGGCTTCTTGTTCTTGCCTTGCATGCAGTGGCTGCGGATGCGGTCCCGGTCCGTCTTGTTGATTCTCCCGCTGTCGCTCTCAGCGAGGACAAAGGTAAATTGGCCGGCCATCTTGGACTGCCGAGGCCCATCCACCCGATTAGGAAAGAAAAGTGGTTAGAAGGCACGATCGATGGGACGTCGGCTAGAAAAGGCGACTCGTCTTTTACTGCAGCGGAGACCAGTTGAACCGCGTGGGTGGATAGCGCTCCCTTTTGACAAATCTAGGGTGTCGTCACACAAGACTAGTTCCTTCCGGGCGGGTCAGTGAGGCCCCCACTCGACCACATTATGCTCCATATCGGGTATAGCGCAGCGACAGGGTGCATGTAGCGTTGCCCCATCCTCAACCACGTCGAAACTCGAAAGTGGGTGTGAGTAAGCTCGGCCGCCAGGCGTCCCCCTTCCCAATACGCAGCGGCACAGCTGCCAGTGCCTTCAGACTCCTTCGATATTGATGGCATGCACGGGCGAGATTGGACATTCCATGCCAAGATACGGGCCCACCAGCCATACTTTCTTTGGATCCTGTCGGTAGTTGCGGAGAATCTAAAATAGGTATGCTTAGTAGGCAAAGGAAAGTCAGGTACCTACCTACCTTACATACCATAACCACATCTGCTCCATTGCGTATCGGAGCATAATCCGACCCGGGCTACGCAATCTTTGTAAGAAAGCCAACGGCGACTCTTGAACGCCCAGTAGATCCTCAGAGTTCCCCACCGCAATAATACTGCTCCCAAGGTCTACCGTCGCGCGCGCAAAGATCATCCAGACGTGCACTTTAGTGAAATAGCCAAGCTAGTTGCATCGAATATCTATGTAGCTATCTAGGCAACTAGTTAAGTGCCAATATACGAATCTATCGTGCTAGCCGCATCTTCCTATGCCTCGCTCCACCCTTGCTCCACGACTATGTCTTAGTTCCCGTTTCCGAGGATGCACAGCCGGACCGATTCGTCGAACCCAAAGAAGCCATCCTTGCCTACGGCCTTGAGAAGCTCGACCTCCCGGGTGGTTTCGACTGTGGCCACTGGTACCTTCGGGCTCTCCTCCTTAGGCGGCAGCTTGTTTTCGGGGACGAGTTTGTTCAACACATCTACCATGCGGTTGAAGTCAAAGGACTCGCCCAACGCTAGGAGCCGCTCACCACGGCAGCCATCCACTGTCAATGCGGCAAGGTGCAGAAGCCCGTTGTCTTCGATATTGACAAAGTTTGTCGGGCTGACGGTCTGGATAAACCCGACCGCGAACGGGTGGCTGACCAGCATGCCGTGGACTACCTGGTTCGAGCTCGAGAGGAGCTCCGGGTGGAGCACCTCTCCAATGTTGAGGCCAGGAATGACCGTGTTAAGGACGAAGCCCGGCTTCTCTTCCTCCATAAACTCCCAGCAGGCTCTCTCGGCCGAGATCTTGCTCGCCACGTAAATGGCGGCAGCCTTGTCCTCGGTGTGGGGCTCCGCCCAGGCGTAGCTTACGATGCCATCTGCGTTCGGGTTCCAGGACTTGCCGTTGATGACGCCCGGCTCCGTGAGCGACGGCAGCACTGCCTGGCTCGATGTGAAGACGAACCGCTTGACTGATGCGGTCTTCGCGGCGCTCTTGAGCAAGTTGGTGGCGAGGTCGACACTCGGAGGAATGACGAGATTAGGATCCGCCGAGAAGGATGCATCGCTGGCCACGTGAACGATGCCCGCGCAGCCCTCCACGGCCTGGTCGAGGGAGCCCGGCTGGACCATGTCGGCAACTAATACAGTAGAGATGCAGTCGGCGCCATACTGCTTCTGCAGTACTTCGCTAAGCAATGCGCCCTTCTCGGCGTTGCGCACAGGAGCGCGGACTTTGTATCCGGCCTTGATGAGCTCTTTCGCGACGCCGGAACCGACACAGCCGGTCGCTCCTGTGCTAGTGGTTGTCAGCGTGGATAAGCTAGGTGTGTCTCGGCCTGCTTTGATGGGAGGGGCCAGCCTACACGAGAACCAGAGAGCCCTTGGGGATAGCGGGAGCAGACATTGCGGCGTCGTATGATGCGAAGGACTTTTGTGCTGAGGGGGTGATGCGCCGAGGGAGCGGGATATGTGACTTGCTGATGCTGGACAAACTGCTCGAGGCGAGGAAAGAGGATGTGTTGGGGGCTTTATATCTTCCGTGTGAATCGCTGCGACCTGCCGCTGGCTTGAGTAACCCAGAGCACCTCCTCGCCCCGAATAGACAACATCGACATGTCCTATGTCTGTATTACCAATCGAGATTGTTTGAGCAGCCCAGAGCATTTCCCTATCCTGAATAGATAAAGACGAAAAGTCCGATGCCTGCCTGTATTAGCAATCGATTTCGGAGGGTCTATCGCAATATCGTGGCATTGGCGCCTTCAAGACGCGGTTGAACCTGCGCCAGCGAGTTCCGCCCAAATCGCGAGTGGGGCTTGCACATGTTTTCGGGCTAATTATGACGGACACCACAATGCAGTCCCTCTTAGGCTTGCCTGACCAGGTCCACAAGAGAGTACGTATTGGTAACGATTATTGCCTCAGGTTAGGTAGGGCAAATAGGCACTACGACTTGGCTCCAGCTTGCCAGACAAAGCTTGTGTAGCCGAGTGCCACTGATGTGGCTTATTGGGGGCCACTCTAGTGTACCAATCGGGGTGATCCGAGCCCTGCCACAACATTTGCTCACTTAGGCTTAGTTCAATCTCCAACGGCCATTCCGCGCTCGTTACTGACAAAGAACACCATTTTGCCACGACGCCCTCGGTCCGCTGCGTGGACAATGTGCACCTCCGTGCCCGTGGATTGCATCGCTCCGAAATAATAAAGGGGTGGTCAGCCTATGCACTCTCTAATAGAACGGGATCATGATCTTTGGCCTCACTCTGGGTCCGTATACCTCAACTGGTCATCCGGCGTTCAGATGCTGCAGAGCAGAGAAGAACAACGATTTCTAAGCTTCGAATCACTGAGTGTACAACCGAAGGATAACCTATAAGTATACTACCCATTGTCTATTCTGCCAAATAACCCAGACCTCTAATATCAGTTTTACTCAGACACTAGCGATTCTACATCAACCCCTTCTGCACGATAGAACCCCAGCGCGTTCAGCATCGGCTTGTCGTGAAACCTATACAGATAAACCGTCTCTTTTCCGTCAGCAAAGTGCTGGTATCGATGCCACGAGGGAACGCAAAAAGTGTCGCCCGCTTCCCAGTCGATAGTAGTCTCGCCAACAATAGAGTGGCCTTTGCCTGAGACGATGTGATATACAGATGAGCTGGTTTCTTGAACTGCAGGCGATGAGGAGCCAGCCGCTAGACGCTCAGCTGAGCCCCCTAAAACACGAGACACGGGACGCCCGTCACGTCCTAGATAGTCCCTAGTTGCCCAGTTTCCAGGGATGCTGTCGAGGCTCTCTTTCATCTTCGCCCAGGGGAAAACGATGGGTGAGTCGTTGCTGTCTACATCTTGGGCCGGATACCGAGCCTCGCGGTAGTGCTCAACAAAGTGGACGGGGAAGTGGCGGAAGTTAGGCAAATCCAGACCATCCAGCCATATCATCGGGCCGGACCCATCTTTACCGTGGTCATGCCAGTTCCAGGTGGGTGTTAAGATCACGTCGCCGCGCTGCATTCTAACGCGTCGACCATGTACGGCCGTAAACCCGCCTTGGCCTTCGATGATAAACCTCATGGCAAATGCTGTGTGTCTGTGGGCTTTGGCGGTTTCGTTGGGCATTACAAGCTGTAGGCCAGCGTAGAGAGTGTCCGTCGTGAACGGGGCATCTGGAAAGACATGGCAGGTCAATCATCACGTTGTTTTAGATCGGGACAATTTAAAATAAAACAGGAATATTCACCTCTCGCGGGGTTGACGAGCATCAATACCCTGCGCTCCGCCTGGCTCTCAGTGACCAGATGGCCAGCTTTCAGCAGG
This sequence comes from Thozetella sp. PMI_491, assembly GCA_021432635.1. Taxonomy (NCBI): domain Eukaryota; kingdom Fungi; phylum Ascomycota; class Sordariomycetes; order Chaetosphaeriales; family Chaetosphaeriaceae; genus Thozetella; species Thozetella sp. PMI_491. The sequence goes on from MU270032.1 coordinate 469,924, forward strand.
GTTGGGCGGATATTCTTGTAGCGCCATATATGCGGGATGCAAGTGGGATTTGGCAGAGGCGGGTTAAGCTTCGCCATTTGAAGCCACAGGGGCTTCGTATCGAGCCTTTGGAGCACCTGGGCTAGCTCCTCAGCTGAAGTTCCCTCATTGATCTCGTCCTTCGAGACCTGAGGTGACTGCAGAATAGTTTCGGTAGCCATTTTAGGTTGCGGATCTAGAGCTAGATAATGCAACCTGTTTTAGTTGGAGCGAGTGTTGCAGCCTTTATTTATTTATTGTACCTATGTGGGTCAGTACTCCATGCCAAACAAAAGGTGGATCCTCTGGGTTAGGTCTAATAGGTACGTATCGGAGTTAGCGGATACTGTTCCGCGGCACACTTTCCTCTCCGACCGTAGCGTATCGGTGACTTGCCAATCCCGGCTTCTCTTGGTCTTCTCTCACAAGCCCGATGAAGCCGGTTTTCCCACTAGAGTTGATGACTTGGCATTACGGCAGCAGCGTATGATAGGTATGATCCGCGCGCCTTGTCAGCACCCAGGCTGTCTCGGCTAAGTATTTGTTTGCAACGTCAATATCAAGTTTGCTTAGAGTCATCTAAGTAGCATCCGAGGTTCTTATCATTCGGCGCTGAGCTGAATTATGTGAACCATAATAACAATGTAACAAGAGAGAGCCGTCACTCGGTCTCTGTTTACCGCCCTTCGTTGCAGTTCAGCAAGCCCCAGGACCCGTCGCTATTCCCATTCATATTTTCCAAGCCCTCCACCGCAATTATAGACAATGAACCATACGTCATCATCCCTAAATATGCTAGTGGGGCCATTGTCTGCTTGGCCTTATTGAAGCCACGTGAATCAGCCATCTTCGCTCCAAATGCTTGTCATCGAAAATTTGCAGCAGATTTTTCCCTCGAGGATGCACAGGGTTATGTGGTAGCATACGCAATTGGGAACGGCACATCGTCTCACAAGCTACAGCTTGATCGCAGTAAGCCAGGTTCCATTCCATAGTAGGTTTGACACCGCCGAGCCAATTGGTCGTCGCCCAGTTGCAAGTGGCTTAATTCCCACCCCAGGCGCTTACGCCTCAAGGCGACTATTGATGGCCAACCATGGCAATGCGACTCTGTCTCGAACTTTTTCCTCGGCTACGTATACTTAGTATTCCCTCTCTCGCGGCGAACTACGTTTCAGAAGGGCAGCGTGATTATGATAGGCACGCCAGGGGTTAAGGTCTTATATTGACCCTATCTACTACTTGGGAATGGGCTGACTTAAACGCTCCCGTGGTAAGGGGTTGGTGCTGATATGGACCCTCTGCGATCCTCGCAGCCCGGCAAACAAGTAGAGGTCTGGATCTCGGATATTGTGGCTCTCAAAAATGGAGTAAGTTAGCTTTCGCGTGAAAACGGAGCTGAGGTAATAGGCGACTCCAGCATTGATGGGCCTCCTCGTGCCAAAAGAAAATCCTAGATCAAGACCGCAGGCGCCTACAAATAGACTATGGATAGTAGTGGTCAAGGCTCTGAACCGCAAATTATAGAAAAGAACACTTGCGCCAGCCAGATAAGAATTAATCAGGGGCTAGGAGAGTAAGCTTAGGCAAAACAAGCCATTGCTGGCTGGACATAGGAGTACTCGCTCAGTATATCATAGTACTTCAAGACTCTTCGAGAGCGAGAGAATTTACTAAGACTGATGAGAGAACCCAATTTCCAGCCTTCTAGGAGTTCTTCAACCTACCAGACCCCTACTTCCTACCTTCCCCTTCTAGTTATCCTTCTTGTGGGTCGCTCTTCTCGAAGAGTGAGGCCTTTTTTTGTAGCTCTCCGAACTATACCTCGCCTGAGAGCCCCTAAAGCAAGGTATGTCCTTAGGCATTGTCATGCCCACCGATGACAGGAGCTAGTATCCCATGCGGGGAGCCAAGGTGATAGATTTCGACATGGCGCCCCGCCCCCGCCTTCCCCCATCCGGGGAACTTTGTTTGGGTGGGCTTCCCCAAGGATCTAGAACGGGTCGGCCGGCTTGTCAGTCCGCGGTTCGATCGGAGAGACGCTATGATGCTGTTGTCTGAGCACCAAAATGCAGCGCAGGTCACCTGGAAAATTACAAGGCCGAAGGAAACCCCTGTCAGCAATCTCGGAAGTGAAAACTGTTGACTGGGCGAAGAACAGATAAAACCCGCTCCTGGGCCAAGACGAACCTCAGAGGAAAATCATCAGTTTGACATCCAACTTTCTTCTCTCCAACTCGTATCTGGAATAACCCTCAAAAAGCTGCGGCAGCATAGCTTCTCCTGGCCTAAAGTGTCTTTGCCTACGATGGAGACAACTAGGAAGGATGGTGTGGCGAACGTAACACACCTCGAGTCAGGCTCAGAGCCTACGGGCTACACCGAGAAACCCCTCGAGCCAGAATACACCAAAAGTGGCTATAGCATCGCCCGAATGTCGAATTCACACAAGGAATTCATCCTATCTCGCCATGGAACACTCGACCTTGACCCGATGCCCTCGGAAGACCCCAACGAACCGTACAACTGGCCTCGATGGAAAGTTAGTCTCTTCTTATCCCAAGCCGATGATATGCATCTCCTAATAACTTTGAAGTCTCTGCTTAACCTCTCGCTTCTGTCTTTCCACGCTCTCATGGTTGGGTTCATGACCGGCGGGCCGATCTCCGCATTCGGAGCCTTTGCCGACGAATTTGATGTCTCAATCGATGCCGCAGCATACACCGTCTCAGTCCCCGTAAGATGCCATACGTTAGACTTAGGAGGGTCTACTTCTAATAACGTGTAAACTCTCAGATTGTCATACTTGGGATGGCACCGTTGTTCTGGCTCCCACTATCCGCGCGATTTGGACGGCGACCCATCTGGCTGACCACGACGATCCTTTCAATGGTGTGCAATATCGGATGTGCATGCTCCCATTCTTATTCCCAGATTATGGTAGCTCGGGCATTCCAATCGTTCTTTAATGCTCCAGCCGGAGCCATTGGGTCTGCAGTGGTAATTGAGCTTTTCTTTGCAAGCGAGAGAGGCCAGAAACTGGTTAGTAACGCAAGCCTATTCACATGCAGCATATCTGGTGTTCTGTCAGCACTAACTTTGCGCAGGGAGTTTGGACGTTAGTATATCGCTCTTCTTCCAGTACCCATGACTACTAGTTGCTAATACACCAGGGACTTGAAGTGTAGCAGTCACTCTCGGGTACGTTTCTCATGCGACAGAAATAGCCCAGGCTAAGGCTAACGCGAAATAGGAATCCCCTCGGGCCTCTATTGATGGGGTTCGTTGCAACTAGAGTGGGCTGGAGATGGATATTTTGGATTTTCTCCATTGTGAGCAACCCCATCTCTACCCAGTCTTCCATTACCTATTCGTCATACCATGTCCACTAGGCACTAACTAACTGGGTGAAAAACAGATCAATGGCATCCAATTCTTCGCCTTCCTGTTCCTCTCTCCAGAAACGCGTTATGTTCAAGGAGTCGACGGCTTCAACACTGGCGAAAAGTTGACCTTCACCGATAAGTACCTGCGGTTTGGTCGTATCCCCGGTTCCGATCGATTGGTACCACGCGACTTTTGGGCGCCGATTACTTTGCTTCGCGACCTCAACATCTCTACAACAGCACTCTCACATATGGTGATATTCTGCTTCTGTAGTGTCCTGGTCAATGTTGAGATTCCAAATTTGATCGGCACCAAGTTTAACCTGAATTTTGAGTCTATCGGATTGAACTTTATTCCTCTCGTCATTGGGTACGTTGAGTTCCCTTTAACTTCTAGTCTGATAGGAGGATGATTAGCTGATGTCGAGTGAACCAGAAACGTGATAGGTGAGGTGATGAGTGGACCATTGAGCGATTGGTGGTGCGGTCGAGCAACGAAGAACGGCGTTCCCGCACGTCCCGAGCGGCGCCTGTGGCTTCTTTACCCGGCGCTTGGAATTTGCGTTGCTGGGCTCGTTGTCTTTCTAGTCACCTTGGACGAGGCAACACCAGGGCAGTGGAATGTCCGCCCGAATATCGGTCTGGCCCTCGCGGGGTTGGGAAATCAGATGAGCACGACAATATTCTTTACATGTGAGTGACCACATCGCGGCTGGCGCGCAAGAATCTCCAAAACTAACCAAGCTCTTGTCTGGGAGCAGATGGCGTGGAGAAGAATATTGCACGCTCCGGTGAGGTCGGAGTCGCTCTCGTCATGGTCAGGCAGATATGGAGTTTTGTAAGTGATCACTTCCCATGATCAACTGCGATCCGCTAACGTTTGTGGCTAGATCGGACCATTTTGGTTTCCTGCCATGTTCGCATCCATTGGCCTTCGGGGGAGCGCAGCGCTCTGCTCCGCTCTTATGGTGGTGTTTTCTGGTCTTGTCATGGTGATTCAACAATTCTGGATTGGTCCCCGCCATACTTAGAGCGGGTTTCAGTCGGAAGGTCATGAGACTGGCAATAGGATCAATGGTCCAACGACGGGGCTCAAGCACCCAGGCAAATAGTCTCGGCCTAAGGAATTAGAAAAATTTATAAGTACCAAGCTGAACTCTAGATTATTGTAGGATAAATGACGCCAGTATCGTAGCTTATAGCTCTAGTATGGTGAAACACGACTATACGCCCGGTGAACTGAACCCATTGTAGTACACATCTAACTTGGAGCAGACGTACATTAACTTTTAGATTGTGTGAGACTCTGACATACCACCGAAACGCCGACATCTTACAGATACCATCGAATAGGTAGAGGCCAAGTTACAGCCGCTGGTTACATTGAGAACTAAGATCTAATTCAATCTCTCCAAGTAATAGACTTCGTTCTCAACCACTCCTTAAGACCGTCTTCGCCATTGAATCGACCGAACCCGCTTTCTTTTACACCTCCGTGAGGAAGCGAGACCTCGTCATGAATTGTCATATTGTTAATGTGAACAGCCCCTGACTCTAGGCGCCTCGCGATCTTGAGCGCTCGTCGAAGGTCCTCTGTGAAGACGGCAGAGGAAAGACCGAATGAGCTACGGTTAGCCAATGCCAGCGCCTGGTCATCGCTTTCAACCGTGTAAAGGGAAACGGATGGCCCGAAGGACTCCTCGAGATAGATTTTCATCTCAGTCTTGATCCCTTCAAGCACAACTGGCCGCATCCGGTTCTTTCCTTCGGTCTCTGAGCCGGAAGCTGGCAGACTTCCATGCACCAGGCTCGCGCCTTTCGACAAGGCGTCATTTACCAGCCCGTGGTTTTTTACAACGCCCTTTTCGCTGACCAGCACCAGAGGTGGGCTATTATTGCTAAAAGTTTGGTCGATTGAGCGCTTCAGAGCCGCCTTGAATTGTTCCGCGACCTGGGCATGGACGATGATTCGCTCCGTACTCATGCAAACCTGTCCCGCATGGGTGAACGCCCCTATAGTGCACTGCTGTGCCGCGAGGTCCAAGGCTGCATCCTCGCACACGATGGCCGGTCCCTTGCCGCCAAGCTCCATGACGCAAGGCTTGAGGTGCTTCCCAGAGAGACTCGCAATAATGGACCCGACGATGGAGCTTCCGGTGAAGTTGATCTTGCGAATGGCGGGATGAGAGATAAGCTGCTCCGTAATCCTGGCCGCGTCACTGGGTCGATGGTAAATCGTGTTGAGACACCCAGCAGGGAGCCCCGCCTCGTGAAGAATGGAGACGAAATGCCAGAAAGTCGCCGGGGCCAACTCAGGACCCTTCAGGATCACCGTGTTCCCGGCTGCGAGGGGGAACAAGCAGGATCTTATACCGAGGGTGTGCGGTGCATTCCAGGGTGCAATTCCAAGTACGACGCCGTAAGGCTGCCTGATGACTGCGGCGCTCGCGTCCAAGGCGTCTGGGTCGACGACAAAGCCGGTTGGAGTGCCCACCAGCCCAGCCAGCTGGAAACATATATCAACAGCTGTCTCGTATTCAAACCCAAAGTTGACTTCCGGAGCTCCTGTCTCTGTCGTGCTGTATGCCATGCTGCGCTTGCGATACTTCTCCAGCAGGTGGTATGCGCGAAGGAATATGTCCCTCCTCTCCTTTGGCTTTGTCCAACGCCACGTCTCAAAAGCCGCTTCGGCAGACTCAACCGCAGCGCGAACATCGTCTTCGTCGGCTGAGGACGCCTTCCAAAGGAGCTGATTGGTCACTGGGGAAACTACATCGAAGGTGCTCTTCGTGGTTCGCTGGGCGCCATTGAGCCAGAGCGGGACGACTGAATCAGGGCCGAATGCAATATCTGAGGATTCGGTCATCTTTTCTTGTTGATGCAGATGGTTTCTGAGAGTGGCTGGAGGTCAAAGTACAGGCCGCATATGGCGAATGTTTATCATGCGTTGGAGCCTTCATTTTCCCTATGGATTTATATCTCACCCCGAAAAAGGTACTGTACTATGCAATGAACACTGGTGATTCGATTCGTAAGTTGTCGGACCCTGGCCCTCGGCAGATCGGGAACAACATGCAGAGAACGGCGCCACCCCACCTCCACACTAGCCGTGCCGATGTTATTTCCTAGCGCCTAGCTCCAATCGGCTTTGAGCCTAATACGCTATTCAGTCCCAGTCAGGCGAGGTGCTGTCATTTGTCTACCACCTTCACAGAAGTTAATGTGAACAGCTTCAGTTAAGCATGTAAAAATTAAGCAGCTGAGGAATTAAACTGATGAATTGGCTCTCGAGAGTTTGGTATAATAGTTAAGTCACCTTTGTGGCGCGTTCTAAGCCATAAGGTTCTTGCATTCACACGAAACATCTGAGACATCACTAATGTGTCTACCGGGGTACATCCGCGGCTGCTCCGGTCTTAGGCCCGCGAGAGGAGGTCTCCGCCAGAATTCCGGTATAGGGTTATCGAATTACTCAGTGATTTCAAATAAGTACCGCTCCCGCTGCGGATGAACGTTCAACCAAAAGAGCTTCTTTCTTGCGTCTGTCGTTAAAAGCGGCCGCATTCCCACGGACGTACCCTGCAAAGGAAAGGGAGCAAAGTGGTTTAGTCTTTCAGAACCCCAGCATTTTGAGCCCGCCATGGCCACTTCTAAAGAAAACGTTGCTCTCGTCCTGAAGTTGCTTGACAACACACTCAAACCCGAGGTTCTCGCCGAGATTGTCACTCCAGATGCAACCTACATTTCGCTTACCTACGACAACCCCGAGCTCACCAAAATTCTACCGTGGGCCGGGACCAGCTATACTGGCTCAAACGCTATCATCAAGGCCTTCGGCGGCGTAGAGCAACATTGGCATAACGAGAACTTTGAAGTCATCACCAGCTTCGGGGACGAGGATGGGAACGTAGCCATCTTCGGCAAATTCACATATCGATCGAAAACGCTCAAGGTTGCCAATACCTCGCCGTTCTCAATGTGGTGCAAGGTCAAGGACGGCAAGATTGTATTTCTGCAATTCCTTGAGGATAGCTTCGGCACGACGAACACGTTCTATGTTGGGGGTTCCAGGAAGTATACCACACTCGAAGGCAAGGGCGATGTCGAGATATGATAAAGCGAGTTATACACACAAAAGACGAGTAACGAAGAGGGAAGGCATGAATCCGCCGTGGATCCTTTAGGCACAACGTGGCTATGTCCAGCATTGATAGCTAGTGAAAACACGAGCTCATAGATAGGCTTACGGAAATTGGTAGCAGGTGCAACGCGAGGAATAGGTTGAATTACTTGTGCACTTTACAAGATGCTGCCGCCTGTAAACGCGTGCGTCAAATCAAGCCTTTCGTCAGAAAGAAAGTCAAAGTCTAGAAAAGAAATATTCTGATCTACGAGGCCGTCCTGTTCAATCCAGGCCTGAAGCTCCTTAGACTGTTCACGAAGATCTGCATGTCCTGATCCTTGATTAAGATGGCCTGCATCGAACCGAGGCTCCTCATTATGGCTTGTTTCTATCCCCCAACATGTTAGCAAAGGAAAGAGCTACTTTATATTCAGAAAACGTACCCATCCAGCTCAGCACCTGCACCAGCCTGTGCAAGCACATATAGCAACGCTCGACAGTATGGTTGCCTTCGTCCAGAAGCTTCAAGGCTTCCATGCAATCACTAAGGGTCTTCTTCAGAGATTGCTCATTGGCCGACTCGGGTAGACTGATGCAACCAGCCTGTCTGAGTAGTAGTATGACGGTGGATAGCACGAGGGCGGCGTCAAAGGCTGCATCGAAGGAAACGCCCAGACGTTAGTCGCAACCATATACGGGATAGGTGAGCGGAGCCAACGTACCATAATACAATGTAAACCACCACGCGCCTAACAAATCCCGACGGCTATCGGCCGACTGCACGATAGCATAGATTATGCCGATAATTTCTGTTGTAGATTCAATGCTAATCTCCACCGTGCTCCCTATCACGTCCTTTAACCCCATTACATCGTGGTTTTGCTCGTCGCTCGCATGGCCGACGAGGTCGCAGAGTCGCGCGAGCACAACCCGATGGGTCAAGACGCGGAGGTTGTGATATCGAAGGGTAAGAATGACTCGGAATCGGTCGAGAACCGGATCGGGTTTGACGTGTTCCCAGAAGCTCTCTGCCTTGACCAGTGTCATGTGCGGCGGAAGTCTCCTAGCCCATTCATCTTGCAAGTGACGAAGCTTGAGGATGCGAGTGATAAGCTCGTAAGTCAAGATATGATCCCCACAGCCTAGGTTGCCGCCGTATAATAGGTCTATGGCATTGCCAATGATGGAATAAAGCCGACTTCACCCACGCGAAAACAGAGAAGTTAGTGCCTGAGATCGTAATGGAGAGTCAACAAAGGCTTCAAGATGCTCACATTGTGTTACAAAAGAAATCCGTGCCGTGCCGGCATCTTTGCAAGGCAGCCGCGGTGCGCTGGCGGGGCTCAAAATCATCAAAGTATATCGGCAGGTCGAGACGAGAGTAAGTCTCTGGAATAGAAGCAGGACGGCCGAACGTCATGCTCAGGCTTCTGTGATCTCTGAGTGTTATCCTCGGATGTGACCCAACAAGGAAGAGGGATAACGTACCTGTCTAGAACAATACAACCGAACCACGTTCTCTTGCGAATTTCGCGTTCGACGGGAGGCAATCGCCTCGCGGCCTCGGTAGAATGCAGCCCGAGTTGCATGGCCACCTTCACTGCGAGGCCATGCATCGCCCAGGTCTGGATCGATGAACTTGTGCCCTGCATATACTGACTCACCAGAAGAAGATATTGAACTAGGAAGGGACATGCAGGTTAGCCAACATGTCTTGGAACAGTGATAGAACATGTAGTAGAATGGCGCGGGTCGCTGACCTATTTCTAAACTTGCTCCGTTCATTACCTGTTGCTCGCAGAGTCGACTGGCTCGTTGATAGAATGCTTCGGATCGCATCTGTCGCTCTGTTACCTTCCCTGCAGGCACTATAGAGGTGTGCGTGGCCATGGCGAGAACCATGTTCAATAAGCCTAGCCACGTGCGACGAATCCCTTGCCTATTCTGTTGCAGTTGGGCATATGTTTCTCGAAATGTCTCCTCGTGAATATAAGGAAAGAGCAGCCCGGTGTCTAAGAAATATCTGTCGATGAGAGCCGATGTCTCCGCATGAGAAGGTAGGTAGTAAATGGACAATGCTGAGTGGCTAGCACTATCCTTTATCAAGGTCGGAGCTCGCGGTGCAGGAGAGCTACGACGAGAGACTCTCGCGATCCGCAATTCTGGGAGGTTCGCCGGTCCGTAGTTGGAGCCCAAGTTTCCACTAGATCGGGTGACACGCCCGAAGGCTCTTGACAGTTCTGATGTGAAAGCAATGCTCGATGAGGGACCTGGAAGTTGTGAGCTTCTTAGCTCAGGAGACCGCGAGCAGCTTCATTGACAGTCGAAGCCCTCGTGCTTGCCGGGTGGCTGGGCATACCAAAGAATGCACGATCTTCCTCGTCTGCAAACACGAAATGTCCCATTCCATTTGTAGGGTCCTCGGAGCCAACGGCGCTGCTCATTAACTCTCCGCTAGCCGAAGCGGCGGCAGCATCCAAAATGCTACCGTTCCCATGCTCCGATCCATCGAGGCCGAATAGAGGGCCAGTAACGGCAGGAGTTGTCTGGTCGAAAGCAGTCTGTTCGCTAATAGGCCGTTGGCTAAGGAGAAGCTCGAGGCTGTTTAGGCGATTCTCGAGGGCCTGGAACTGTCTAATGGTCAAGATTAGCTTTTCATGTACCTGAAAAGGCGCGGCGCGGGTGTAGTACTCTTTGTCGATGGCCACGGTGGGCTTTGGAGCTTGTTCAGACGCCGTATATTCACAGCTTAAATCCAGCTCTGAGCATGTACTGCACTTCGGTAGGTCCCCATTACACTAACCCTTTCCATCAGCACGTATCATTCTGTCAAAGAGCAGCTGGTGTAGTTGCTGGACGTACACGTGATTTTCTCCTTCTGCATGACAAGCAGGCCCGGGCAATGCGACGCCTCTTTCGCCGGAGTGGCTCGGTAAAAGTGGCCGGAGAAGGAGAACCAATAACATCGCTACTAGGAGACATGATGAGTGCTGGCAGGGTTCACAGTGTGTCGTACGTTTCTTGCCATCCAGATGCGCCGTGTTGCGGGAGCACAAAGAGGATGAACCCGAGGATGCTTCCGAGTGGACACGGAGTGATCGGGAAAATCGGGAACGTCGGGGTTAAGCAGCCGGGCCGTCCAGAGGCACTACAAAATATTTCTCTAGCAGCTAAATTTTAGCGGCACTTTAGCGTGCGGGGGTTCTAGAATGTAGCCGATACGCGTCGACAAAAGCAGCGAATAATGCTACACTTGCGGTACACCAGCACTAAAATATCAAAAACAGCACAGCCCTAGCCAAAGGCTTGGCCGTTAATTGCATTATCAAAGTCCCTCGGCTTGGCATGGGATATTCTCCTTCAGCTTCTTCACTCAATGGCATGTCATTAAGCCCGCATTCGACGCCACGACATGTAATGAGGCCAGACCGGGAGCGTTCCGCGTGAAAACACGCCCACCTAGGTCTTCTTAGACGCCAAAGTTAGCTCCCCTTTGTGCGCTGCCACGTAGTCTGGTACATTCCAGTAAAATGGCCTGAAATCGGTAATTTTCCCGTCCTTGACAGTCACCACTTGTACCATCGGATGCCGTAGGGTCTCGCCAGTCCGCCTGGCCTTTGTTACTAGGGTGCACAGAACAACAACTTGGTCCTTGGTTTCGAGGAACTTGGCGTCTTGCACGTCGACAGTCTCGAAACAGTCGCTCATCATCGCCGCCCAGTCGGCGTACCGCTCGACCCCTCGGAATTCTCCACCCCATGGGAGGTCTGGAGACTGGTGTAGCACTACATCGTCGGACATAGTGCTTGCGAACTCATCGAACGAGGCCCCTCCTGCTTTCCCCCCAGCAGTCATATATCGACGCTCTGCGTCGTAGAAGCGGTTGAGAACAGCAATAGGAGAATCTTGATGGGTGGAAGCCATGGTGTAAGCAGAGGCTGTTCTCTGCACGTTGAGCCACGGTGTGAAAGATAGCTCTCTGGTGGTAGTCGTTGAGAATTATTTGATATGGACACCCTGGATATGGTCAAGTCTAATTGTATCCTGCTCGAGACACGCAGAAGCAGATTATCGCGTGTTAATATATGTTTAAGAGATCAGAGGCTTCTTTGAGGGCACGATAGCGGCAGAATCAGGTACCTCACATAGTGTTTTCTATGTAGGTAGGGTAGCTATGGCCGAAGATGTGGGGCGAGGATTGGAGAACCAACAATCGGCGATAGCTTCCGCGGCTCCGAGGATCGATAGCCATCTAGTCCGCGGCAGCCATGTGCGAGTGTTAAGCTAGGCAAGCATCCACTCCATGGTCTCAGAATCGGGGGCGTGTGACCCCAGATGCCTAAAGGATACGCCAGTGACAAAGAAAACGGATCGCTGAGAACCGGGACAGTTGAGCCATGATCCTCTCTTTCCTTTACAAGTATAGAAATTTTCCCGCTCTCTTGCCTCGGTGAGGAGTGATGTAAGCCAGAGCAATCATGAGTATCCCCAAGAAACAAATTTGTGCATGGGTGGAGAGGCCCGGGCCGGATGCCAACATCGACATCCGGGAGGTCGATGTGGGTGAGCCGGGGGAGGGGGAAGTTCTCATCAAGCTGGAAGTATCCGGTGTATGGTAAGTTGGACTGCTGTTGATTATCCGTCCGCGTCTAGTTCATAGCTCATGTTCTATTATAAGCCATTCCGACCATCATAGCATTTACGGCAACACTCCCATGAGCACCCACATCGCGGGCCACGAAGGCGTAGGAAGTGTCATCAAAGGTATGGAGTGTTTGTCTCTGCAATAACGTTGGACGTGTTCTGATCGACAACATAGTTGGACCGGGCATCCAGGAAGACCTCCTACATAGTCGCGTAGGCGTAAGGTAAGTCCCTTGTCTATCCCGTTAGGTGCAGAGCCAAAGGAGTATGGACTGACATTGGCACCATTTACCAAGTTGGCTTCATCGAGCATGCGGGAAGTGCGAAACTTGCGCATTGGATTATACACACTGCCCATCTCAGGACAACTCGGGCCGAGTAAGTAGTTCCACTCGACTTTGCGACCAGATACACACCGAGACTAAGTCCGTTTAGAACATATCAGGCACCTTCCAACGTAATAGAAGCCCCTAAGACAAAGTTGAGCGCAGCTAACCAACCTGGTTCGTTTTAGAATTTTGCATAGCTGATGCCGCCTATATTACTCGGATTCCAGGAGACATTCCAGCAGAAGTGGCTGCTCCAATACTGTGCGGTGGCATAACCGTTTACAAGGCCCTATTAAATGCAGATCTAAAAGCTGGCGATTTTGTGGGTTTCCCGGGAGCAGGCGGAGGATTGGGGCATCTGGGCCTGCAGATCGCTGCGTCCATGGGCTTCCGGGTCATCGCCATCGACTCCGCCGATAAGGAAAGTACCTGTGCTAACTCTGGTGCGGAACACTTTCTGGACTTCCGAAAGAGCGCCAACTTGGTCCAGGACGTTCGCACGATCACGGGCGGAGTAGGTGCGCACGCAGTACTATGCATCACAGGAGCACAGTCTGCCTACGATAACGCGATTGCAATGCTTAGAAACTGTGGACGGCTGGTTTGCATTGGTATTCCGCCCACGTCTTATCGGCTCCAAGTCAACCCGTTCGAGATGCTGGTCCGAGGCTTGAAGATAATTGGCTCCTCTGTGGGAAGTAAGGAGCAGATGCAAGATCTGATGCAGCTAGCGGCGGCCGGCAAGGTGAAGCCAGAGGTGCATATGTATGAGCTACATGAGGTAGCCGACGTGCTAGACAAGCTGCACCTAGGGCAGGTTTCTGGCCGAGCGGTGCTCCGCATTCCAGAATAATATACGACTTTGCATTGACAATAGCTTCAAGGTATACTCGGTACTCTCTTTCTGATCATAACGAAAGATAGTACTATTCGTTGCAACGGTGATAGACCCCAGTGGGTAGTTTCTTTTCCACTCTATTACTATGACATAACTTCGGCCTCCGATTTCCCAAGTGTAGCCTGTACTGTCCTGACCTCGCTTGTAAGACCACGCTCCTCGATCGAGAAGGCAACCGCCATAGCACGGCCTTTCTCCATGTCCACAAAGAACCAGATCGTCAAAGCCGCGCAGAGGCAGATCACGAAGCTATTTAACTAGATCAGCAATTAGAAACAAGGCGGTGAGGGAAGTTAACTCACAGGAAGATAAAAGCCTCCCAGTTATTGTTGTTCCTCGCAATGATGGCGGCGCAGACATTAGGTCCGACGAGTGATGATGCTCGGTTGGTGATACCGAACAGACCAAAGAACATACCCTCATAGCCAGGGGGGGTGAGTTCCGACATAACGGTCTGGGCATAAGCGTAGTACGGGGCCTGGCCGAGGCCAAAGAGAACGTTGTAGAGCCAGAATTCCCACGTGTTGTGGAATCTATTGAGCGGGTATTAACAGCTGTAAACCCGGCTAGAGTAAAAGAGAGGAGAATAGTAAGTAGCACATACCCAATCTTATCCGTCCACAGCCCGATCATGCCCCAGAGCGGGATGAACACCGTCACCACGTTGGTAACCGCAAACATATACTTGGTCGGGATGACCTTCCAGCGCTGAATGTACCAAAAGGCGTAGCAAGAGAGCGTCGAGGTGACGGCTTGAGAGAGTCCTAGATATGTTGACTGAAGGAAGCTGAATTCGATTTGCTGATTCTGGACGATGGTGATGACGAAACCCGTGGTGTTAAGACCGTCGGCGAGCAGAAAAAAGGCGAACAGGTAAATGAATGTGTAGCTATCAGGCATTTAGCGTACACTCTTCGTGTAGTTTGACAAGACACGATCATCAGGTCGACCATGTTTGTGTCACTAGCGGGGCTGGGGCTGTGAGGCTTACGGGAGACGCCTGTACTGCTTGATTGCCTTGTAAATCTGCTTCCAACCCAGGAGGAACCAATGCTCGCCCTTGGGGAAAGACGGGCCCGGTCTCTTCTCTTGGAGGAAGAACCACGGCAGGCCAAGGGCAATCCAGTAAAAGTTGGTCAGCAGCAACGTATACTGGTCAACAAGCGGGTTGTCTGCGAGTGGAAGCAGAATCGAAAGATTGAGAGCAAGCGTGATGACAAACCCCCCTATTGTTCAAGAGACAGTCAGCATCCAAAGAAGACATACCCTCGGAAAGCAGGACCTTGGAGCCTTACAGTTGGAGTGGGCTGTGGAGATGTTGCTAAGCCTGTTACGCTCGAGCATCTCGGTCTCCTCGTAGGATTCAGTAGAGATTTCCCCAGCGTCTAGCTTCGCGCGGGCTTCCTTGGTCTTAGGGGTATTTCGAGCGAGGCGCGGGAAGATAGAGGCGTAGAACACCAGGGTGATGCCGTAGCTAATGTATCCAATGAGGTAGAGGGCAATGGCGGCCTGGTACTGAGCGGAGCTCTGCACGCCCATCCAGCCGAACTGAGAGGCCCAGCAGACGACTATGAGAAGGTGAGCAAGTGGCTTCGGTCGGAAGACGCTGGGGTCTCAGGACACACCAGTTGCAGCAATTAAGATCCACTTATTCCAGTTGCCGTAATCGGCGCAGCTACCGATGGTGGTGAAAAAGAGAGTCTGGATAAAAAGGTCAGAGCCTGCAGGTAAACCACAGCCAGGTAACGACGCAGAAAAGCACATACCATGATTGCAAAAGATATGCCGTTGATGATCAAAATCACCGAGGATACAGGCTTCACTCCGCCAAAATCGAGCATGATTGTGCCGTCATCAGCCGTGAAGCCGGCTTGCGTTAGGTAGTTCTGTATCGCCCAGCATTAGCGATGCCTAAATACTCAAAAGCCGAAGCGAAGGCTGACCTGGAAGAGCGTGGCGGAGTATGCGTTAGGGCCCACGCCCGAATCACCATTGTAGTACAGATACTGCTCGATCGTCAGATCCATCCTCGGAGGGGAGCATCCTCCAAACGTGTTCGAGGTGCGGAGTCGAGAAGCTACGTACGTATGCCCACTCTTCCCATCGCGTCGTCGAAGGCCCCTCCGGACTCTCCTGGTCGACATAGTCCGTTTCTTCATTCCCCGCAGCCGCATGGGAGGCCGCCTGCTTCTGGTCCATGGCGAGGGTAGTGTTGGCTGCCATCTCGGCCGTTCTCCCCGTTCCCTCTTGTTGCTTAGTACGCAAGTCAGGTATAGCGGTAGAATTGTTGGTGAGAACTGGGGAAATACGAGGACACCAGGCCGCACAAGGTTTCGGGTACGGTAAAGGTATAATATGGGCCGATCCGAGACAGGACCCCGCGCTCGGGGAGCCGTGCTGTCGGGAATGCTACGTAGCAAAAGGTTCTTATCGTCCATGATATGGTTGCATTGCCGGGTCGATTTTGGAGCAAGTCAAAGCTTGTCTGATCGGGAAGGAGGGCAGCCCCGCGGTGTCGGGTCTTTGGTGCCGAGCCTGCATCTTGATTGGAATCTATCCATCGCGGCCCGTATGATCCAGTTTCTACGCCTACCATTTGCTTCTCGCTTGCTTCTCGCTTGCTCTGCTTTGCCGGTTTGTGGCCAGTTAACTATCTAGGCAAGCTCATCGCCCCCCCCCCCCCCCCCTCTCCCTTGTTGGGCTATCTAAAGTACCCGGCAAGCGCTACATCAGCCGTGCATGAACAGCGGTCAGCTGCACGCTCGAGCACACCATGGGCAAATCATAGGGTGGCAGCAGCTTCCCCGCCTTTGCATCCTACGTTGGTCTGGACCGCTGTGCTGCACATCCGCACGGCCTGAGGCGAGGGTTGTCTATGCCTGTAACGATAGCTGGTAGTTTTGCCTTTTTTGGCCCAACCATCGTCGTACGGCGGAACTCTGCTGCAACCAATGCGGCGTCGCCCATTCCAGCTTTTGTCGGCGCTGCATGGGTATTAACTATTAAAGAATGAGGCTCTGCCGGACTTGAAGTGAGCGCAGCTCTAATTGTAGATGTTACGTGGTCAAGTACAGAAGGTGTGAGAGATGGGTTACTTTTTATAACAAGCACAGAGTGAAATGGCCGTTCACCTAACCTTCACGGCTTAGTGCATGGTAGCATTGGTAATTCCGTCAACTTAGCGAGCCACAGCTTTCGATGGCGATGCTGGCCCCCACCGGCCGAATAACCAAGCCATCTTACCGCTGTTATCGTGTGCATATCTCGTCACTAGAATGACAGGGCTGTAGATTGCCTCCCCGCCTCCCCCTACCTCGCCTTCAGGCTATCCACCTGAGGCGTTGAGAAAGCCTCAACTACTTGCTGTAGCGGATCACTAATGCCAGAGGAAATTCTCCAGTAATATTCTCGCAGTCTTGATTTTGTCATTTCGTACATCAAGTGCCCCATAGGCGTCTTGAGCTGCACTACAACGAGGAGGCCAGAATCGCCCATGAACACCCATGCCCGCTCACTGTATAAACAAAGGTACCTGACGCCTCAACTGAACTGAATCCTGCCGTGTAATGAAAATCTCGCCTAGATATGGCACAGAAAGGGTGAGACCATCCTCGGTCTCACGGACCGCACATTTTACATCCCCGACGCTCTTTCGTGGTAGTGAGCGGAGCACGAACTGAGTCCCTTCAGCTGCCTCGCTCTCAGTCGCGAGGAGCTTCTGGAGAACCTCTAACACACGCCCGCTGAGCTCATCACAGGTGCGCTCGGATCGGAATTCCATGGTATCCACGGCGTACTGGACTAGGTCCAAGTCATGCGGGCGCTGATGCTCCATGACAACCTCACAGACGCGCCTGCGACCATCGATGTGTGCCAGCAGCAGAGCAACCGCGGCCAGGAGGGCTTTCACGTTAGTCCCCGGGCAGTTACCGGGGAGTGAGGTGAAGTTTTGATATACGATAAAGCGCGAGAGCACTTCACGGCCGGCGTTGACGGCAGCGAGCTTGTGGTATCGAGAGCGGCACGTCTTGGCATCCCCCCCTCGTGATCCGTCTCCTTCTCCGCCGTCGCTGTGCCCTTCCAGTAAATAAGGCGCGTGCAGAAGCAGGAGCAGATTGTTTTGGTGAAGCTGCATGAGGAGACGGACCGTTTGTATCATGGACTTCTCCGGCCCAAGAGTTGGGATAGCCCACCATCGAACAGGCATTGTCCGCGAGATTCTCATCAACTCGCCGTCTATGTCGCGAGTTTCCTTCGCATGATCATAGTTTAGGGCGCCTTGGAGCGCTCCCTGCCGCATGCGATCATTTCGCGCGAGAATGCGGCCCATGACCACCGCATGACAGTGCTCTAGATCGCCGCAGAGGCCGTCGGGTGCAGTAAGCCGCTCTTCTTCTATCGTCTTGCTGCCGATATACGAGGGG
Organism: Thozetella sp. PMI_491; assembly: GCA_021432635.1. Classification (NCBI taxonomy): domain Eukaryota; kingdom Fungi; phylum Ascomycota; class Sordariomycetes; order Chaetosphaeriales; family Chaetosphaeriaceae; genus Thozetella; species Thozetella sp. PMI_491. The sequence continues at coordinate 487,746 of MU270032.1, forward strand.
ACGCAGGCTAGCATCGAAAGGTATCGGTCAAAGTAGTTCATCCGAAACCATATAAGCTCCGCGGGCGAGACGGTGGCTATGATATTAGCTTCTGATGCAGCGGACTGCGACGGCGTGTCGAGGCCAAGGACATGGCCGATGCTTAGAGCTCTGCGAAATGCCAGCCAGCCCCGTCGCCAGCTCCCGGCGTTTACATGATAAAGCCCTTCCATCATCAGTGTCTCGACTCCCTCAATCGAGTCCACCAGTACGTCTTGGGAGGTCACATAGCGAGAGGCGATCTCAAAGTACTGGGCCGCCACCACTCGGGCAGGGCCACCGAGACGTAGATCGTCCGTGGCGGCTTTGTCTGGATCCATTTGCTGAAGGCAAATGGCGAGCTGCATAAGCCTCTTGGCCAGTTGAATCGGAGGCGCCGAAGAAGGCGGCAACTGAGGCACCTCGTCTAGTGACTGTATGCCCGTTGTCTGGGTCATCCTCTTGAACGGCTGTGTGAAGATTTGCAGATGCAAGCTGAGTAGGTTTCCGCGGTGCATAATCATCGCGGTGATATCCTGCGGTGGAAAGAAGGAGTGTACTAGCCGGCCAACTGCGTTCCCGCGGCCCGGGTCTAAAACCAAGAGGCTAGGGGACTTCGTATCCTGCCTGCCGTGACTAAGACTCTGGCTATGTGGCGGGACAGCAGTAGAGGATGATAGGATTGGCTTTGGCCGAATGACACGGGGAGCTATTGCATTGTGCGAACGGGCAGTAGCTGCTGCTACCCTTTCAGTGTCGCCGTTAGTGCTGCCGATAGCCCGCTGGTGGAGGAGCACGTGGATGAGCGACTCAACATGCTCAATCCGTCTCCCCACTTCGTCGTACTCGGCGTCGGCGCCGTAGCGTACGCACTGGCTGCCCCTCCGCCGGCAAGGCGTGCAGATTGCAAGATATCCCGGCCCAAGGTCACAGCGTAGATGGCGTCCTTTGCACTCCTGGCAACTGGATGTGCCTCTTCGCGGTTTCCTCCGCCTCGGCCGCACCGGAGTTAGCCCGGGCGGCGTTCCCTCTGTGGTCATGGACGAGGGGCAAGCGCCGCGAGAATCTGCTTACTGGCCCCCGAAGAGGACGTGCATTGGCGATTGCACGCAAGTCTGAGAGTTCGCGTTAGATTTGGCTCCTTCCAAACGATACCGTACCTCATGCGTGGGCGAGTCTGATGTGTCGTTTCCGGGATGTTGTCAGTTGTGCCAAGCTGTGGGGTTCGGGAAGTCGGTCAGTAAGCCACCCGATGCAGCCAGAGTTAAATCCGTCCGGTACTTGGGATGCTATAGACCTAGCTAGGCTCCTTTGGGAACATGCTATGGTACATACCAAGAAGCACTCTCCATGCGGCTGAACTCTATAAGTCGTATCGTACCTTAATCATTGCAGGGGTAAAAGAAGCGAGCACTGATTGCCAAGGCCACCGATACTTGAGCGTATTACCGTGTCAGTCATGAAAATCAAGATAGTTATCCCATTCCGCCCGCTCCAAGGAGCCAATATATAGCACAAGGCCCTCGGCATCTTGCCAGAATAACGACATGAGCAACGCCCGTCAAGCTCGTACGCCAGGGTATTGACCACGAAATCCCTCATGAGATCCCACGGGCCGTCTCGTCTTGGAGACAGGCCAGCATCAACAAGGAAACGAAACAGGCACCGGGCGAGACGCATCGTTGAGTGTTTCTTTTGCCAGCGCCAGGTGCCGCTCTACAAACCGCAACACCCATATGTCGCGAATCTCGGCCCCGGCCCTGGCCTGCTCGAGGGCCTCCTCTAGATACATTAAGCATTTCGGATCTCTCTGCAGACGTAACAGTTCCCCGCGGGCCAAGAGAACGTCCAAGCGCATCCGCCGGACCTGTTCGCTCCGGCCGCCTGTGCCCTCGATCTTGTCTACTACCGCATCCATTTGATCGATCAGATTGGCCGCACTCTCAAGGTTGTACGCCGCCAATTGGCACTTCGCCATGCGGTGATGCAGGTCGTATTCCATGTATGTACCGGGATAGAGCTTCTGTTCAGTTTCAGCCACAGACAACATAGCCCGGAGCGCCGCATTGCTGTCGCCTTTGACGTAGAGTGCTGTGGACAGTCCCCGAACCGCACTAAGCGTCTGGGGATGTTCCGGGCCGAGTGTGTCGCCCAGGATGTCCAGGGCCTCGGATGAGCAGAGCGTCACGAGATCCATCATATGCTCGCCCGACTCGTTCCAGGCCGACGACATCAGGCTCAAGGGGTGTGTGTCGAGCTGCTGTGTGGCAGCCAATCGGGAGACGAAGCTGAGAAAGCGCTGGAGTACTGCTTCCTGACCGTCCTGTAGGAACCTGCTGCAGATCTGGAGGAGACACACTACCACGATAGGGTTCCGTTCCCTGAGAAGAGGGGCGGCGAACTGAAGCAACTGGCCATACATGTCCTGCGCCTTGTCCCACCGGGACCCCGCAGCAAGCGCTGAGAGCACATTGGCTGTGTCGAAGAATTGACGGATATTCCACTCGTCGGCCTGGGCGCGAACCTGCACCGCGTCGACGTCGTTACCGACCAATACCCCTAGGTAGTACCTGTTAACGCCGTATAATGCGACCTGGACTGCCCCTAAGTGCCCCGGTGGGTTGAGTGTGCGTGTGAGCGGGCGTGTGTTGAGCGTAATGTGGTGCCCCTGCCTTAGCGGAACGACCAGCTGCCCGCGTGGGAGGGCGGGCAGCACTTCTTCTTTCTTCACTACCGTGGATAAGGCCGTCGATTGCCGCGAGGACTGCGAGCCGCGGGCGTCCTATTCTCGGCCGCTTTCAGCACACGAGCTTGCGAGTGAAAATATGGAAATGTCAGCATCCCACCTTTTTGTAGGCATCCCACTTGATGATGCGATTCTTATATTGGCGAGGCCTAGTGCGTGGTGACAAATGAGCATATGAACTATACAACGTGACCGAGGAAATTTGATTCGGGGCATCTTGTATTTTCATGAAAAATAAACCAGATTTAATATGTTTAGCCGCATAGATTCTCCTCGGCCTTCCCATAGCCGTAATGGTCGAGATCCGATGGAGCGGGATGTGACGGCAGTGAAGAGGAGAACTCACGTCGCATAGAAGCCGTAGTTCTTCGCAATGAACTTCCTTACCTCTGACAGCGGGCGGCCCTGTGTTAAGTATAGCTTGATGAAGACAATCCTGATCTTTTCCCATTCCTCCTCCGTGTGCACTTCTCCGGATTTGGTGGAAGGCTTTGATGGGCCTTGCATTGGAGAAGTCGAGAAGGGTCTGGCGTGGGGCATCTGACGGGGGAGTCCCGAAGAACGCCACACAACTACTTATATGCAGCCAACAATGCCACCCATCGGGGCACTATCCCCCTCGGGGCTAGGGCACCATTTTCGCTCGCATTGAGGGGCGCAACGCTGCCTTTGGTGCTTACAGGGACGAGCCAATCGGGGGTTTTCGAGACGGTGTTCCCCTGTGCTTCGGCGAGATACCGACAGAGATAGACCTGTTATGCATCGCCGTTATGTATCACAGACGACAATTGACGAAATGGGGGGGTTATGCGAGTTCGGAAGTTTGAGGGGGATTTCCAAAGGGCGACCGCCTCTTAGAGACGCCCACAACAAGGGCACCCGCCCCCCGGTCATCTTGCTTGTAGGCAATACGACACGGCCCAGAAGCCCGCAAGCCGTATCGACAGAAGCACCCAACCGGGAAGGCATACGCAAGCAGTGACCCCGCCAGGTAATTAGGGCAAACAAACCCGATCGTGGTCGCATGATAAGAAGCGAAAACTGGAGAGGGAGACTTACTTTGGAGACCAACCTGGGTGCCGCTACGGCGATCCCCCGATCCTTGGGTCGAATCCCCCAGTAGCCACCCTCGTATTTGGCTGCCCCTTGCGTTCTCCGCCAAAGGCTACGTACCTACACCGTCCATGTGCTACAAATGCAATGTTTGCTCAATACGGCATTCTGTCCAAATTGGTATCCACGGCGCCACAAGATACGGCATTTCATGTAGTTCAATACATCGCGTCATTACCCACTTAGCGAACAGTAGTGCCTGCCGCGCCAAGCGACGGTGCCCGTAAGGATCTCGTAGCGCCTAGATCTGAGCTCTGATCTCCACAAAGCGTTCTCTCTGCCACTGCACGGAATGTTCTAGACCGTGCCTTTTGAATTGTGAAACCGTGCGGTTGTCAAACAACTGTGTCCCGAGCTCGGAGAGGCTGCCGAAGCCGTCGGCCTGAGCCAAGCTGGTGGCCAGCCCCTCGCCAAGTGATCTATTTGTTGGATTACGCCATGCCGGCACAGAGTTTGAGGGGCGATTGAGTATGCGTCTGTTCCAACTTCACTCCCTATTAGCTGTCGCGCATCAGGAACAACAGCCATGTACAGTTTGCAAAGACTGATAAAGAGCTTATATCTCGCTAAAATAGGCTCAGGTCCCAAGTCGAAACGTGAAATATGCGAAAGAAAACAAAAGTCCCTCAATTGTCTACAGTAGCTACTCTGCTCCCAGGCAGAGAATTTTGTCCAAGCGCTTACGACACCCAGTGCGGGGAGAGCAGGGGTTATGGTCGCCGAGCCTAACACTTCGAGCGGTTCCTCCAGGCCCTGCTTCGCGCACGACGCCGACACTACCGCATCATCCTGACAGCTTTCTGGAAACGGGTTCCGTGGGCGCTAGAGCACACCGTTCGTGTTACCCACAGGATGAGGCAAACCACCGGGCTGCGGACTCTTTGCGCGTGGCTCGCCGCGCCTCGGAGCCTTGGCGCTGCAGCCTCGAGCGAAGCACAGTCTCCCTTGCACAGAGCCGCCTCCGTCCCCGACTTAACGGCGCCCTTGGTGGCTCCTAAGCCGGATCGCAAACTCGGCCTCGACCTCTCCTTAGATAGCTTCGATGCTTTCATCGAGGATACTATACAGAAATGGCATCTCCCGGGCATTAGCATCGCCATTGTCAAGGGGAATGCCACAGTGTTCAAGGTAATAATAATAAACCACGTAGGACCTATGGCCCGCTCTGTCTAACCGCGTCCGCTCCGTTGGATAACTTAGGGATATGGCTACTCCCAGCTCCCAGACAAGTCTATGACGCCCGAGACCCTGTTTTACTGCGGCAGCACCACCAAATCGTTCACAGCGGCGGCCATGAGTCTCCTCGTCGATGATGAGGCCTTCCCCCAAGTCCAGTGGACCACCCCCATGTCCCGGCTCCTGCCTGACGACTTCGTGTTGTCGGACGACTGGGCGACGGATCACATTACCATCGAAGATACTCTTTCGCACCGAACCGGCTACCCAAGTCACAATCTAGGTATTAACAATACCAGCCCGCTTGAGGCTGTGCGGCGCCTCCGCCATCTCCCCATGTCAGCCGAACCGCGCACGCGGTACCAGTATAGCAACTACATGTTCACCGCCGTGGGCCATCTCGTCGAGGTGCTCACCGGCCAGTGGCTAGGAGACTTCTTCCGCGCCCGCCTATGGGAACCTCTAGGCATGCATCAAACCTATCTCGCCCGCGAGGATGCAGAGGCGAGCGGCCTGCCCTTGGCCACCGAGTACCGCTGGCACAATGACAGCGAATCTTTCGCACCCGTAGCCCACCTACCCAACGGACGCGGCCGCGAGGGCGCCGGCATGGTCATTAGTAACGTGGTGGACTATGCGCAGTATCTACGCGCCATGATGACTGAGGCGGCGCCGCTGTCGAAGGCGGCACACGCGGCCATCCGGATGCCGCGCACCATCCAGGACGAAGGGAGCCTGCCGTACACGGGGCCGTTGTGCTACGGCTTTGGCTGGTCAGGAGGTGTCATCCACGACGAGCGTTTCTGGTTCCACAACGGCCAGATCCGCGAGCACGTCAGCCAGATGTGGATGTTTCCCGACCGGGAGTTTGCGCTGGTGACACTTGCGAATGCGGAGAGCGATGCGCCTGAGATTATTGCATGGAAGATCATCTACGATGTGCTAGGGGTGCCAAGTGGCAAGAGATGGGATACCGAGGCGGCCGTCAAGGCACGGGTAGAAAGGCGAGCGAAGGCACTGGAGACTTGCGTTTCGCGGCTCTATCCCCCCCATCTCTCTTCCGCTGACACGCTCACGGTTCCCTTGCGAAGCTTCACGGGCACATTTCAGGATGCAGGGTACGGGGACGTCACAATTTTCCTGGAATGCCCCGCCGAGGACCCTTTCCCAGAGGGCGCAACGCCGGTGAACCCCACACGGGAGAGGGGTTGCTTTCTACGCACCGAATCGGCGATGGGGTTGGAGGGACGGTCCTTCCATCTGGTGTTTGAGCACGTCAGCGGCGATGACTGGTTAGGCTGGGGAGTTGTGGACGAGGAACCCGCTGATGGGCATACCCATCAGCACCGCGACCAGCAGCGGCCTGCCATTTGCATGCGAGCGGAGTTCCGCCTCGATAATGACAAAGCGGTACGAAGTATTGGTCTAGATATGCGACAGGAGGGTGAGACTGGGCCATTGGTCTGGTTCATGCGGCTCGAGTAAAGCACAGGAGGGAAAATGAGATACTGAATCCTGGACATTAATCCAAGAATTTTTTTTTTTTTTTTTTTTTTACTTTGGATGACATGTCTTCATCTATTTTGTCTATTGTATCAGTCTTGTCGTACTGTCTGTAGCACATCCAAATTCTGGACTGGTTATATCTTCTCCGTCGTAGATCTTGTCAAGAATCTTTTGCAAGCAATGGGTATGCATACCCAACAAGATTGGGTCCTCGTTCTTTCCTTGTAGATCGGCTCGACCAAAGCATTTCCGCTGATTAAGGCTGAGCGATATGCGGATAAGGCTCTGAATGCAATCGCAAAGATCATGTCCTTCCGAGCTACTGAATATGGGCGAGGAAGTATCTTCGGCCAACTGCTCGAAAGATTTGCCAACGCAGAGGTCAACTTCGCGTATTGGCCTGGAATGGAATCTCAGCATCCGACCGAAAATTGCCGAGGGTGCTGGGGCTGGGATTGATAATATTCTAAGACTCTAAAAGAGTGCTGCACAACAAGGCTAAGTCTGTCTTGTAGTGTCCTATTCCTAAAATCTGCGACCGGATCGTCGCTGACTACGTACGAACCTAGGGATGCTGCGAAGTTTTGCCTGCCTCGATTTATCTAATTACGAGTTTAGGGTGTGATCCACAAACCGCCGTGATGTGATGGCCACCGTGATGAGGTACGGGCGGGGCTGCATAAAAGTGGCCAGGGTGGCTCGATGTACTAGCTGGGCCCCTATAGGCGCTATTCCATACGGTTTTACCTCGGGAAAGCATTCCTGGTCCCTATCTGCGGTAAGACTGGCCCAGATAACGTAGTAATAAAGCTTCCAGATACTCATTGCCACCAATCTCACGATCTTTTTACGTGGTGTTTTGCCCCTGATTTTGAGCCGCCTAGTATGGATACTGCCGTGGATCTGACGGAGGACAGCGTGACCGTGGCCCCCCTGGATAGATACTCTGGCGATGCCGAGGCCCTAGGATTCGCCGGCGATCACTATACAAATAGAGGAGTGCTGCACCGACGGCAGCAGCGAATAGGATCCTCTTACAAGACTTCGTATGCCGTACAACGGCCATACTGGTGATACTGGCGATGGGTGGGATGGTCTGGATATCACGTGCAACGAGCAAAAGCGCCCATCACGGCGGATTGCCATACAAACAGCTCCCTCGAGCAGCTGGCTGGTATCTCTCGCCCTGATGAGCGTTTTGCTGGTAAAAACGGGCCCTCTAGGCCATATCGAGCTGTTCCGAGCCAGAATGGGCTCCTTCGAGACCGACCAGGATCAGGATACATTGCATAGCTCGCACAGGAAGCTGACAGAACGTGGCGGGCAGAGAGGGTCAAAATCGCTGCCCAAATAGGCTTGGAGGCCTCTTCAGACCCTGGTCTGATCCCTGATTTTTATTTTTTATTTATCGTTCATGGCTCATCACGGTGGCCATCACATCACGGCGGTTTGTGGATCACACCCTTAGTCCTTTAGACTCTTCCGGACACCCTCCCTCTAGTCTTCAGCACAGGTCTAGGAATCTAGAGATCAAGCTTGAAGGCCAACGCGAGTTCAGCCACGTCGCGGAAGGAATCTAGGTCTTCTCACCAACATGCAGAAAGAACATGGCTGTTTTGGATGCACCAGCGCGATCTGCAGTAGACCGAACCATCTGCCCAATCCAAAGGGAAGACGTCAAGTTCCGTTCGCCTGCCCCGCATCAAAATGGGCAGGCAGTGTTTCCAGGCAGCCCACCCAACCAACGCCTTCCCGGCCCCGACTGCCCGACTGTGGTTGGCAATTGTCTTTTAAATGCGGCCACCAGCCGATTTTCATCAATTTCGCAGTACCTTCGGTTCCGCACTGAAAAGAAAACTCTCTGCTCACGCTTGAAGAAGGCTGCCTCTCTGGCTGCGCCTACCTTGCCATGGCCCTCTTTTCGATGCAGTCCGCCGTGGTGTACACCGGCATCCTGATCGCGCTCCGATTCATCCTCGACCACGAGTCAGGTCGCATTGCCGCTGAAGAGGTCCTTGACAACCCTGCCTGGCAGAACATGACGAGAGTCTTCAATACGACAACCAATAAAAACTTGACCGATTTCCGAGACACTCCCGACAGGAACAGGACCTGGTCAAATGAGGCAACATCCCTGGACTGCGACAACTGCGGCGACGCCTGGTCGTTCTACCTCAGCTGGCTGCCGAAGTACCTCTTGGCCTACGTGGTCATGATCCCGCTGCAGTACCACTGGAACATGTGGCTAGAGCGCTGCTTTCCCGCCCGGCCGCGTGATGTTGAAGTGGCCCAGCATACGAGGCCAGAGAAGGTTCTTGGCGGCGATGGCGATGATGAGCTGGAAGAAGAGGTGGTGAAGCGCTGGATTGCCAAGGGCAGGATACAGCGGTCGTCCATCAGCTGGCGCAATACGCTGCTTAAGTGGCTGCTTGATATCGCTGTGGGGAAGATCATGTGTAAAGTGGTCGTCAATCTAGCCGTGGAAACTATAACGAAAGGTCCTGCGATGGCGCTGGGGGAATACAAGAAGGTGAGTTTCACGGCGTCTCCTGTGCATGTAGCCGGAAACCTCGGACCGACTGTGAGACCGCAAGGTTTTGAGCTAAGGCTAACGTGAATTCCGACAACAGTACATCCTTGTATCCTGGTTTCGTTGCACATTTTCCATCGGGCCCTTGGCCTCCCTGATCGGCTTCGTCGTCATCCCTGCGGAGGGACGGGTGACTTTTGGTGCAGGGGCTGATCTCGTGGAGGCTATATTCATCAGTGCATTCTTGCGAGTCGTAGTTCCTTGGGTGGTAAACACGGAGATTGTACAAGGCGCACTGAAAACCTTTACCGAGGGCATGCTAGAATACGAACGCTCCTCGTCCAAAGAGCAACATCTCATCGACGAGCTGTAGTAAACCGAGCTAGGCCCAGGAGGCAATGGTTGGATGGGTCCATAGCGTGGTAGCCATTATATTAGACGCGGGTAGGAAAGCAACCACGTGTGGCAAACAGTTACCTGAGGCATTTTCCCTGCTCTAGTTCACCTATGACCTTGGTGGCTTGCTTCGCCTAGGACAGCGACCTTTTTACTAATGCTCTAAATTGTAAGACTAAGCCTCTAGTCCCAACGAAGGCATGGCAGCGTAGGATCGCATTTTGGGGCTGCGAAGCCCACTAGTTCTGTGTTTGATAGGCTGAACGGTAGGTTGACCAGCTGATTTTGCTAGTAGTGACTATTTTAAGTTTGAGAGTTCCATACGGAGCCACTGGTTTCCCCTTCTTTTGCGTCCGCTGAAGCGCTGTCACAATTCCACAGCGGCACCGGCAGCTGTGCCAGCAGTCTCTCTGGGAACTCAACATGAATACTTATCTCAACTTCGGAAACGCAAAGTGCTTCGACTTTGTGCGCGAGTGCCTGAATGCCTGCGTCGTTGACCATGACTGTGGATGTGACGACCCGCCCCAGCTGCCCACAAGGTTGCTCGATGTCGACACCTCAGATCCCAAGCGTATCTGCCTGGTCGCGACGGCTGATCTGCTCGCTGCTGGCGAGAATGTCGAAAAATTTACTGCTCTTTCCTATTGCTGGGGCCCTGTTGATGCCTTCACCACTACCCCAGCACTGTTGGCCGAGAGGATGGAGGGGATCGCAGTCGCGGACATGCCCGACACTCTACGAGATGCCTTTTCGTCACCAGAAAACTCGGCTGCCGCTACTTATGGATCGACGCGCTTTGTATTCTGCAGGGGGATGCCGACGAGGCCCGGGACGACTGGCGCACCGAAAGCGCTCGCATGCAGTCCGTTTATGGCCAGGCTTTCTGCACCATCGTCGCCGCGTGGTCGAGAGACTGCTACGGCGGCCTGTTTCATATAACCCAGCCGAGTGATAGTGGAAGGCTCTCCTCCGGTCGCTCACTGGAGTTATTTAAGGACCAGCCTATCAACAGCCGGGCATGGGCCCTGCAAGAATGGCTGCTCTCACCCCGTCTCCTAGTCTATACTCATAATGACCTCCTGTTCTTCTCTGGTCGCACGATGTTGAGCAAGAATCAGCTCGACTACAGTGCCGCGTGGCATATGCATCCCATCTACAAGTACCGCCTTCCTCGCTATCCAGCACAGCCGGCGCTGGACCAATGGTTCAATATGGTTCAAAATTATAGCGCAAGAGACCTGACGGATCCAGAGGATATGCTGCCGGCTATCGCTGGCCTGGCTCGGCGGTTCCATGATCTCACTGGTACTAGCTCGGGCCAGTACCTGGCCGGGATGTGGAGGGAAGACCTGTTCGCCAGCCTTCTGTGGCGCCGCCAAGATGCATGGGGTGCCTTCTTGGCCATCCCTGACCACAGCGTCCTAGAGTGGTACCGCGCGCCATCCTGGTCCTGGGCCGCCGGAGACGGTCTTGTCTGAGACATGATTGTTCGTCAGGGCAGGAAGACAAAGTCTGAGGACCGCGCGGTGAGAATCATTGACTGCCGCACCGAACCAGCTACAGGTGACCCTTTTGGTGCCGTCATCTCCGGTCAACTCATAGTCACTGGGCCATCGAGAGCGTTCCGTGCCACCCTTGACGGAGACACCTTGATATCGCGCCTACCATGGGTTCCAATTTCTGTAGCTGTCTGCTCTTTTGACAGTAGAGAAGATGATGCAGTACGCGACAGAATTTCTGCTACCTCTACGCATCTTCTGATCTTTTTGACCTACACGGACGACACCGAAGCTACGGTTCAATTGCCTATGTTTGGATTAATCCTCGTGCCCTCACAGTTCGATGACCGAATTTATACACGAGTCGGATTCTTCACCGCGCTCGTGTCCTCTCCACGGTGCCAAGCATGGTGATCTGAGGCACAGACGAGAGAATATACCATCATTTGAGTCTTATTATACGTATAAATGGCCGCGCATAGGGGAGAAACCGGTTTCTGGTGTCTGAGGCGCAGAAAGGGTATTGCTGATTTGCTGTCATACATCTCACATAGACGCCTAGTATTAAAAAGGCGAATCTGGAATTGACAAGGCTACCAATCACATGTTTAACACAGACTAGCTTCCAATATTTGCCCTTGACTCGTGGTAATGTAAAGGGACGAGTGCTTTGAGAGCGCAACTGAGGTTGGCCCCAGAAGCAGCGTCGAGTTTCCTCCTCCCACCACCACGCTCTGCTCTCCATTCTGGAGAACTTTGACAACGGAATTCGTGTGGCGCGTTGAGTACAAAGTCCCTGAACGGTCAATGTCGAAATCGTCGTACGCTTGCGATGTGGCGTTTCGCTGCAAGAAGGCAAACTGTTCAATGCTTCCGAATGTCCTGCCGTCCGCACTCATGGGTATACGTCCGATAGCCCCGAGAGCTGAATTGGTGTAATACAGGTAACCGTTGAGGATCTTGATACCGTTTACTCCAATGGGGACAACCGCATCTGCATTGTAGGCAAGCAGCGCGTCCTCGAGGACAACCTCGACAGTTCCAAGCTGGATATCGAGCCGTATAATGCGCCCGTTGGAGTCGGCCCCCATAACCACGTCCGTGTGAGATGGGAGGGGCGCGAGACCGTTCGGCATGATGAATGTAGGGATGGAGATGACCTTGCTGATGGTAGCCTCCTTGTTGCTGCCCACGAAGTCGGCCACGTATAGCGAGACGGTACCATTAATAAACCTAAACTTCTCCGCGAGTAGGTCTCCGCCCATGATCGCATAGCGAGTTGGTGTAAGCTCCGCAATGCCAGTGGAGCTGTTCACCGGCAACCGGACCGCTGGGCGAGGTTCTGGGCTGCGGCTATTGGGATCCAGTGCGAAGACCTGGCTCAGGCCAAATACCGTCAGGAGCAGCTCACCATTCTGGCGCACGACCAAGTTCTCGACCTGGTTCAAGGTTGGGAACTGGTACAACTGTTTGACGAAGGACGCAGCTTTCGAGGGAACTGCTGCTGACGAGCCCAGTAGGGGTGCCAGTGCCAAGAGCAAGCTGAAGCGCATGGCGACGGTAGGGCGATGAGGCGCTATGAAAGGCGACGAATGGTAATGGCCTTGGGGGCCGTACAATGGGCCACTCTGTAGATAATATATCCATTCTTCCTTGGGGACGGGCACCCGGGGACTTTCCGTGCCGCTTCAGTCCTTTTGACAGCACGGCAGTCGGGGCGTGATCGGGCTCCATAGCAACCGAATCGCCGATGCTTCCCCAGCACCGGTGTCCCATGACAAGACGCTTGGCAATCGCTAAGAAGTGCGACATGGGGCTTGCTCGGCGCGTCTTTCGTCATGCTTTTGTGGTAGCGCGGAGTTAGCGGCGTTTGTAGACCAGCTCCACTAGGTGGAAGGATGAATGAAGGGCTCACCGGCCATTTGAGCAGGTTCTGTCGTAATCCCGGTAAATAAGTATGAATGGGGCACTGCTTCGTTTACCCTTTCCGTCGCACTCTGTGGCAACGCTTACGGTGCTTTGCTATGAAGTGTGCAATATTTCGCTTTAGAATATACTGAAGTGTTCCCAGCTTCAACTCCTTTTCTTTGTCTCTCTCGCTTCGGCGGGCATTCGCATTTCTTCTACGTATTGGGATCGAATACCTATCGCACGGCTTCTGGCCCCTGCTAGCCAAGGAACCGTCGGACCAAGGGCGTTAGCTCTTCTAGCTCATCCTGTTGCGGAGTTAGCAGCTGGTCGTACGGTAACGACGGCCTCCGGGCCTGGGGACCCTGGCTACGAGAAATTATAAGCACTACGCCGGAGCGACCTATATGAATTTATCTAGCGGGCACTTTGACTACCTAGGATGCAAGTAATTACCATTACAAAGCAAGGCACCGACTCGCTCACGCAAAGCGACTCCTGTCGGTCCAGCCAGGTTGCAGCGCCGTCCAGTCTCTGTTGAAACCAAAGTCGGTCTGATAAGCCCCGTAACTGAAGAGTTCCACCTGGTCTAACTTGGCGCCTGCCGCCGTCTGTGCCCAGAGGCTGATTGCGATCGTGTTCTCACCGCGGTTGTTGATGACCCCGGGAGGAATAGGGAATCGCGTCTGTGGCCCAATATGCGGCACATATTTTCCGTACTGGTATCCGTTAATCCAGAGCATGACTCGGGCGACGGTGCCGGTGGGTGCTGAGAACGCGATACCCAAAGGCGCGTCAAGGTCGCTGTCGACGTTGAGGTGGAAGGTCGTGGTGTAGAAGCGTACCCCGGCCCCTGAGATGCCAGTGAACGGGGTCGAGCTGTTGAAAGGAGTGCTTGAGGATGAGAATGAGCCGGGGTCGAACCCAGGCAGAAACCAGCCCATACGCTCGCCGTACAGGCCGCCCTCATTCATGGGCCCGCGGACCGCGTCGATGTTGGTGTTGCCACCCGCATTGCCTTGGATTTTCCACGTCTTGAACCCCGTCGCCGCGGCCGTACCACCGGGCAACAGCGTCGCGCCAAGGATACCCCGAGGGTTCTCGACACCGTACGCCGTCGAAGTCTCGTCGTGGCCATGGTAGTCGACTAGTACGGTTACCACGTTATCAGTCTGCTTGAGGGAGGCGGCGGGAAGAGATAGAACGGCGGCGGTGGTGGTGCTGGAGCCGTTGCCATTGTGTCCACCTATGAAGATGCCGTTAACCCAGGCGCTCCAGCCGAAGGCGAGGCCGCCAGAGCATGTGATGCTGACGGAAGTCGCGCTGGTACCGTCAAAGTACCCGCGATACAGCTTCGCACCAGCGTAGTATCCGTAGTCGGAGCTGAATAGAACGGGCAATGACAGAGGGGCCACAGGGGACTTCGTGCTTGTTTTGTTGCAGACGACCCATTTGGAGTCGTCATACGTTGGATTTGCTTCGGGGAGTGAATCGGCAGAGTGCCACCTATCCAGCGCCGGTAATGAGATAGATCGACCCTCCGTACCAGGAATGCTGGCTTTATATGATCCGTACGCTGTCTTGGTGACCGGGAGGCGCTGTCCATTCCAATCGATCGTCTCAATATTCTGGTTGCCCACATACGCCTCGATAGTTGTTGCGTTGTCGTTGTCTCCGGAGATGTGGAGCACGGCGTGGCTGATCGATGCGCTCCGCACAAGATACGGCCCTAGGACAAACAGTTTCCCGTTTGCGGCAGGATATGCGGTGGTCGGGGAGACCAGTGGCGTCCAGAACCTCCAGGCAGTCTGTTGCTCGAGTAGGTACAGAAGAACGCCGTTGGAGAGTTTCAGCACTGTAGCCCCCGGAGCCTGGGTATATGTGAGCTCTTGTATGCTACCATTTGTTGTCGACGCAACCTGTGACGCCCCAAAGATGTCATATGTCAAGCCCGTCTCGCCCTTGAGTGCGAAACGGCCCTCTTGCCCGGCTTTCAAGTAAAGGACCAGGACGTCAACGTCAAAGACGCCGTTGGTGAGGACATCAGACGAGGTGTACAGTAGCGTATGGTTGCCAAAGACATAATCTGTGACAAGAATTTTGCTTTGACGCCCATACAAAGACACGTTCGGGAGGGTGATCAGCCCTGCACTAGTATCGAGTGTTGCCGAGACGGATACGTTAGCAGTGCTCGGAGTTGACGCTTGTTGGAGAACACCTAGTTGTCGGCCGCGTTAGTTTCATTCTTGAAATAGAGAGGTGTAAATTCCCAATGGCGCAGAGAAGTTGGGGGGTGAAGACGTACTGAATGTTGCTCCTGTGTCGGGATTCTTGAGCACCCAGGTGAACACGGAAGTAGCCGATACCCTAAAGCCCGTCCCGTTGCCGACCATGTAGGTTTTAAGTAGGTCCGGGGCTGATGCAGCAAACATATTTACTAGCTTGGTCTGGTACATCTTGTTCCATTGCTGACGTGTCTCCCTTAGGGGAGCGCTGTAGTCGTAGGATGTGTAAACCACGGGTGCGGCGGCTGTCTTGTATCAGAATCATTTTAGAAAGGACACGAAAAGTCCGGTTCACTCACAATGACCCCAGCTCGTTCCTCCGTAGGTCATGTAGAAGCTCTGCATGGTAACCCGCTGACCGATGTTGTTTTTATAGTACACATCTGGGAAGCCCGGGTCGTGCTCGGCTTGGCACTAGGTACTAACAGTCAGCAATTATGCGCGCTTCCAGCCACACAGAGGAAGTCTCGTTCTTACTGAGTCATAGAATGTTCCGCCGCCCCATGCCGAGAACCAACCGCCTTCAAACTCGGCTAGGTAGCTTGGCTGAGTGAAAGAGTAGTTCGAGAACCACTGGTAGTAAGTTCGCACGACGTTGAAGCCAGAATTCGGGTTAGTACACGAAAGTCCTCCTGGATAACTGTCCAGCCCGTAGACGTCCACAGCCTGTCCGATGTTGTTGTTAGTGCTTGTTCCTGTGCGCAAATTGGCTGTAGCTTACCCCTCCGACGTTTTGGTAGTCGGTCGACCAGGACTGGGCGCGCATTCCCTTCTCGTTGTGCGTGAAAGGCACAATGACCCCGGCATCTCGGAAAGCCTGCTCGATCTGCTCCATGTAGAGCACCAATGTGTGGTTGGCCTGGTGCACCGTCTCCTGGAGCTCATTTTCGATCTGGTTCAGGATGACCGATCCGCCATTGGTGATCTGGTTGGCGGCGATGATCTTGCCGATCTGCTGCACCCAGGGGAGCCAGGCCTGGTGGTGGGTCTCGTCGCTAGTCCGGAGTTTCCCGAGGCTGCCGTCGGAGCCCCAGAGGGCGAGACCGCCACCATTGGTCTCGGCATTGCAATACGGTCCTGCGCGGGCGATCACCCAGAGCCCTGCCTCCTTGGCGTAGTCGAAGAGCTGCTGGAGGTTCTTACCCGGGCTCTCGAAGTCATATACGCCCTCCGCCGACGAGTGATAGGACCAGAAGAAGTAGATGCTGTGGATGGTCAGCGCACAGAAAAAGATAACGCCAGTCTGCATCTTACCTAACTGTGTTGAACCCGTTGGCTTTGAGTTTATGGAATATGTCCTAGCGCGCGCCAGGTTAGTCAGAGCAGGAATCACTGCAAGGCTGGAGGAGTGATGCGATGGGGAAACTCACAAGCCACAGAGCAGGAACGGGGAGTCTCTGGTAGTGGAACTCGGCAGCGCTGGTCCAGGATTGTCAGCAAGGGAAGGCCAGAAGCAAGTAGATACTATGATGACTGACTTGATGAAGACCCTCTGACCGTTGACACTCAAGCTGTATTTGTCCCATGTCACCACGTCTGTCAGGTTGTTGGATGTAGCACACACGGTGTTCATACAGCCCAGCAGGGCAGCAAGGAACAGGGGGAAGCGCATTGCGTACTGAGACTACCCAGACGGTTGCATTCGGTTGGTTCCGTGGGGTGCTCCAAGTTCGATGCGGCGAGAGACGGGTACGTGGGTAGGTATTTAGGCATGTAGGACACGATGCAAACCGCGTCGAACAGAGCCCGGGGGAGCTCGGCCCAGTGCTCCAGGCACGAGGAACCCCATTGGACTCGCCGGGGCGGGAGATATTGGCCGCGATTGATGGTTACATTGTGCATTTTGGGGAAATCGCCGCGTTGCAATTCCAGCAATCACATTGTGCCTGTGGGTATACTAACGGTGGCTATTAGGCCGGCCAATGGGGGCTCGATCGTCTCTCTCCGCGCTAAACCAGTCCCTGGCCTCGACTTAATGATCTCCCGAGGTCCCCGCATCTCCGCAAAGGAGAAGCAGCGGGGGAGGCGCCAGGGGCCCGAGAGCACAGTGGCATCACGGCATAACCTAGTGCGTACCCCGAACCAAGGTCCGTAGCGCACAAACGGAGTAGCTAAAACTGGCGTTAGTCTTACGCGCTGCGCCAATGACGTCTTTTCATAGATGATCCTAAATGGTTCTACGGTGCGTAGGCCTGTGCAGTTCGGCCGACAATTGGTTGGTACGTAAACTTGTTCTTCTACGGACTTGTTCCTTTCAACCGGAGCACTACAACTCTGTACAGGTAGCCATACATCAAGATACTACGACACTAGCAATAGTGACGGCCGCCACGAGCGAAGATATTGACTGGGCAGCTCAATGCTCCAGTACATCTAGACTCGGGCGACTTTCTCCGAGTTCGCCTACACTGCATCCTCCAACCCACACCACCCGGCAATGAACAAAGCAATCGACGTCGTTACGCGCTCGATGCTGCTGAGGCTGACCCGTTCGTCGAAACCATGTAAACTCTCCCCGATTGGCCCGTAGCACAGCGCCGGGATCTTGTTGTAGAGCGCAAACACACGCGCGTCAAGGTATGCTGGCACCGTGCTGGTCTTCAACTCGGCCTGGGTCGCATGTTGGTGGGCAACCCCGAGTAACTTCTCTGCATCGCTGCCTGGTTCCAGCACGTACCCCTCGGCGAAGAAGCCGTTCCACGTGATCTTGGGGGGCGCATTGGCGAGGAAAGGATCTGCAAGCGCCGCTTCCTGCACGACGCGCTCGATCTCGGCCGCCATCGCTTCGGCCGCGGTGCCGGGGTACAGGGCGATGCGGCAGTCGATGCGGCACCAAGCCGGCACGGAGCTGGCCCAGTCGCCGCCCTGGATCATGGCGATGTTGAAGTTGATCGGACGCTCGGTGGCCTCGAAATGCGGCTTCGCCGTTCGCTCGTCGTTCATTCTTTGCTCGAGGGACTGCAGCGCGCTGCCCAGCTTCCACGCCGAGGCAATGGCGTTGGAGCCCTCCCCCATCTTCAGCACGTGCACCGGTCTCCCTCGCACGTCAATCTGGAACCACAGAACGCCTACGTTGGCTCGTATGAGGCTCTCGTCCGTCGGCTCGGGGATGAGCGCGGCGTCTGCGGTGTAGCCTGCCAGGTACGTGGCCATAGTCCCATTGCCTGTCGACTCTTCCTCCGGCACCGACTCAAGGATCACACGGGACGCCGGCTGCTTGCCAATCAAGCGGAGCGCGTCTAGGGCGAACAGATTGGCCACCAACCCCGAGCGCATGTCCCCGCTGCCTCGGCCGTAAAGCCAATCTCCCTCGATGGTGCCCGAGTACGGCTTGTCGAGCCACAAGTCCTCCGGGCCAAGCGGAACGACGTCGATGTGCCCGTTCAGGATGAGGCTTTTTCCCCCGGGCACCTGGGACGTTGGCTCGTGAATGCCGATTGCGACGGGGGCTTTCGAGTGCTGCGCGCTGAACTTGCCGGCGCCGGGGTGCTTCGACAGCACCGACTCGTCCATGGCGAGCCTGTCGGTCGAGTAGCCCCTCGAGGCGTACTGCGCGAGCAGCTCATCTTGCACGGCGGTCTCTTCTCCTCGCTGGCCCCCGAACCGGACGATCTTTTGGGTGAACTCGACCTGTTTGGCAAAGTTGTGGCGCACGGCGTCCTTGATGGCCGCGACGAGGTCTGGGCTGAGCTCCATGATCGCGTGTCTCGGAGTTGCGGCGGCCTTGGCGGCAGGCGGTTCGCAGAAAGACGGTTGGCGGTATTGCAAGCGAACAGAGGCGCGGCGATGAAAAACGCGGACTATTATTCTTCTCCTCTACGGCTATGTCGACGCGGCCGAACCGGAATCCCGAGCATCCCCATTTCTTCTTATCGGTATAGTGGCACCTATGTGCGGGGTTGCCACTAGGGATGTACCGTGGACTCCGTAGCTCCCGCCGAGGTTTATCCCCGATATCACGACATGCTCATGCCAGCCCATATTATCGTCGATCCGGGTGGAGACAGTGGAACCATCCCTCTATCTGCAAACGAGCTGGTGTACTGCTCAGGGCTGTAATGAGTCTATTGGCTTCAACTCCTGCACTCAGGCGGCGGGGAGAACCATGCTATTTCGCTATGACAAACCCTAAACGCCAAGCTCGGCCTGTGAAGCATCAAAACACATCAAAACCAGCTCACAGGCGCCTGTTCCCTGGATCCAGCCCGTGGACTCATCACCGTATAGGAACTCGGCAAATGTTTGGGTGGAGTGGTGGATTCAAAATTCGCTTTTCAGAATGATTCGACCCGGTCTACCATCTATCACGCGTCTCCCTGGAACACACACGGAACGGCCGAGATCCCTCGAAGAACAAGACAGAAGGGCGGTGGCAAGGCTTAATGCGAGTCGCCCAGGTAGGCACGCATATGTAGCCTAGCTGGCGGCGACCGAAGCCAGCCCTTAGAATCTGCGGCGAGTCCTCCGTGCCCTGCCGCCTCCTCCGAACGCCACGTTCCGCAGCTCATCCAGGACCAGGACAAAGATATAGGCCTTGATGTGCTCCCAGGCCCACCGCTTGTACGCCGCGGGCGTGGCGGCCAGGCCAAGCACCCACAGGCTGGCGACGACGACGGCTACAATGGCGCGGCGCAGGAGCTCGCTCGGGCCCCACTCGGCAATAACCAACAGAAGAGCCTCGACGGCAGCGGCAGACCAGTAGTCACTGGTGCGCCAGATAAAGAGCGGAGTGGACCCGCCGCGCTCGACGCGACCGTCACGGATGACGGTGGCGTCGGTGCTGGGGAGGTTGACGATGACAGACGCCTTGAGAGACGCGATAGACCACTGGAAGTAGCAGGCGCAGAGCAGCAGGATGCCGGCGAGGAGGCGGTCGAACAGAAAGCTGCCGTCGATCTGCATCAGCCATGAGAAGGGCTGGAAGGGCGTCGCGGCCGTGTAGAGCAGCACCACGAGGACGATGGAGCTGAAGCGCCGGCTAGCCGTGTTGGGCGGACCATGGTACGCCTGTTGGGTGGTCATGGTGAGCGCGATTTGTTGAAGTCTTGGGCCTCGGCGCGCTGTCTTTTGGTTTATTTTGTCAGGAAATTGTCGAGCAGTCGGGTCTCTTGTGGACGGAGCCGACCTCTTTCAGCTCAGTCGGCGGCGCTTGCCTCTTAATTATATCTGGCTTTGTTGGTTTAGGGCTGATGTGGCAGGTGCGGCACAGCAGCGTTTTGCGGCATGGCTGCCTAGCCCTGCCTAGCCGCCCGCTGTGTGACTGTGTGACGCGACGCGCTGGATACCTAACGACGGGGACTTGCTAGCAGCTTGGAGGCTTTCCGCAACCGTGTCCGATGTTAAAAAAGGCGCGTACATCAGAGTTTTGGGGGGCCTGCCTCGCCTCGTTTCTTTGGCCACCGCCCCCGCCACTTGCGTGATCCGCCCAGCCGCGATGTGGCCTTTCTGTGCGTGGCTTTTTCTCATCCATCTCTTGCCCGTGGGCTCCAGGGTACACCTGGAACGTGGCGTGGGCGACGCCACCATCTAGGCCTTATACATTTACGGATTTATACGGGGCTACATGGGGGCTTCAAAAATGTCAGTGCGGCGAGAAGCCAGCACAGACCCCACCCATATTTGCCTTTCGGATTGCTGCTTGCTATATCGACCTAGGTCCAGTACCTAACCACCGCGTAGTGTTATGCCCCGGTTGAACGGATTTGGGAGATCAGTGGGGTCTTGAGCCTTTTTTGCTAGTACATCAAAAAAATAAAAAATAAAAATAAAAATTAAAGACCTGATGGATGGTTCGTATAGACGCATAGTGCGTTCGCCTTGAGCATTAGGTACCTCAGGCGACATTTGAGAGAATGCTGAGAGACGTGGGCCTGAGAGCCTGAGGCCGGTATTTGTCGCAAGAGCTGAACGGTCGAAAATGGCCTGCCCCACTCTTGCTGAAGATGCCTAGCCGTACTCCCTTTGGCACAAGTCTAACCAGCGATCGAGCCAGGCAATCAAACCCTCGAATGCGTTCTCTAGAAAGTTACCCTCCCTCTTTTTCAGCTCAAGAAACGGTTTTGTCTTCGATAAGAGAGGCTTGTGGAGCTGTCAATCCTCAAAGAGATACCCTACCAACGCCAAGAGGGAAGGCAGCCTTGCGGAGATGACAGACACCAGATCGGACGTGGATGACGATGTCATGGTCATTGATCAGGACGACCTGACAGACTACAATGAAGACCACATCCTCCCTGTGTCCCCTGAAGCGATGGAAAAAATCCTTGCATGGCTGGAGCCCACGGCTTTCGACGCGGAGGGCAGCGAGTTCCGAAAGCACCTCCAGTCACACCTCGACGGCACCGGAAAATGGCTTTTCTCGGCGTCGACCTACCGCCAGTGGCACGAAAGCCCAGACCAAGGTATGCTATGGATCAAGGGTATCCCGGGCTCCGGCAAGTCCGTCTCCGCCGCCTCGCTCGTCCGCCGCTTCCAAGCCGAGGACGTGCCAGTCCTGTACTTTTTCTTCCGCCAGATCATCGACGCCAACCACAAGCCCGCCGCCGTTCTGCGAGACTGGCTGGCGCAAGTGCTGCGATTCAGCCCTCCGCTGCAGGTGAAGCTTCAGGAACAAATCAGCGATGGCCGCAGGCTGGACAGCCTGTCCCTGGCGGATCTCTTCAAGCATCTTCGCCTTGCCCTTGTCCATCTACCCAAAGTGTACTGTGTGGCCGACGCACTGGACGAGATGGACAAAGGAAACGATGAGTTCCTCCAGGCCCTAGCAGAGCTAGGCCGCTGGCGGCCTTCACAAGTCAAGATACTCGTCACCAGCCGGCCGGTCGCAAGTGTCGAGACGCCGCTGCGACCGTTCAAGATACTGCAGCTCAGATTAAATGAGTCCTTGGTGGATAGAGATATCGAAGTCTACGTTCGGCATCGGTTGGAAAACTCGAAAATCGTTCGGGAGGATCGAGAGTCGATCAAACAAGCGGTACCGGGCCGAGCGAACGGGCTGTTCCTATATGCCAAGTTGGCCATGGACTCGTTACTGGAACCTGGAGCCAGCGTGCATCGGGTGCTTCAAATTCTACCCTCAGATCTCAATACCATGTACACTGATCTGCTCCGTGAGCATGCCCGGCGGTCAACGGTGCCGGCCGAGGCTCAGGTTCAGATCTTACGGTGGGTGACACACGCGACGCGGCCGCTTCGGTTGCTAGAAATTGCGGAGGTGATCAACACCACTTCCTTCAAACCCGGAGAACTCAAATCCGCAAAGGATTTGGTGCGCGCCGCCTGCGGTCCGCTACTCGAGATTCTTCCTGACGAGACGGTCTGCCCGGTGCATCATTCCCTGACCGAGTTTCTCATCGGCTCCACAAGAATCTCCCGAGGAGCCGATAAATCCTTGAGCGAATTTCCTACCCTCAAAGCTGGTTCAACTCACCGTCAGCTTGCACAGATTTGCCTGGAATACCTCCAGGCAGGCCCGTTCTCAGCACCGGGCAGTACGAGCTACGACGGTAGCTTGAGCAGGGACAAAAGCCGGAAACCATTCACTCCTCAAGCTAAAAGTGAGGAGTTGAAGATTCAATATCCATTCTTGGACTACGCTGCGTCCAATTGGTTCGTCCACGTCGCGCGATCAGACGCGGGCGGGGCGGACCAGTCAGGCCTGAACACCTCGGTGGATTCATTCCTACGACACCGTACGATCGAGGGTTGGTTAGGGTCAACGAAGCGCTTTCTGGAAGCACACTGGCCGTGTAGCTTGGCCAACGGCATCACCCCTTTGCACGTAGCCGCAATGTGTGGGCTCACAACATATTGCCGACACCTGGTGTCTGCGGGTGCAGAGATAGACCCGCAGGACAACGAGAAGCAGTCCCCTCTCTTTCTAGCCTCCCATAATGGCCATGATGAGATCGTGAGACTCTTGCTAGAGCATGGTGCTAAGCCCAACGATCATAATAGTTTCGGCTTGAGGCCTTTGCACGTCGCAGCGACCTCGAACAACCCTCGCGTCGTCTCCTTATTGTTGAGGGCAGGGGTCGATCCCCTAACACCAACAGTTAATACGTTCAAGCATCGGCCCGGAAAGGCACCTACCTCGGATGGCAAGACGGCCTTGATGTACGCATGCAATAGCGGCTATGTAGAGGTTGTGGATGCATTGCTACCGTTCATCAAAGACATCGGCGTCGTACACCGCTCTCTAGCATGGGCAACCCTCATGGCACGCTACAGAGTAGTAGAGAGAATTCTGCGCCATCCTGGAGTCGACGTGAACGCGTCGGTTGATGGAGACACTCCACTATTCAATGCTTGCAAGTGCGCAGATCTGAAGACCATCGAGGCTCTCCTCAGAGCGGGTGCCGATCCGAACGCCTTCAGCCGCTTCGATCAATACAAACTCATTGACATGGGAGACAGGGGAAGTCCTCCTCCCGAATCACGGACGCAAAATCGCGGTTTCACAGCTCTCCATGCCCTGGCCGGGTGCGTCTTTATCCATCATTACAGGCTGCAAGGGGACGACCAAGTCGCCGCGCTCAGAGCCTTGCTGGACGCCGGTGCCAATGTCCACCAGCGCTCGCCTGATGGGCAAACTGTGCTCCATTATACCTGCACAGTCTATATAAGAGAATCGGGCTTCGGAAGAGAAATTTCCCCAATTGCAGCCCGCCTGCTGATCGATGCCGGAGCCGACGTCCACGCTACTAGGGACAATGGCAACACCCCACTGCATGAGTGCGCCGGCGGACTTTTGGACACGGCACGGGTTTTGGTCGATCATGGCGCCAACATAAATTTCCGTGGACGCTTCGGGCGCACACCCCTCTTTGGGCTTGTCGACCCTAGACACGACTGTTCAACCGAGACTCTGCGGAAGTTCTTAGAGCTGCGGCCCGACTGCAACGCGATCGACGACCACGGAGATGGTATACTCCATTTAGCTCTTCGACGGAGTACATCCGGCCTCGCATTCATTCGAACCCTGCTGCAGGCTAGTGCCGACCCAAATCTGCGGAACCGAAAGGGCCAGACCCCTCTTCACTGGCTGCAAGTTGGTTCAGAGCCGACATTAGACGTCTTGAAACTGCTCATCGAGTCCGGCGCCGATATAGAGGCTAAGGACCACGAGGGGAGGACTGTGCTGCATGAAAACATTGCCACTTGGTTCCCCGTAGCAGGCGTCACTGGTCCTTCTTTGCTGCTCAACTTCAATGCCAAACTCGACACTAGGGATGTCAAGGGACGTTCCTTGTTGCACGAAGCAGCTTCCCAATGGAACTTTAAAGGGCTTTCTTTCTTGGTGGATGGCGTGGATCCGAAAGTGGTAGACTACCGCGGCAACACCATTTGGCACGAGGCAATGGTAAAAGCCCA
The DNA here is from genome assembly GCA_021432635.1 of Thozetella sp. PMI_491. Lineage (NCBI taxonomy): Eukaryota > Fungi > Ascomycota > Sordariomycetes > Chaetosphaeriales > Chaetosphaeriaceae > Thozetella > Thozetella sp. PMI_491. Next base: position 512,298 of record MU270032.1, read on the forward strand.
CTCATATGATAACAGGGAGGAGTTTCTCAACTGGCTTGTGAAACTCCAGGTCGACCCAGCACAAGCCAACAATGACGGTCAGACTCCACTTCATCTTCTATGCAGCCGAGAGTCACCAAGGAGGAGGGCGGCCGTAATCGACGACTTTATTATCCAGACCACCAAGAGTGTACACCGTGTGGACCATCACGGTGCAACGCCGCTGCATATTGCGGCCACACTCTCCGAGATATATACTGGGAAGCTTCTCGAGGCAGGAGCTAATCCAGCACAGCCTACCTTTGACGGGCTTACACCTCTTCACATTGCATGCCAAGCTCGCCAAAGCAATATTGTAGGCATGCTGCTGGAGGCTCTTCGATCTGCCGCTCATGCGCAAGGATCAGCTGTGTCAACTTTCCTCGAGGCAAAAGATGAGAATGGCCGGACACCGCTACACCATGCGTGTCGCTCAGGGCGTCCAGAGACGGTCATTATGCTCTTGGAAGCTGGGGCCAATGTCAATGCTGTGGACAAGGAGAACCGGACGCCACTTCTTGCATGTCGGGAGTTCGAAGAAGAACAAGCTCTGTGGGGGGCCTACTACGATCCGGAAGCTTGCTTCGGTGTCTTGGCAGCTGGCAGTACGCGGCTGGTCGACAAGAGCAGGACGCAGATACTAGATGAAGACAGCAGACCGGCAAGGAAGACAACAAGACTGGAGACGGAGCAGGACTGCGTTCGTCTCGAGGAGATATTTGACATGCTGCTGGCTCACGGGGCCAAGGCTCACTTGACAGACGCAGACGGGAGAGAGAGCCTGTTCAGCTCGTATTCTGAATGCATCGAGAACCAACACGACTACACCGCCGAGTGTTTTCAGCGCTTGAATGACAAACTTTACCCCGGAATGCCATTCTCTCGCGGAATCGCCAGTCTCATTAGCGAGAGCCGAAGAAAAGCTTTTTCTAGAGCCCTGCAGGAGAACGAGGCCGAAGGCTGTATATTAGCCCACCAGAAAGAGCCCATCCTTCAGCAGCTCCTTGCAGAGCGGCAATATTCTCTCTTCGTGAGATTCTGCCGCCGATGGGATTTTGCACTTATACCCAACGAGAACGGAAAAACGATATTGCATGTGTTGGCGATCCGCGGACTTTCAGGATTGCTCCGGGAGGTCGGAAGCACGGATGCCGCTCACAAGATCGACGACACTGAATGGAGGGAGAGTTGGGAAAACACCTCGGAAGCTTCCCAGCTCCACACGTGCTACCGGGGCTCGATAAAAAGCCTGCTGTGGGCTGCCCTCGATCGGGAGCTCCCAAACATGGATGTTGTGAAGCTGTTGGTCGAAGAATTTGGAGTAGACGTCAACACTACTGACACCAGTTGTGACACTGCGCTTCACCTCGCCGCTACTGGACGGTCTTGGTGGCATGCCACTCAAGCGGTTCCGTATCTGGTGGAGCATGGAGCTAAGTTGGAAGCTCGAGACGCTTCCGGTAGTACACCACTGCTTGCCGCCTTGAATGAACTCGCCATAGGAAGAGGAAACTCTAGTAGAGCCGCACAGGAACTGATCAAGCTTGGCGCAGACGTGAATGCAGTCGATAGCGGCGGCCAAAGCTGTCTGGCCATGGCTCCCGACAACCTCGAAATGGTTAAGTTTCTAATCCTGCATGGAGCTAAGGTTACAGAATCGACGATATTTGCGACCATAAATGCTCAAAACGCCGATGCCCTAGAGTTCTTAATGTCCAACATTGCAGACCAGGCCGTGGGACACTCTCGCGCGAGGGCTCCAGGACTTCTCCCCTTTTACCACGGTGTCCAGGATACCGAGCGGAATCCGCTACACTTCGCCGCAATGGAGCCGAGCGGTAACTGGCACCCCTTAAAGCGGCATTTTAAGGGCAGTGCAAAGTCCAAGGAAAAGTTTGGTGCTCTCGTACGGGTGCTGCTAAGACATGGTGCGGATCCTTTCGCACCATGTACTGTTGCACCACTCGACGTCGACTGGAACACTGTCCCGTCCCCGCAGCCGCAAGTCACGGAGCAACGCACCGTACTTCATTCCGTATTGAGCAGTTCGTTCATTCTAGAGCCCTTCCTCGAACACCCCAACTTGGACCTAGAGAGGCGCGACAAACAAGGCCGGACTCTGCTGCTCGCAGCCTGCAGTGGGCGACGAGGCCCTGATTTCAGGTTGACATTCCCCAATGGGTCTCTATGCTCGCCTCGAACAACCACGATCCTCCAGTTCTTCATGGACCGTGGGGCGGATTTGTTGGCCCGAGACAATAAGGGCAGAAATCTTGTGCACAGCATCATATCGAGAAGCGACAACTCAGATGTCGAATCGCTTCGGCTGGTCCTGTCTAAAGCTCCTGAACTGCTATGTCAGCGAGATGTCCATGGCGACACTCCCTTCCACTACGCAATGTCACGTATCCGCGCAGTCCCTGACATTGCCAAGATGCTCCTGGATGTGGGTGCAACTCCCTTGGAGTTAGACTCGAAGGGGAACACACCACTTCATAACCTCGCACCATGGTTCCTGAGGGCCGATCCGGTACAGACCCATACTCATGTTCACGCCACGTGGCTTTTCGGACCCGACGGGGTCCCAGAGCCACAGAAACCGCAGACGGAAGCCTCCCATATAGGGCGTGTGGAGTTTTTCGAGTTACTCTTGCGCCGCGGCGTGCACATTGACGAGCCAAATCCCAAGACAGGCAACACGCCACTCTTTGCGCTCATGAGTGACTGCTACCTCGAGCAGAGCAACTCGTTCGTGTCACGGCTGCCTTTCTCTCCCTCCACGGCTAGAAAATACTCCTCGCGGCCCGGACATGTTAGCACAAACCAGCCCGATGCCCTTAGTGATCTTGAGAAAGAGGCATTTCAACTATTTGAAAAGGCGGGAGCAAATTTCTTCGCCCGCAATAACGAGGGCGCAACACTGCTGCATGTGGTTGCACGCTTGCCGGTGTATTCGGCGAATCTGGATAGCAAACCCGAGGAATGCCACGCGGCTATGGCAGCGAGATTTAAATATCTACTGGAGAGAGGTCTCGACCCAATGATAGAAGATAAGAGACAGCAGACAGCCTTGGATGTGGCTGCTGCGACAGGGAATCGGCACATTTTACAGCTGTTCGAGAGGCAGGTGTAAGATCGTGGAGTCGTGAATCGTCCGGCTATACGATCCTTTTGCCCATTTGTTCAGAGAGACCGCTATGGTTCTTAATTCACGGGAAGGATGACAAAAAGAACGGAGGAAATATTGGTACGTATTAAATGGTGTAATTACGCGATCCTCTCAAGGCGAATGCGCATTCCCTTCGGCCTAAGAACAAGGCCCGGAGTCTCAACAGTAAAAGGACCTTCGACAGAGAGAAAGCGATAGCGGCGAACGATCTCAAACAACACAGCTTTGGCCTCGTGTGTGGCAAACTGTTTGTCAATACAAATACGCGGGATTGCGCGTCTGGGTACGAAGTTGGTATTTTAGATCAGGAGGCGCATGGGGGATGGACGACACGATCACAGTGATCGGCTTGGCAGGCACATCGAATCAGCCTCTACCAGCTAGATGGACTGCAGACTGATATGTTTCGTTTTTACAGTTTCCCTACCTGGCATCCTGCATATTCGCCATTTTGTCCGCAAGATACGGTCTCGGTACCTTGGACGCAGATATGGAAAACCCCGAAGCTCTCACGGTGAGAGGCCTCGAGTATTTTGCCTACTGGCAATTCTGCTACGCACTCGCCATAGGCTTCGTCAAGTCTTCCATCTGCGTGGCTTTGCTACGACTTACCCCGGACCGGCGTTATCGAATTCCGTTATGGATCATTATCGTGTCGGCAGGTTGCACAAGCTTGGGGGGTCTCATCTCCTTGTTTGTGCTATGTCGGCCGATCACAGCCAACTAGAATCCCGGGACCGGCGTGTGTGCCCCTCGAGAAATCATCGCCACGCTCTCATATATGATCAGCGTGCTAGCCATCGCAACCGACCTTTTCTGCGCAGTGGTGCCTTGGTTCATCATCCGCAAACTGCAGCTGCCGCGCAGAGCACGATACTCGGATATCGTTGTCTTAGGGATCGGAGTCATCGCGAGCATAGGCAGCGCCATGCGCATCCCATACCTCAAAGCCTACTCAGCAACCGATAACTATTTATGTCAGTCTCGCGATCTGCAGTACTGCGGGAGACCCTGGACGCTAACAGGATTAACAGATGGTTACGGCTATGTGGTGCTTTGGTCATTGGTTGAAAGCGGCCTGGGGCTCGCGGCCGGCTCCCTCCCTCCACTCGGGAAGCTGTTTGTATTCTTTCGGGAAACTTCGACTGCTTCATCGGGCTCTAACCTACTACCTGGCGCAGGCGGTAACCGGACGGTTGGAGGGACACCTTTCAGCACGCTGGGAACACAGCTCGATGATCTTACACCGAGCAGGTTCAGGCAGACCCCGGTTCAGAAGTCTGTGAGCAGGAACTGGGATTGCCTAGATGATGATGCGTGCAGCCGTTGAGGTGTACTGCGGGAACGAACAGTGGCCGTCTCGGTTGAGTCCGGTAGCGTTTCCGATGACCATGAGCATGGTCAAGAGGTAAAAACAACAATGTAATTAGAATCAAATTCACGACGGAATGACTCAATTTCTCCAACTCAGATGCGTGAATAGGCGAACGCATATTTTCGAGTCCATCAACCAAGCGACAGCCTGAATTGTGTCATAGTCTACTACCTGAATATGGCCGGGTAGCTTAGGCCGGGTAGCTTAGGCGGAGCTTGCTACCAACCTGGAATCGTGTGCTCCGCCTCTCTTCACTTCGTCAAGATAGTTGCCACAATCTCACATTCCCTATCCGGCCTGTTAATCCTAAATTGGTAATCGAGAAAGCCCTGCTTCATCTCTTCGTAGTGAATATCAATAGTGATTTGATTGATGCCTGTAGTGACTTTCGAAATTTACATCTCTCGCAAGAACCCGCGCTGATACACGCTTCTCGGGGGCCGAGCGGATGCCCGGTATCTATTTCGGCAATCGCCTGATAGGCTGCCTTGTACTGTAGGTAAGGTAACCATGGCGTTGATTGGTCTGCGCCGTAATGGCTAGTCTTTCCCTACAATGGCTTCTGGTGGCGTGGATGACGTACTCCGAGTCCCAACGGAATGGAGTGGAGTGGTTTGCATGCCGAGCACTATTGGCCTGACATTTCGAAACGCCGGTCCTTGTCATCTTTTCGACCTGACAACAACCGTATAACGTTACCGATTTGCCATCCTCGGCAAGCCTGGCACTCGATCTCGACTTAAATGCCGCCCAGCGAAAAACAGCACGACAGCCTCCACGCAGACGACGCAACCCACGCGGGAAGCGGAGAAGACGAGAAGAAAAGCCACCATAGCGCAGGCAAGGAAGCTGCTACCAGTTATGTCCATTGTTTCTTTTCTTAGTGACTTGTCTCAGCTGACGCTAACGGGAATAGACTCGACCGCTCCTCGACAATCCTGGCCATGGTTTCGCCGTCGGCCCGATGACGACAAGGACGACAGGGATTGGGTGATTGTCCAGCCTGAGGATGGTGAGAGGCCAAAATCTCCTCCGAGGGCCGATATATCCTCTAGTGGCAACTTCAGTGTTTCCCTTGGCTGGGGCGACTACAAACACACGCTTCTTGAGGTGAACTGGCACCGTCATGGCTGCCAGCACCACGAGCACGACTGCGAGCACAGTAATCTCGCTTCTGTCGAGGGTGTTCAAGCCGATGAGGCGGAATCCAACCGGCAGGGAAAACAGCAGCAAGAGAAGCCTCCAGAAGAAGAGGGCTCGCAGGAGGGCGGGACATACACACAGACACGGTAGCAATAGCTGGTAGCTGTCATGGCTAGCTTAAAGTCGGCGTTTCCATGCTTCTATGCACGGTGCAATATCCACCTAAGTACTGGGTAGGCACAACCTCGGTCGGAGTTGGCACTTCAAGAGACGTAAGCCCGCGTCGACGCTGTTCGGTTGACCACTCCTAGTTTGGGGACCATCTCACGTGATGATGTCCTCAGCTTCAGCTGCGGCGACGTATTGCACCAGTCCTTTCGAGTAGCGGGGAACTATGCCGTTCTCAATCCATGCTTGCCGCAAAGAACGAGAGTAGAATAAAAGATACCTTGCTGAAGGACCTGCATATCAAAAATGCCTGTTCGCAGATACGGCGTGCTGAAAGGGTACCTTAACACGTGGATTCCGTGCAATTGGAAACATCATCACATGCTGCTACAGTTCAAAGTTGTGGACAACACCTTCTACACGGTCCAGGTCAACGTCGGCTCCCATTCACACACATCGCACTTAGTCTCTTGGCATGACCGCCACTATAATCAACCTGACCTCCTTCCCCGCCTGTCTAACCTAGACCCGGGGGCCTACTCTTCGCTTGCGCATCAAGTGGCTGGCCTCGACCTAGTACGGACTAACTCGCTTGATGTTGAGAGTGCCACGGTGGTCCCGGATATCAGATCGGTCGAATGCAACCGCTTCATCTCAAAATTTCTCGAGACAATATTGGAGGCTTCCTTACATGAGGCCGTGTTTTACATATTCGGTTCGTTCGGTGACGTCGTCATCCACAACGTTCATTTGAACCAGGGGAGCAGTGGCATCTATCAGCGACAAAATGGCGTGTCGCAGGATGGTGGCATCTTGATCGAGTTCTCAGACGGCCACTGGGAGGCGCTCTTCTTTGCTTTTACCACTCAGGCCTTGGCGACGGACGATATCGGAGAGCCAGCAGGGCCCTTGATGCAAGAACACTTGGCTCCTGCTAGTCCTGCCGAGTTAGAAGCTACCGATCATAGTTTCGGCCTTGAGATTGGAGATACAAGCAAAGTTGATCAGGACTCTGACACCGAAACTACATCCTCCAGTTCGACGCCAAAAGGCGGAGGCGCCGCATTGATACAACAAAAATTCACAATTTGCCAGAATGTATTTACCACTGCCCACCAGTATCCTGCGCTGCTGCTCGGTGGTTGGATCATTCAGATATCCGCCAAGTTCAACTGGTGGTTTGAAGGATTTGCCATTCGAAAGAGTGGTCATTCCTCGTTCGAGCACCGTGTCCGAGCTCGAGACGACGTACGGAAATTCATCATCCACCTTCTAGACAGTTTAAGGCATTCGCTGCAAAAATGCATTGATATTGGTGGGTCTAGGACTGCGAATAATACTATGTTGCTTACCCAGGGAACTAACTGGCAGAGACAGCAAGTGACCCAGAAAGGACGGAAGTCATTACAAGCGAGACAAGAGGTAAGATGCTTCTCTAGCCGTAGCTATCATACAGAATGCTCACTCCCGAACCGACAACTCCGAGCTCGGATACCCTATGCGTGACACCGAAGCAACTTTAGATTCATTGTTTACTGTTCTCGCTGCGACATGGAAACCCACTCAAAGTAGCCTCGACAAACCCTTAGAAGCCAAGGCCAGCGAATCTGACGAGTTCCGGGCATACCTCCAACATCTAGTTCAGATCGGACCTTCGAAGTTCCGCTTGCTAAACCATCTCCGACACTACCATGTTGTGACTGGAGAGCATGTTTGGCGCAAGATTGAAATAATCCTACGAACGAAATTCACCGATGAAGGAGCACTCAGCAAAGTCCAGCAACGCTTGATCCAGGCAAATGTGTTACGACGAAACCGTATTTCCATCTTGCGGTCTAAGGCCGTAGGATGGAGAAAGTGCGCGTCTCTTCCCTTGAAAAGTGCATTGAGGGCGTCACAGAGTGAATGGGTTCCTGCCCTAGGCCCGGGCCGACACCAGCCACGAGAAAGAACTATAGAGCCAGTCAGTTCTGACGAGTCTACCCCAACGTCAGAATCCGCTAGCGAGATCGCGTCGAGCTTTGTCTTGACTAGTCACAGGCAAGCTGGAGAGCCGAATACTTTTGATAGGAACGACTACCCGCGACTATTCGGGCGCCACTTCCCGCCATGCCCAGCTGCAAAAGACGCCGGCTTCTGGTGTCCATACTGTACAGTCCCAATCTATGTGTCCTACCCATACCAGCAGAATGGAAGGAGTTGGTGGTACGTTTAATCTAGCCCTAGGCTAGAATTACACGTTAACTTAATTCAGGAGACATATCGAAGAGGATCTAACCCCGTACATGTGTGTGTTTGGGGATTGCGATGAAGGAAACGTAATGTACGCAAGCCTGAACGAATGGAAGCTTCACCTGAAAGATCAGCACAGTACAACATATTGGACATGTGGAATCTGTCAGCTAGATGACGACGATACCAGTCGATTCGAGTTTAGGTCTGAGGAAGAGTGGGATGACCACATCACAAATAAGCATGCCGACCGGTTCGAGGAGAAAGCTTGGCGATCGCTCCAGGAGACGAGTCGGGTGGAGAGAGTTCGGCCCATTGCCTGCCCTCTATGCCCGGAGAATGCAGCCCTGCTAGAGCCTGGTACGGATACGCACATTGCAGAACACCTGCTCTCTTTCGCATTGCAAGCCTTACCATGGGATCTCGTTGACCAGGAAGAATTTGGGACAATCAAACCGACATGTCTCAGCGAACAGCCACTTTCGGTTGAGGCAATAAACCCAGACAAGCCGCATGATCTCTCTCAACTCCTTGGCACCATCCTGACTCGATTCAACACCTTACTAAAGCAGCAGGGGATGATTGGTCTAAATAAAACTCTTACTAAAATCACCGATGTACTCGGACAGCTTTCAAGTCAACACTCTGTTATGGCGCCTATGGTGTGTGATGAGATCGTCATTCGCCTGGTTTGTTTGGACTACACTCTTGATGAACAAACTGCCGAGGGTTCCGGCCAAATATGTGAGAATTTTACTGAAAGATTAAGAGAAGATCTTTCTCAGCACTTATCGTCTCTTACGGTCCTTTTGGATCTCGGGTCAAAATCGACCGTCAATGAAGTTGCGCCACATGGAACTGCCGATCCTCCATCTCCCACAACCTCGAGCTTCTTCTCAAACATAGCTCATCGGCTTCGTGGACGTGGTGGAGGCCGCGGCAAGGAGAAAAGATCTCAGTACCGCATCGTCCGGACCATAAACAACGGCACCTACAGCGTCACAAAGGAGGCTATCGGTCCACCGGGCCGGGTCGTGCTGAAAAGTACAGTAAAGAAGAACCTCCCTAACGTGGAACAGTGGCGACAGGCAATTTGTTTATATGCATCCACTAGCCATCCACAGTTTGTGAGGTTTCTCGACTGGTTCGAGACCAGCGACAAGTTTTATGTCGTTACTGAGATTGCCGAGGGCGGGGAGGTGTTCGAGCATCTGAGCAAGCATGGTAAATACACCGAGGCTGACGCCCTCAGAATCGTGAGGCAACTTCTTCAGGCCGTCTACTACCTGCATGACCGGGATATTGTGCACCGGGACCTCAAAGTAGAGAAGCTCTTTTACTCGTCCCAGGACCCTGGATCACCAATCGTCGTTGCCAGCTCTGGATACCTGAAGCAGCTAGAGTATAAGGGCCAAAAACTGGAGGAATTTATTGGTTCCTTTGGCTACACTGCGCCAGAGCTAATGAGGAGGAGAGGCTACGATACTTCGGCCGATATGTGGTCAGTGGGTGTAATTACCTACACGCTTCTCTGCGGCTATACCCCCTTTCGTTCTGAAGCCATTCAGGAACTCATTCAGGAGTGCGAGAGCGAGATAATATTCCACGAACGCTACTGGTCGGATGTCAGTGATGACGCCAAAGAATTCATTCTCGGCTTACTGAAACCGAATCCTCTGGACCGCCTGACCAGCCGCCAGGCTCTTAATCACCCATGGATGGCTTGGTTGCCTCTGGCTTGGGAGCCTCCGAACAGTAACTGGTCTTTCTCTCTCAGGAGATATCTGGCGCAGAGTTCCAATGCAGAACCAGCCGTGCCAATGGTAGAAACGGAGACAATAGGGGTGCCTGACGAAGGTAGCAGTGACATAATATAATTATAGAGGGTTCTATTGGTTGGTCTAGACTAGGTGTCGTGACCTCGATCAAGATCGGACTGCCCGGCCTGAATAGTTAATTTAAAGGGGAATAAGACTTCTATCGGGCTCAAATGGCAGGGAGAGGGCTTGAAGTCGGAATGTTCATTGGGCAGTTGCGATGCTTCGCAGTTGAGGTCCGATTGCGCTCGCCATGCTTCTTTCGTCCGAAATTTTAAGTGGGCACTTGTCTATAAAACACTAGTATTCGTCATAAGGACAAATTTCGTACAAGATAGCCTACCCTTTGCTATAAATCCGTAGTCAACCCCATAATGGGTCTCGCTAGGGAATCATGCGGCCGTGACGACCACGCCAAGCGGCGCCCTCACGACGGTTCCCGGCGTGTACACGTACTTTTGGTCCTCCGGGATCCTCTTGATGGGCTCAAATACGTACGCCTCTAGTACTTTCTTCGTCATGATTTGGATCATAGCCTGAGCAAACCACCGGCCGGGGCAGGTGTGCGGGCCTTGGAGGCCCCAAATAGAAAACTCCGGCTCCCCGATGGGAGGCGCCGTCTTCAAGAACCGATCCGATCTGTAGACCGCTGCATCATCTCCCCAGGATGCTGGATCACGATGGGTGGCATAGGCGCTGAGCGTGACGACTTGGCCTTTCGGGATTCGAAAAGCTGGCTGGCTAGGCAGATGCACTTCTTGCGTGACGATACGGGCCGACCCTGTGATGGGTCCGCTCAGGCGAATGGATTCGAACATTGCGCTGCGTAGAAGAGCCCAAGGAGATGGTGCTCCTGGTGAGAAGGTATCCAAGGTGGCGATGCTGGCATCCCGTAGGGAGGGTGTAAGGCGCGACTGCCCCGTAGGGTCGTCTATGATGTCCAGGAGCGTAGCCGAAAACGTGGCCTGGAGGTTGACGAGGCCACCCCATACAACAATGGCGACGAGGTCTTCGGATTCCAGTTAGTATCATCCGAATAGGCTCAATTTTGTCATGCGTTCACGGTTATGTGTAGCTCGGTTTAGGGACTTACCCGCAGCTCGCTCATTGTCATCCACCGCCGTCAGTATAAAATCAAGAAATACCGGTCCATCATTCCCGGAAGTTGTTCGCTGCCTTCTCTTGGTAATAATAGGCAATATAACTTTCCTTACTGTAGCCAAATCTCTCTTGACGTTAAATGAGGCGAGGAACTGGAGGAAGCTAGGTAGCAAGCTAGACAGCCCCATGGCGGCCACTGCGTCGTCGTTAAACTTCAAGAAGGTCCGGATCAGATCCTCATTATCATAACCTTCAGGCCCGACAACGCAACGGGAGACAACAAAGGCTATGTACTCATTCATCCAGTTGATTACCCCCGCTTCGTAGCGTCCTGGCGCGTTCTCTGTTGCTAGGGGCTTGCGTTGAAGGAACTCCGCGCTCGCTGCTTCGATGACAGATCCAAAAGCCTTCAAAATCTTGGGGTCTCCAAAATTGGTCCTAATCAACTTGATGTGCAGATCTAGGTCGAAATTATCCTTCCTGGTGATAATAGCAAAGTTGATCGACTGCATAAACTGGTGCAGGTTGAATTTGATCTCGTAAGGACCGTCCGCCTTGATGAATTCTAGGTCTTTCTTTTGCGTGATGACATAGTGTGTGTAGGACGCGAGCTGGAGGCCGAAGCAGCGCGATGGCGAGCTGCCGTACTTTGCAAATCCTTCCTGGAGGGTCTTGAGCGGATCCTTTTGGAAAGCTAGACCAACTCCAATGACTGGCCACCCGCGCATCACCGGCGGTGTATCGCGGTTTTTCCAGTATCGGTATAGAAATACGGCAAAAAGGCCAGCCAGTGAAGTCAGAGCCAGGCGCCAGCAGTTCTGCGTCGTTATGCAGGCCGCGATGGACTCAGCACCCGAAAGAAGAAGTGCTAGAATGGCAGCCGGCAACCCCGTGCTACGCTTGACATGTGATCCAGGGCTATCCATCCAGGCTTCCCCCGCCACGTAAGGGCAGAGTGTCAGTAGGAGAGCCATGGGCTGAGACAGAGCCCATGTCGAACTGGTCAGGCCATTTACCCGCGGTGCACCCATTTCGAAAGGCTAGCATAGCCAGAAAAAGGGAGAGGCTGAAGGTACATAGCAGCACGATCGTCGGAATTTAAATACCCATCCTCCTCTGGCAGCACTGCCCGGGCCAGCCTTTAGGCATACACAGTCAGGTGGTTGCCGCCCTCAATCTTGCTAGCTAGTAAAGTCCTATTGATGCGGGCGGCCGTAATCCTGCTAGTTCGGTCGCATGGTAGACCAATAGTAGTATGGGATCGATACCCTGTGTGGAAACTACCAAAACGGGTGTTGAAATTGCGAGCATTGTGTGGGGAGAGGGTCTGTAAGCCTCTTTATTCAGCTACGGATCGAATGGTGCAACGTGAGGACTGGCAAATGATGCGAAGCTAGTGAGTGCCATGTACGCCACGGTGGCTTCAGCCCTCCCGCCAGATTGCCCGCCAGGGAGCTCTTTTGCGAACCGATGGCCCCTTGCAAAACAATAGTTACTGTAGCACTGCATTGCCTGCGACGCAACTTAAGAACTAGTCGCGTGTGGACTATATCTAGCCACTCCACAAACGCCGGTTCTTATCATATAACACGGTTGACTTTTTGATCGAGCTTTGGTCTTCTGCATTGCAATCAACAATCCAGATTATCTCACTCTCACCGTATGCAACCCGGCGGGGGGTTTCGAGGCAGACTTAAAAGCCCTTGCCTACCCGGCTACATAGTTCGATATTATGTTAAAACTCTTCAAATAGACAATGCCTGACGTAGATTAGCAGATGGACTCGATACGTAAATTACGCCTGCCTAGGGCCCATGGGGCAAAACTAGCATGCATGTTGGAGAAAGGCGACTTAACCTGCGGAAGGGATTAACAAGCTGTTAACTCCCATTTGCTACCTTACCTCCTACAGCTAGGGGGTTGCTTCTTGCCGCATCCTATGAAACCATGATACCCTCTCGTAGTAAATAGAATAGTACATGATCTTTGTCAGTCAGAAAGCTTGTACCGCGATTCCATAGATGTGGTAGCGGCAACTTTCTTATGCTTAGTAATTTCCGGGCGAGTTTTCTGGAGCGCCCGAACGTGCTCGAGCCACTGAGGCCGACCGCTTCCTCAACACTACCCGGCTAACGCAAAAACGTGGGGTCGGGTCTTGGCTCGCATCCAGCATCGGACTCTGAAGGCAGCAGCTGAAGCGCGATGATGCGAGCGTTCTTGCTCCTATCCTACCACCAGAATACCACCCGCCCTCTACGCGCGATTAATCAGGCCGCGGACAGACGCCGGAGCACTTAGCCATGAGCGCACCGCTTCGGAGCAAGCAGGGCTGTTGGACCTGCAAACTCCGTCGGAAGAAGTGTGATGAGACCCATCCTCGCTGCTCGATATGCGAATCGCTCTCCATCCCTTGCTACGGCTTCGGCCCGAGGCCGGAATGGATGGATGGAGGCGACAACGAGAGAGCAGTCCTGAACAGCCTAAAAGAGATTGTCAAGCGCACCTCGAGACAAAAAATTGGGTCTCAGCTACCAAATAATCGCGATAAAGCTGTCAGGATCGCACCCAAGCGATCCGAGACCTATAGTGAAGATTCCTCGTCCGTTCCGGAACTGAAGCTTGGGGATGCATCCGATCTGTCTCAGGCCCGCGAGACGCTATCGCAGAAGGCTGAGCTTGGGGTACAACAGGGCATATCTGCGGTAAGTATTTGTACAGTCCATCCCAAGAGGATTATCCTGATAACTGATAGATGACCCCCCCGGCCTCCGAACCTGACGATCCAATAGTGAGGGTCAACCTGTCCGTCCCGGCAGAGGAGGCTGTCCTGTTGATGCATTTCCTCGACAATATATTCCCGTCACAATACCCCATGTTTAAACCGAACATGTCGGAAGGGGGCCGAGGATGGCTTCTCAATCTCTTGCTACAGAATAATCCCCTCTACTACCTCGCGCTTGCCTTTAGTTCGTATCATCGCCGGACGACGATGCCCGCCGAGACCGCCGGCCCGATTCGGGTTGCCACCATAGTTCAGCAGGAAAGGCACCTTGGCATCTGCATCTCGCTGATGAACCAGTCAGTCCAGAGATTCTGTGGCGAATGGAAAGGCCCGGGCATAGTGCTCACAGTCATCGAACTTGTTTTCTTTGAGGTAACTACTCTCTGTCTTCCAATCTCCATACCCGAAATTTAACATCGTTTCCCAAGCTCTACACCGACAACATCGAAGGATGGCAGGCACACCTTCGTGCGGTCCTACATATGGGCCTACAAGCCCACAAGATGCACTACGATAGTCGGCTTTACCTGACGGAATCGGCAAAGGAAATTCTGCGCGGAGACCTGCCTGTCTCAGAGGACGACCCCGCCGTCGCGGAAGAAGTATCGTGTTTTCGGTTCGTGACCGGAACGACAGCCTGGCTTGATATCACTCATGCCGTCACGGCAGGAAAGGCTCCGATTCTATTGCCTCATCTCTCCAGTATACTCTCTTCCGGCTCACAGATCCAGCTCTCTAGCATCATGGGTTGCAAAAATAGCATCATGCTTCAGATTGGACGCATTTGTGCGCTGCACGCACAAGTCATCCTGACCTTAGAGGAGGGGCGCCTTGCTTGCGCTGAGTTGCACCAGGGCGCATCTAGCATTGCGTTGGAGATTGAGGGCTATCTCACACAGGAAACATTTGATACTCTTGATCTTTCAGGATACGGCGATGCCGGCATCTCGAGTAGGGCACACAGCCCCACGTCACTCGTCACGCGCATTTTCGCTCAGATGGCGCTCGTCTACCTTCACCTCGTCGTGCATGACTTTCAGAACTTGGAGCTGTGTTTCGCACCCATTTCCGAAGCCATGAAGATATTCAAGACTCAGATCCCGCGGGGCTTGCTCTCTCCATTAGTTTTGCCGCTATTCATTATCGGGGTTGTCACAACGGAGAAGGAGCGTTCGTTCTTCCGCGATGCGTTTTCGCATCCGCCCTTGCTGGATCCCATGCTTAATCACCGAGCCAAAATACTCCCGATTCTCGAGGAGATCTGGAGAAGGCAGGCCTCGCCAGACTTTGGGTGGAACGACTGCCTTGGGCTTACGCATGATATCTTGCTCCTTTGACCGGTTGCTTAACAATCGCTTAAGTAACGCGGCTTCATAGAGCAGAGATCTTAGTCTTTCCTCCCCCCAGGTCTTCCCTTCCTTTTGGTCCCATTTGTTTGGCTAATCTGCGGAGTCGCGGTGGAGTTCGCGGTGCAGTCCTTGCGGTTCAGTTTGGCTGTGCTGCGGGTCCTTCTGTGATTGGACAGTGAGCGCGGGTACACTCTCTTTAATGGCGTGCCTTGTGCCCGAATGGCTCTAAAAGGTCCGGCGGACACCTTGGGGAAATTAATCATGGTACTCCAGCTTAACAAAGAAAGGCATGTCCTCGATAGCCACGTTATTGTGGACTCGTTTAGCCTGTTTTTCTGGATTTCTAAGCTCTGCGGTTCGTCTTCTGATTGGACGGTAGCTGCGGGTAGCTTTGTGGACTGCGCAACGCCCCATGATTGGACGTGACTGCGCGTCTGCTTCCAATTCGTTGCTACAGGGTGTGTATAAGTCAGGGGGGTTCGTCGTTTTCCTCTGTTTTGCAACCTGTATATCAACAATAAAGTCTGGATTCTTTACCATGGACTCACTTGTTCGGCTGATCCAGTCTCTACTGCATTTCCTCACGGCGAATCTCTTTCGACAGGCACGTGCCCCGGCCGCTACTTCCCAAACGATGAAGAACATTGTCATTCTCGGAGGATCATATGCTGGCATGGCCGCTGCTCATCAATTCCTCAAACAGCCCGAAAAGAATGGGCCAGTGAAAGTTACTCTAGTAACTCCAAACACACATTTCTACTGGAACGTCGCATCACCTCGCGGGATTCTTCCTGGAGAAATTCCAGACGAGCAGCTCTTTCAGCCTATTGCCGACGGGTTCAAGCAATATCCAGCGGGCAAGTTTGAACTTATCGTCGCCTCGGCTGAGAGCCTGGATGTCAAGGCCAAGAAGGTTGTGACGACTAGCCACAGAGGAGAGAGCAAGACGCTCACATACGACATACTGATCCTTGCCACCGGTTCCAGAGCCAGTGGAGGGATGCCGCTGAAGGGACTGGGCACCACAGAAGCAACCAAAAATGCTTTCCATGAACTTCAGTCTCAAATAAGCAATTCCAAGACAATTGTCATCGCTGGTGCCGGTGTGACGGGCTGTGAGATTGCTGGCGAGCTCGGTTACAAGTACGGAAAGCAGAAGGAAATCGTTCTCGTAAGCAGCAGATGCAAACTCCTTGCTCTAACTGTTCTTTATATATGCTAAACTTTTAACTTCTTACAGCTTTGCAGCGACGCTAGCGTGCTGAAAAAAAGCCCTTCGAGTGTCTCAAAGCTCACGGCCAAGGAACTGACCAACCTGGGCGTCGATGTCAAGCTCCAGGAAAAAGTCACCTCATCTTCGAAGCTACCAGATGGACGCCAAGAGCTCACCCTTTCCGGTGGAGACAAGCTCATTGCAGACACATATATTCCCGCATTCGGCCTGATCCCCAACACATCCTACGTGCCTGCTGAGTTTCTCGACCAAAGCGGGTCTGTTGTGGTCGACGACTCTCTTCAAGTCAAGGGGGCTGGGCCAGTGTGGGCTATTGGCGACGTTTCGAGCCTGGATGCATCACAATACATGGCAGCCAACAGACAGGCAAGCCATGCTGTCAAGAACATCGGCTTGTATCTGAGTGGCAAACCGATGCTTGCCTACAAACCCTGGCCCCGTGAGCAACACCTATCTCTTTACTGGCTTCTCTTACTAATTGTTTGTAGACTCGCTGGGGTTCCAAATCGGAAAGAAGGCAGGGACTGGCCATCTAGGAAGTTGGAAATTACCTTCTTTCGTGGTAGTCTTCATGCGTAAAACTTTATTTGTCGAGAGGTTCCCTCCTACGGTGGATGGCTCCTTGTTCTGATCTTCGGATATGTAAATTATAGACTGCACTTTTGGGTTTAGAAACCATCATCCAGGCGCGATACTCCCTTTTTGAATAGAATTTCCATAATCAAGAATTGACCTGTGTTCTCTTCTCGTACCAAGGTCAAAAGAATTGTGACAAGGAAACACCGCAGTCTGTCGATATAACAATACGAATTTCTAAGTTTTATGTCCTTCAAAGCCTGCACTGTATGGCTAGTACCTGCTTGGCTGGCTTTGGGGTAGTAAACGGGAATGGGGCTATGTGCCTCCCGTCCAGAATATCCTCTGGGCGATGCAAGATCCTTAATTTTGCTTTCTTGACGGGGCTGTGCCTACATCATTCTAGAAGTGCCATATCAGTGAGCAGTGAGTCCTAGAGCCATAGGCCCTTCCTCCAGTTACTAAAAACGTCGATCTGACGACTGCCTTGACGTCATACATCAACCCGTACAATGGCACGGAGACTCCCCACCCGTGCCTGTCAAAGGACTTGAAAATGCTAGACACAAAATATATCTGCTCGGAGCGCGTATAGTATTCGAACAAGTTATATGAGTAGGCTACCGAGCACTTGAAGGGAGCCTCGCTGTTTAAGACTACTGCACACAAGCGAATCTTGGATCTGACTGAGCTGGAGAATCGGCAGTTCGGTGCGCAGAGCACATTAAACGGAGTCGATGAGAATTTGTCAGGAGTTAATGAATTCTGGTGAGGAAGATGCTGTACCGAGGCATCTTGGGGCATTGGGGCCCCGATCACTCTGGCTGAAGACGCGCGGGGAACAATTGAGCCGAGGCATCGTAGTTTGTATGACCACCATCTTGAAGCTAATGCGGAGGTCCTATTAAGGTAGAAAGACATGGCTAGCATGTCAAATTAATCACTGCTTCATTTCTCCCCATTTATGAGCACAATTTATCTTAGTAGTAGTATTCTATCCACAAGAATTCAGAAACAAGCACCATGGCCGCTCCATCCGGAATGACAGTTAAGACCCTCGAAGGGACGTTTATTCTTGTAAGCCAAGAAGGCCGATTCTATACTATCGATCGTGCAAGCCCTCCATGGAAACTGATAGTTATGGGCAGAACAAGACGTTCAGCGATTCGTTGGATTCTGTATTCACTCTGGTAGGTGTCCCGTCGCCTATCCTCTTTGCTACACCGACAGAGATGCTCAGCGCCTCCAAACAACAGCAGTCAGTTCCCTACATCATACGTAAAATTCTCGGGATGGCCACTGTACACCTGAAACCTTCTGTAAGGCCGAGCACATCGTCGGACTCGAGCCCCGACAGCGAGTCGGCGCCTTTGCAGATTACGATGGAATCATCCGTTTCGAAGCTGGGGCCGTTTGGGGTAGGGCCGCTGAGGGCTGCCGGCGTCGAGACAACGCGAACCGAGACGCGAACGCTGGATAACTCGGAATATGAGAGAGTTGAGCCCGTGGTAGGACTCATTAAGGGTCGGTATTGGATAAGCACGGCCGAGGCCGTCGCCGACGAGCCGGTGGACGAGTTTCTAAAAGGCACTTGGGGCGGCGGGGACGGCACTAATATTGAAGTTATTCGAGCGTCATTCAAGGGCAACGAGAAAGACGTGGTGAGGGCCTATGATGCCGAGCATGTGTGGGGATTCGAAAAGTGTGCGGACGGCGAAGTCAGATACCAGGGTCGCATCTTTGCCTCTCGAGGAGGCGAAAAGGCATGCGCCATGCAGGTGTACGATTTTCTTTGCTGAATGATAGCTTATTTGCGCCGAGTGATGTTCCATACGATATAGATATCGGCTGTTCCGGTGCCTTCACAAGACTAGACGAGGCACCTGTCTGCCACCGAGGCGAGGGTTATTCCCAGCACCGTAGCAATAGCTGAGCACGGTGTGCCTTGGACGGACATCCTTGGGCTCCAGCAGTCGGATGGCATCCAGTTACACGAATGGGATGCCGTCGACCATCCCGTTCGGAAATAATTACTATCGGGTAAGCGGTAGGGCAACAGGTCTAACAAGCTACGACAATGGTATCCGTAGTTCCGAAACAAGTAGGTAGGTATGACGAGGTAGGCGTAGCTATAAGGCGGACAGCGCACGGCCTGGCTCATTTAGAGCGTGGATATAGCTGAGCCACGGCGAATCCCGGGGCCCTAGGCGGACAGCCCCATAGCTGTGCCCCCTGAAGGAATGCCCAAGCGGGCTTTTGAGAAAGACAAACATTGCCTCGTAGGCCTCCAACTCAGCCTATCCAGCGCTATAATTGCCACACGACAAGAATGCGAGGGACCGACTGAAATGTAAGGTTCATCCCTTGGCCGTTTTGGACATTGAAACAAACGCAAAAGTTCCCAAGCCACCAAGTTGTGTCTTCCGTGTGCACGTGATGAGAATGTAATTCGGGGCTAGCAGCCGTTCACTGGTTTGGGGATTTTGGGGGCTAAACTTAGGGCAGATTCTGGAACAGGCATCTTCCAATTAATACCTAGTTCGCGGGGAAGGACTGTGACCACACCGCAAGCCCGAATGCCCGCAGGCCAACCCTCGGAGCATCCCAGGTGGGACTGGCCGCCTCATCGTCTTCTGTCCTTTCCGCCCGGGATTCGCAAGCGCGCCCATGGCGGGTATCGATGCCCCGAAAGGCAGCCGGCCGGCCGCGATTGCTCCGATGCCTTCCGGTCTGCGCCCTGACACAGAGGATGCGCCGCCGCCGCCTATGCCTTACACTTGTCAGACCTGCACCCGCCGCAAGGTCAAGTGCGACAAGGCGGCGCCCGTATGCTCCACCTGCCGCAAAGGAGGCCTTGAGTGTCTCTACCAAGCACCTCTACCGCGCATGCGCAAGCGAAAGCTGAGCGGGGACATGGCTGAGCGCCTCGTCCGGTACGAACGCATCCTGCAAGAGCATGGCCTGCTGCCGGGGGATGCCGACGCGTCGCCGTCTGCTGAGGAGGTACTGCAAGAGCCCATCTCGCTCCGCTTTCTCGAGCCCGAGGCCACGACCGGGGCCCGGGCGGGCAAGCTCCTGGCCGGCCAGGGCAAGTCTAGGTACATCAGCAGCAGCCTCTGGCGTAGCCTGGGGGAGGACGAAATGCAGCACATTTCCGACGATGATTCAGAGGATGCGTCTTCAACGTCTAGCATTTCAGGCGCCCTCCCGTCAGACCCGCTCACAGCGGCATTCGTGGGCTCCCGGCAGCAGAACCTCGTGGCACGCCACCCCACCCATGCAAACGCCATGGCGCTGTGGCAGACGCATGTTGAGAGCGTGGAACCGCTCTGCAAGATCCTCCACATCCCGTCCACGCGTCAGATGGTCGAGGTGTCCTCACAGCAGCCCGAGCTGGCGTCCAAGGCGGACGAGTGCCTGCTGTTTGCCATATACCACTTTGCAGTCTTTTCCATGCCCGCCGAGGACTGCATGGAAAAGCTCGGAGAGCCGCGGGCGGTACTGATCCAGAGATATCATCTCGCCACCAGACAAGCCCTGGTCAACGCGTCGTTTCTCAGGACCACCGAGATGACGGTCCTACAAGCCCTAATCTTGTTCCTCCTGGCCTGCCGGTACTCATACGACGCACATACATATTGGATCTTAACAGGCGTCGCGGTCCGCATCGCGCAGCGCATGGGGCTACACCGTGACGGAGAAAAGATGGGCTTGCCGCCGTTCGACGTGCAGATGCGTCGGCGGCTCTTCTACCAGCTATTGCCCCTCGAGGGCATCGCGAGCCAAATGTCGGGCACCGGCCTCGGCATCACCACGCCTGACGCCTGGGACACGCAGCAGCCGCTCAACATCGACGATAGCCAGATGTGGCCGGGCATGACTGAGGTGCCGGAGGTGCAAAAGGGCGCGACAGAGATGCTCTTCTGCCTAGCGCGCTCGACCATCGGCAACTACTTCGCCCGGGCCGGCCGACCGCGGCAGGGGTTTAAAGACCATAGCGAGGCCGAGGCAGTGATCAGCGAGGCCGAGCGGGAGGTAGAGGAGAAATTCATCCGCTATTGCGATATTGTCAACCCGCTGCATTTTCTGACCATCGGCCTGGCCCGTTCCGGCATCGCGGCTATGCGCCTCCGAGTACGCATGCCTAAGGTACGGAACAAGACCGCCAGCGACGACGAGCGACGGGAGCTGTTTCTGCTCGCGCAGAAGATTCTCGACACCGACAACGCAGCCTACACCTTGGCGAGCCTACGCAGATTCCGGTGGCATGTGCGGCCCTTCTTCCTCTTCGGTACATGGGACTCGCTAATCCTCACCCTAACCACGCTGGTCCGGCCCGACTTGCTCCCGCCCGATGAGACGGACGCCGCCTGGACCCGACTGGGACAGGTCTATTCCAACCACGACGAGTTCCTCAAATCCAAGCGCGCGCTGCCTGTCGCCTTTGGTCGCCTCACCCTCAAGGCCTGGGAAGGTAACCCTCCGAGCCAGCCTGGGAGGGAGCCGTCCTTTATCGGGGTTCTGCAGGCGTTGCGCGCGGCGCGCCTAGAAGGTAGGGCAGGAAGTCAGGATAGCGGCTCCACAACACTCGGCGCAATAACAGACAATGTGTCCCCGGCCGATCTGCTTGCTCCCGTTGATGAAGCGGCAGCCGCCCTTGGCAGTCTCCCGGCTGCGGTGGACCTGAGCGTAGAGAGCAGTTTCGGCTTAGAGACAGCAGACTGGAAGTTCTGGGATCAGCTCATCCATGATTACCAATCTCAAGGCGCACAAGAAGACCTCTTCTCACAGTAGCCCCCAGGGGTGCTAGTAAAGAGATAGTTTATAGTATATAAATACCCTGCTCAGTGGACTCAGAACTTTAGGCGACAACGCCAACATTTGTCATCTTGGACACTCACGGTAGGCATCGTGGGTCGGGAACCACTAGTACTGGACTTCATACCCCGGCGACGGCTGAGGCTATCTAACATTTGTTATCTCGGAATCTTTTGCTGCTCTCGTAGAGGTGGGGTTAATACTCAAGGTGAACCCCTCAATACTTTTGTTATCCTTCAAATAGTGTCTTCCAATGGCTATGGCCTTCGTCCACAATAATTCCGGAATGTTACGGTATATTTCTTGAGTCTCGCTTTCGAACTGGTTCCTCGAATTGTCTTTCACTGCCCGCCAGGCTGACCGTCGTTCCATTGAAGCCGATGTTCAGAGTTGTGGTTGTGACGGTGCGGCTGCCTGTGATTGGTCAGAGCCTCGGGTCTTGGCCGGCCGAGCCGCCCGGGCCTTGGCGACCCCCGGACCCGCGCATGGGTCGGAACGGCCGCGTCGTTTGGCAGGCCGGACATGCCCTAGGCACCCGACTCGGTCGACCTGTCCAATGCTCCGGCTGACTCCATACCCGAGGGTTCGTATATATACTTCGCTCTCGCTGCTTGTGCCCATCTATACCTCCACCTCTGCAGCAGTCTCACAGTTTTATGTCTCTTACAACATACCGAAGCGACGATTTGACTTACGGACGACTCAGATACCATGTCCAAACTCCAAGTGCTCGTCGTAGGCGCATCTATCGCGGGTCCGGCGACAGCCTACTGGCTCGCTAAGGCCGGCGCAAGAGTCACAGTCATCGAGCGCTTCCCACAGCTGCGCACAAACGGACAGGCCGTCGACATCCGCACGGCCGGCGTGACGGTAATGCGAAAGATGCCCGGCATGGAGGATGCCGTGCGCACCAAGAAGGTGGACATCCACGGCATTAACTTTGTCAACAGCGATGGGCGCCCGTATGCGACTATCAAGCCGACGGGAAACCCCGACCAGCAGTCACTCGTCTCGGAGTACGAAATCTATCGTGGCGATCTCGCCCAGGTCCTCTTCGACCTCACCAAGGACAATGAGAGGATACGATATGTCTTTGGAGAGCAGGTCACTGCGATACGGCAGAACGAGCCGGACAGCGGCCCGGTGACCGTCGAGTTTGCCAACGGCCTGCCGCCGGCCGAGTACGATCTTGTCGTTGCCTGCGACGGCGCGACATCGCGCACTCGCGCCATCGGCCTGGGGTGCGGCGTGCGGGACTACGTGGAGCCGATGAATTGCTGGGCAGCCTACTTCTCGATTGAGCGGGACCTCCTTGGCGGAAGCAAGCTGGGGC
Organism: Thozetella sp. PMI_491; assembly: GCA_021432635.1. NCBI lineage: Eukaryota > Fungi > Ascomycota > Sordariomycetes > Chaetosphaeriales > Chaetosphaeriaceae > Thozetella > Thozetella sp. PMI_491. The sequence goes on from MU270032.1 coordinate 535,413, forward strand.
ACGCGTACAGCGCCGTCGGAGGCCGGTTCATCGCGATGGGATCCGACCCTACAGGCGTGACCCGGGCTACTTTCATGTGCATCAACCCGCGCGGCCCCGGCGACGCCGCGCGACCATTCCGTGAGGCCATGAAGCAAGGGGATGACGAGGTGAAGCAGTTCCTGGCGCGGTACTACGAAGGCGCCGGCTGGCGGGCCGACGAGGTGGTCAAGGGCATGCTGGAGGCCCAGGACTTCTATGCCGGCGAGAGCGTCCAGGTCCGGGTCCCCGTACTGCACAAGGGGCGCTTCGCCCTAGTCGGCGACTCGGGGTACGCCCCAGGCCCAACCGGCGCCGGCACAACCCTCGCGCTAGTCGGCGCGTATACGCTGGCGGGCGAGATCGCCAAGCACGACGGCGACCTTGTGGCTGGGCTCCGGGGCTACGAGGAGAGAATGCGACCTATCGTCAGCGAGATGCAGCATATCCTACCTTTTGTCCCAGCCATTTTTGCGCCCCGGACAGCCTGGGGGATATGGCTGCGAAACACTCTCCTCGCCATTGTCACTAGGTCGAGGATCTTGGATTTGGCCCAGAGATTCTTCGGCGGCGCCTTCGCCACCGTCGACAAATACCCGCTCCCGGAATACCAATGGGTAAACTAGAAGGAGCGCGGTAATCTATATAGGGAACTTGGATGCGCTGGCGCCTTTGCATATGTAGAATACGAGATATCTAGATGGTAGCCTGCTCGGCCACCACAATACATGACTACCGCTTCTCTTAACCATGCTGCTGCTCCTGTCGGCTTAGAAAGAGGTCCTATTTAGGTCAGGCCTCCCAGGTCGGCTATTTCCAGGGTGTGTATATAGTTACACCGCGAGAACATTAATATACCAACACAATAGCCGATACCAACGTGGCATTGTTCGGCCCATTCGAAGCTTGTCTGAGTTCGCCTGTATCCCTGCTTACACACCCTCGATTGAAGAAGATTGGTATGACGCCCCACGACCCCCGGAAAAATTTAATGGTGGCGCATGAGCCCCGTGCCGCTGGGTTATCTACACCGTACTCTATAGCTGCTTAGGGTTTAGCCACATTCGCTATGCATGGGACCCGACTGCTACGCGAAATACTGGGGCAGGGTACTTCGAGGTCATCTGTACTTGTGCGTTGGGGGCTGGAAGGGGGGCATTGGTGTCAGAAAACTCCAAGGATTGCTCAGTAGGGAATCTAGCCATTCGCACATCCCCCGTGATGGGAACGACACCGGTGAGGCACCGTGGAAGGAAGACCGAGGAGCGAACCAAGTATCTAGTAGATCAACAGTATTCCCGCTTCCCCATCGGCACAGCCCCAGGCATCCAAAGAGCCTCAAGCCCGATCTTCTGGGGCTGCAAGGGTGGAAGGGGCTTGGCCTGGCTTGGTTTTTCCTATAGGCCCAACAAAGGTACCTAATTTCAGTCAGCTAAGCACTGCGCTCTACTGTACGGCGGTTAATTTAGACGACTGTCGGCGAAATGATTTGGGCTAGAACACCGAGCCGAAGCTGGGTTACCAACTGCCTATATCTGCAGCCACACGGGAGAGTACTCACCCAATTAGGGCAGGTGCTTCCGCGCACTGGCGGGAGCATACGAGCGCGAAGCAGGCGTGTGGAACGACATTGGTGGAGTCGAATGAGCTGAGCTGACAGCTCCTCCGCAAAGAGGAATGATACCCGCAATTGTGCCAAGTGCCGCCACCTCGGGCCATCGCTCCAGATCCCATGTCGTCACTGGAAGAGTAAAGAAAACAAGGCGTTCTGCCAAGACGTTCCTCCCCTGTACCGGACCGATGGCTGTGGTGGCTAGCGGCGGTTACCGGTGCGACAGTTCGCAAAGCTTTGGGGTTCGCGGGCGTGGCGGACCCCCATCCCCATGTGGCTAACTCCCATCGATGGCGTCACATACCTTCATTAGTAGGACATCACGATGCGCCGCCTAACACTATTATCCGTTGAAGGACAGCCTGACGAGCGGCCCCGCAGATCGCCAGCACGATGAGGCGGAAGGATCGAGGCCGATGGACGGCCTAGCGCACAGCCGCACTCTTGAAAAGGGTGTGATGGACCTGGACTAGCGCCGGGTTCGTTCAGGATACAGAGTGTTTGAATGCCTACGGGCCTCACCCCCAGTGCGTCGAGAAACGAGATTGGAGCAGAAACGGGCAGATCGTCCGCCCCACCCCGGTCACCGTCTCTGGTCTGCCTACCTCCCTTTTCGCACTATATCCGACTAGCCGCTTGTGTAGGTGCTCATTGTAGTACGGAGTAGTACTGGGATGCAGCCGGCCGGAGGGACATGGTCTCCCCCCAGTCACACGGCAGGGACTTGGGTAGTCACGCCGGCGCGCACCGAAGCTACCTCAAGCAATGAACAGAAATATCCTGCGCCGCCACGCTAAACTTATCTCCACTTGCTCCCACTCCTCTCCCTGGTTCCGCATTGGACTGTGCCCCTAAATCGCGGCTGGGTTCAATATGATTGCCCCTGGCATGGCCCATGACGATTGACTAGCGTTAGATTTAGTGTGTAAAAAAAAAGGTCCAGGAGGAACTATGACAACCGCCAAGAAGAGGCAGGCAGACGCTGTTGGATTCAGCAGACAATCTACATGTGTACCATGTCGCTCGCGCTCGCCGAGGCAGACACCGCCTAAGTATAATAAGAGCCGCCCGGCGCCCCATCTCACGACGGATCGGAGGAATAGTACACGATTATCCTACCTTGACGGTTAGCTCTCTCTGCAGACCTCACTGTACTCTCTCTCTCTCGCCCACCCGAGCCGCTCTACCGCAAGCAGTCACCATGAGCTTCGAAATTGCCGCCGCCCTTCTCTCCAACCACGGCGAGGGTTTGGGGGATCTCCATACTGTCCTGCAGCGCAACGAGTTCCCGTCGCTCGTCGCCAGGAACGGCACCAGCACCAATGCTACGGTCAACCTGTTCATCGATGGTTTCAGCCAGGAGCAAAAATACGGCGCGTCCATTATATCGGCCTGTGGGGACGCAACCGTCTATGCGATCCAGTGCACGTCCGCGCCCAGCTACATTGGCACAGCTACCTGCGGACGCAACGCTCCGGTACGTCATGGACACCCGCTTGCCCAAACTCCCGCGATGAATATGTGGCTAACCCGGCCCGCTCCCTAGATACTCACCGTCACCGAGAACGCGGACGTCTACCTGGTTTCCTACTCGACGGCAACGCGGACTCTCGGCTACGACGTTAGCGCCACCGCCATCGAGACGTGCAACCTGAAGGGTACCACTCAGGCCGCCTGCACGGCGACCATTGGCGGCACAGCTGCTGGCACCACAACCACGTCGACCGCAACCACCACCTACACGGGAGCCGCCCTCCACCGTTATACCGTGGAAATCACCGCCGGCGCCGAGAAGACGGCGAGCCCTGCCGGCACGTGCATCCCCAAGAACGCCGCCCCCAGCCTCAACACCAAGTCGGTCGCCCTCTTTGGTCTGCTTAGCACCATTGGTGTCATCGGCTTCCTCGGGCTCTAGGTTGAGCAAGGAGTGCAGTTAAGTAGTGCAGTCGCGATTTTTTTTCAGTTTTGGGCTTCATATTTTCGGCTGCTGGGAAGAGGGAGCGGGTGTTCATGGCCATAGATACCTAGGGAAATACCGGATTGCATTTGTTTAGCTAATGATCAACCCGTTACGCCTTGACCATCGCAAAGCCGTTGTGAAGCCAAGTCGCCGTGAAACTGAGTCGGCCTGTCCCTGCGCTGGGTGGGGTCAGCTGAAATACAAGAGCAGGTAGTTACAGTACCTTGGCCAACAGAGTGAGCGCGGGTAAACGTGGTGTGGGTAGTTCGCGTTGACTCACAATCTCGTTCAAGGGTCCACGGAGTATCCACACGGCCAGGCTGCTGGGTCCCTGCAGCCTCCTGGCTCGTCTCGTTCTTCTAATAGGCCGATTAAGGTAAGTTGGCGCATCCCGCCCTTTCTCAGGGTTTGCAGGTGCTGAGTGACGACGAGAGCATCACATTGTCATGACCCAATTTGGTAGGTTCCCAACAATTAGTGCCGTGCGAGTGGCGCCGCAGAAAGCGTGAGACATGTGAGCGGCGCGTCTCGTTTGGGAAGCGCCAAGCTGCGGGATTTATGAGGGGCGGCGAGACCGATGCGAACGAACCCGAGCCAAACCTGCGTACCGCGAGTCTAGCACCCAAGTTGGGCCCAATTTGCCTCGCTTCCGTACTACCCCCCAATTAGCTCGTGTAATTCGCTCCACAATGGCCGACCAGGACCCTCTGCCGACCCAGTACGACTCACTGGCCACGGCCTACGACCTCGTCTGGCAGGTCCCGGCTGTCCGGCCCCTCTTTCCGCTGCTCACGTCGACGCTCCAAGCACACGGCCCATATACGGGCGCTTCGGTCCTGGACCTCGCGTGCGGCACGGGTATCGGCCTCCGGCTGATGCGGTCCCTCGGCGCGTCGGAGCTGGTCGGCGTGGACATTTCGCCGCAGATGCTGGACATGGCGCGGGCGACCACCCCCGACGTGGCCCTGCACCAGGCCGACTGCACCAAGCCGCTGGACCACCTCGGCCTGCGCCCGGCGAGCTTCGACGTCGTCCTCGGCATGTGGCTGCTCAACTACTGTCCGTCCAGCGCCGAGCTGCGGGGCATGCTGGCCAACATCGCCACCTACCTGAAGCCGGGCGGCCGATTCGTCGGCATCATCGAGAATCACGATATTCCCCACCCCGCCTGCGTCGCGGACTTCAAGTATGGAGCCATGGAGAGCAACGTCCAGGAACTGGCCAACGGGGAGGGCTGGGGCGTGCACGTCGCCTTCCAGACGGTGCCGAAGATTGAATTCGATGCGTTCCGCATGAAGCCGGCTATCTTAGAGGCCGAGGCCGCGGCAGCCGGCCTTGCAGAGCTGGAATACAGCAAGCCTGGTTTGACTGAAGTGAGACAAGTCATCGGCGAAGGAATAGGAGGAGAGGAGGGGAAGAGCGAGGACTGGTGGTCCGCCTTGCTCGAGGAGCCTCCGAACTACGTCCTTATGGCAGTGAAGAAGTCGGCCTAGTGGGCCAGAAACGGCTGCTATAGTCTCCGGGGCGCGCCTATCCAAGTGCATTTAGCGTGTTTTACCAAAGTTTATTGCTAGCAACTATCATGCCTAGGGTTGAACTCCAAGTATAAGTAGTTTACGTCTTGAAGCGAGCTATTTTCTCCCACGAGGCTGTCTCTATAAATGAGTACGAAAGCATGCATATAAGCCTACTCGTAGTGACCAATAACGTGCTCCCAGTTCCTTAGCCAACTACGACGCCAGGAAACAGTAGTGAGTCGCCGCTGTCAAGGCTTTTATGTTCAGAATTGAATCCGCGCCGTCCTCGTTTTAGTTCTGGGCACGCTGCAGTGACTGCCGAACACATCGATCGACTCAGTGGTGGCCGTGTGTGTCGAAGACACGAAACTTCTTAAAAAACGAGTCAATCGACTTCGCGTACAGCAGCTCGTTGGTCTCGATGGCGAAGTGGCCCGCGTCGACCGGCTTGATCTCTAGCTTTTTTACGTCGCGCTTGAAAGCCTCAGCGCCGGGATACACGAAGATCTCGTCCTTCTTTCCCCACATGGCGAGCACGGGCACCCCCGAAGTGTTGAAGTAGTCCTGGAACGCCGGATAGAGCGGGAGGTTGGTGCGATAGTCGAACAGATAATCGAGCTGGATTTCCTTGTTGCCGGGCCGGTCCATGAGGGTCTGATCGAGATAGTAAGTCTCTGGCTCGATCTTCTCCGGGTGCGGCGATCCATTTGTATACTGCCACTTGGTGGCGGCAAAGTCGGTGAGGTTGCGGATTGCATCGCGGTCTGCCTCAGAGCCCGAGTCCCAGTACTTCCGGATGGGAGCCCAAAAGTCAGCATCGAAACCTTCGTCGTATGCATTGCCGTTCTGCGTCACGATAGCCAGGATGTCCTCAGGGCGTTTGAGCGCCAACCGCAGGCCGGCGGGTGCACCATAGTCGAAGATGTAGATGGCGAACTTCTTGAGACCGAGAGCGGAGACGAAGCCGTCGATGATATCGGCGAGGTTGGCGAAGGTGTAAACATAGCCGTCCGTCACATTAGTGAAGCCGTAACCCGGAAAGTCGGGAGCAATTACGCGGTAGCCGAGCATCGCCAAAAGCGGCATCAAATTGCGAAATTCGAACGAAGAGGTGGGAAACCCGTGGAGGAGCAAGATGGTCGGAGCGTCAGGCGAGTCTGGGCCCGCCTGGCGGTAGAAGACGTCGGTCCCGTTGACGGCCTGGTAGGCCACAGAGACGAGGGATGTCATGTTGTGTGGCGAGCAGTCAATTGTCTTTCGAACGATGCGTACCAAGATCTGCTGAATAGTTCTCTTTAAAGCCAAGCTACTTGCTGACTGGAACACTTGTGTCTCGTTGGGGCCTGGGAGCATTTATATTACATTTATATCTAGTCTATTTTTTTCTCCTTCCGATCTCTTGTACTTCATTAGCCTGCTCGTCGAGATGATTTCTATCCTGCGATGACGCCTTCTCTTGGCGGAATTGCCACTTACTCAGATCAATATGGTTTCTGTGGTGCTTACTACGGAAATTGCTGAGAAAAAGTTGCATGTTGACTTTATCGGGTAGGTGCTGTCCGTTATGTGCACCTTGCTGAATACTACCGGCGGAAAATTCATCTATTTCAAGCTAGTCATGCGCCTAGACGCGCTCGGGAAAATCAAGCTGTGTAGGTCAAGGGTCTAGCTAGAGGTCCCAGCAACAGCGTGGGTAGGATCCCGGAGTTAGCTGTCCCTTGCAGCTGGCCAATAGCGGTGACCTCCACAGCCCGCCTCCTCAAGTCATCACACATCTAAACATAAAATAAACGGGATCAGACCGTTTGAGCAGACGGTGTTTGCTCCTTTGTATCCATGTGTGCGGTATTTTAAGTCGACCTGCATGCCAACCGACCCCCCCCCTCAACCGACCCCCCTTAAATGCCAACGCGCCGACGCGTCTCCTCCCTACCCCCTTGATACCAACCACCACTATATAAGAACCACGCGTTCAATCCATACGGTCAGTAGCTCGTTTAAATCCTTATCTTTTCATTACTTTATAGCTTCTTACTCCAGTTCAGACCTCTCTTCGGCCATCGCTGAGGTCGGCGATGGCACGCCAGTCCATAGCGCAAGCCGTATATAGAAGGTCCCCCGGAGCACCCTTCGCGATCGCTCCCTAGGGAGCTCCCCTCGTGATAAGGAGGCCCAGCGCCGGCAGAGGGTATCTCCAGAGGCTAAAGAACGCTTGGTCGACTGGATTTTACGCCAGAGCCCTTGGCTTCGCCCCTACCCACGCTCAACTATGTACATTAGTGGTCAGGATCTTGGCTGCCCAGGGGGATTCAGACCCTCTCGGCCAGCGATGGACAACAAACTTCCTAAAGCGCCAGCCAGCCCTTAAAACAAAGCTTGGTCGTCGTACTAAATAGGCAAGGGTAAATACGGCGTGCCCTAACAATATCAACCAGTTGTTTGAGCTTTATAAGACTATAAGCTAGATCCTCCCAGACAATAGGTATAATACCGATAAAAGGGGCCTTATAAAGGGCCAGGGTAGGAATAGCCTTATTATTAGGGTAGTAACTAGACCTAAAAAGACTCTTACCCCCTTAAAGGTCAATACCTCACAATCCTAGATCTCTATCATTAAATATATCTCTGCTAGAGGCCTGTCTCTCAACCCTTTAATCATCCTAAAGGGGAAACAGGTCTAGGATCAGTGGTTCTACAATAAGATACTCCAAAAGCACCCTATCTAGCAGGTAACAGTCTCTAAGAATAGATAGATAAATAATAATATTACTATTAAGTGGCTAGAGAAGGTCTTTCTCCTTTAAACTTACCCCAGGGATCCTTTAATTACTAGGCTTCTTATCCTAGATAGCTATAGCTCTTACCAGACTAATGAATTCCTAGCCATATACTTCCTCAATAATATATATCTGTTATTCTTACCTGCCTATACCTCCCATGTCACCCAGCCTCTAGATCTAAGCTATTTCTTAAGCCTTAAGTCTTGATACTAGTCACTTATAAATACCCTTATGGCTACTACAGACGACAGCTACATTAAAAAGCTTAGATTCTTTTATCTATACTTATAAGCTTGTCTATTTAGCCTCTAGAAGGAGAATATACTCTCTGGCTGGCGAGCAACTAGTCTTTAGCTAGTTAACCAGTAAAAGCCACTCTTATCTCCTTAGGTACTAGTTTGCCTAGAGTCCCGGGCTATAACCCCCCCTCCCTCACTCTTTTTAGGTATTAATACACTAAAAAAGGGTGTAGATATCTGGTACTTGCTACGATATAAGGGTATAAGCCCTATATCACAGCAGGTAATAAGGAAGATTACTGGCCAGCTCGACAGCCTTAACGTTACACTTATAACACAGGCAAGGGAGTTGGCCGCCCTCTAAGAGAAACTGGATGTGGCCAAGCCGAGGAAAAGGAAGGCTGTAAAGCCTAATCCAAATAAGCGCTTCGTCTCTCTAGGAGAGATACTTGCTTAACGCAATAAAGAACCCACCCAGCGCATAATTGAGGCTTTAACTGCAGTGGATTGTATCGATGTGGCCAGCGAGGAGGAGGAGGAGTCGTCTGGCAGTGAATATGCTGTGGAGCCTCCTCGGCGTGGCCGGCGCCGGTAAAACGAAGATC